>JAYKKT010000054.1:7020000-7620000 GCA_036023115.1 Brasenia schreberi | reverse complement strand
ACATAGGCTTGGAATGAAAAATTTCATGTTTACACTTATAAATGTCATTTACGTGTACATATAATGAATAATACAAAAAAAAACCCAAACCCTCAAATACAAGATGTAAACTTGCATGCAACATGTGCACCACAAAGCTCATGCATGCTCACCGTCATGTTTTGCCATCTCACCAAATGTCATCAATTGATGTGTTCATCTCGTAGCCTTTTTCAACTCTAGATCACATGTGACATTTTTAATGTATAGGACGTTAAAGTACTCAAGATCAAAACATTGTTAACGTTGTACCTCCCAAGTGACATCACATGGCTATTGTACCTTACATGCATGAGGCTTTGCCAATCCATTTGCAATAAATGACCTTATTGGCGCAACTAGGATGCCTTGATGGTTACCGAATTATTACGGTTCCACAACATCAAAATACCAAATGCATCTGTGGTATCTTAACAACTTATATGTATTATTGTATAGGTACTTTGCACAATCATATGGTTGTCAGTGTGCAGTTTTATATAAAACTCTATAACTTCCTAGGCTATGTTTGATATAAAAATATAAGAGGTAGTTGTCATTTGATAACTTACCTGCTTTTCTGTCATCAAATCCAATTGATTACAGTACTTAAGCTGATCAATAGGAGAATGCTTGTGACGTAGATTTTTTATCTGTCGGCTTACTTGTGGTTCTCCATCAACCCATTCTAGTCGCATATTGACTCGAAAGGCCGAGAAATATTCATAAATCGATGCCTATGAATACAATATATAATTAGTTATTTAATTATCAAAATTAACTGTATGGAAACACTTTATAAAAAACAAGAATACAAATTATTACATGGAGCAGAGTAGTATGTCCACTAAGTTGTTGTATCAAGATCCGTGATGTCTTTCCTAGTTATTTGTATAAGTATGTCAATGTTGATTGTTGATCCTCCAAACATTATGGGTTAATAGATACATGATTGTTATTGACATTTCGTCTCTAGTCTTATCTTGATAAAATGTGCAACCAAGATGATACAATAGATATATCACAATCTTTCTTTCATTGGTGAGTCCCTTGCTTATAAAATTGGTTCAGAGTGCCTCAAACATAATGACTCTACATTTAATCTCTAACATTACTTTATCTATACTCATGTCCAACATATCACTCAAAATATCTTCTTTGCTTGTAGTTATCATCTATGTCATTAAAGCAACAAGCTCACCATCAATGGAAAGACCAAGGATCTCATAGACATCATGATGAAGGGTGATATTTATCTCAACATATGAAAAAGAATATTGAGTAAGTCAAAATATATGTGAGTGCATCCTATACATTACATCATATATATGAAAAGAAGATATTCTTTGTAAAAATTAAACCAAACCAAGGAGATATTTGTAAAAATTTATGAATCTCTCTTCAAATCGACCTCCTAATTTGTTTTCTCTCTTTTTTTCTCTTCTTTTTCCTCTTTGTGTTCTTTTTTATTCCTATTTTTCTTCTTCTTTAAGACAACAAATGGACAATGGAATTCCAGAGAAGGGTGTTCATAGAGAATGAGAGAGAGTGTTTAGATGAGTAAATGGGTATTGTGGTAGATACCATATATTATCAGGGGCATTTTTGAAAACCGACATAAAATGGGGTGTGCATATATCAATTTGGGTGTGCTCGTATCAATCCTGTAAAAGGAGTGTACCTTTAGTAACATGATATGATCCTTCACCAAATATTTTTGTATCAGACGATGGAAGTTCATTGAAATAAATTTGGTGGTTTGTACTGGATAAGTTACAACTAAATTTAAATATACGGAGTGTGACTCTATGAATCAGTTTTAACATTTGCTCAAAGCTCTAGCACCATTCATTTATTTCCAGTTCATCTCAAAAGATAAAAGTGCAATATTATAAATATTTAATTTTAAATTACAAACCCAAGCTGTCTAATGATATGGGCCGCAATGGTGGACCTTTTTGTTGCTCAAAAACTTTGATTTTTGCACTGCAACATTATTTCTTTTCATTGGAAACTTGGGGTTAGGTAGATCAGAACCTGGCATCTAAGCTCTATTATTCATAAACAGGTTTCAATAATGGATAATTATTTGGAGGATTTGAAAAATGTGGGTGTTGCATGTTAGGACTTTTTAAAGTCGTGAGCCTGTTATGCATTATTATGGTTAGACCTAAGTTCCATCAGGGCTGACAGTTTGATAACGTGTTTGTATTGTTCAAAAGCCGAATGGATCTGGAATTCTTGGGCTGGATTCGGGTCTAAACAAGTACCTAAAATTATTTCAGGGATTTGGACAATCCCTACTTCTAGAGAGCAAGAAATAAAGCTTGCAGGCTGCAGTGAAGTTCTCATAATTAACGTGACATTTTTGAAATGGAGGATCAATTCTCCAAAAATTTTACGGTTTGAGCACTCAAAATATGAGATCCTTAATATGACTTAGCATTGTGCATTCTACTTTGGCTTCCAAGAGATTCCCAAGTTATGGGATCAAAAGAAAGGGGAATTTACTAAATATTCTAAAACTACAGTACCCTTACAAGCTGCAGTGAGTTCCGATAATTGCCTTGTGACATCACTTTTGAATTCAGGGCCCAACTCTCCAAATTTATGATGGTACAAGACATCAACTTATCAGATCTTCAAGATGTTTTAGAATTGTGGGTTCTATTTCGACCTCAAAGAGATTCCCAAGTTCGGATTGTGTGTCTCTTGTGTTTCCCGGTTCACAAAACTATTACTGCAAGTGCATTGAGTGACATCCGATTGCAGTAGTGAATGCCACCCGATGGCATTGGATTTTGTTTTTCCATTTTCGCCTCCACATAAGTCGAAGACCTCTAGTGATATGCTTAAACTTGTACTCAATACTTACTAAATATTCTGAAGGGAAAACTTCAGATGACTTGTTGATATTTGTGCGTTTGTTAATTTGATTCATATGGTTTAAAATTTAGTTTAAACTCACCAACGGCATCACTAGTACAAGACATGTAAAGTGGTTTCACATTACTTGGGTGACGTGGCACATTATTATTAAATATAAAATTAAAATTTAATATAATTTAGTATTATTAATTGAGCATACAATACTTAGTAATATTATAGAATATTTAGTATAAATAAATATTTAATTTTAATAAATATTCAAGTATAATATTGAAAAAAATTGAGTTGACAATTGATATAGTAGGTGATGCGAACATGTAACAACTTAATCAACTAACATAAGTCGTTACGACAATTTATGTGCTACATCACATTAATAGTAAAAATCATTTTTCACTAATTTGATGAAGGGTGAAAACCAAAGGGTAACTCAAACAACTTTTCAAATGACATGACTAAACCATTGGAGCGGTTCAAGGCATATTCATGCCCTTGGTATAAAATTCATGACCTTCAACTTGGAGTGAACCTCCTAGGTAGGTGAGCTATAACTCTAAATGTTGAGCGAGGACTTTTTGCGAGGGAGGAGTAATACTAGATGTGTCCAGATTCGGGCAAACTAAACCGCTGGTTGAGCTTTCGGGTCCGGTTTCACGAGCGGTTTTGGTTTCGGTTTCAAGGCCAATTCTAGGGTCGTTCTTGTTGCGGTTTGAAGGTAAATTCTATGGCAGCTTTAACTCAACTTTATAGGATAAATAATTAAATTATATATGTAAATATTATATTATATATAAGTATACATAGTTATATATTTAAGTATATACACATATAAATATATAACAAATTAAACTTAAGTTTTTAATGTCATAAATTACAATCATACACGTTATAATATATATGTAAAAAATAAAACAAATAATGGGTTGATCATAATTCACTTATCTTTGAATTAAGCTTATTATATATCATTCCTAGTGAAGAGGAATAAAAACCCACGTAGTTCTCTTACCTATCTATGAGAACTGCTTACCTGAACTGATGGACTTTGAATTTAATCATAGTTATTTCTCCATGCTTGCATTGTGTAAGTGCTAGTTGCTTACCCTTCCAGTGCAAGTTGCTTCTCAAATGCACAAGTTACGAAGGGGTCAAACATAAAACTGATGTGAGGTTCTCCTACCGCTGGTTTGAAAGTTTATGCCGTTCACCTTGGTGGACTAACAGACAACCAAACCGACCCCTGCTGGCTTTATGTAATCAGGCCGACTGTGAACTGCTCTTCAGATGAATAATTACAACAGTAATCCAGCAATATGATTTAGATCACAATATGATTTAGATTGCTGTCGTTGGACGTTCGAATTATCACAAAATGTTGCTGTGATCCTTTTGAGGGTGGCTTTCTTGGACCTTCTAAAGCTCCTCACAGCCCTCTTTCTCTATTTTCTACATATTTCCTTTCTTGTTGGGAGAGGATCAGTAGCTCGACACCTACTGCCATGGCTTCGTCTAACTCGTACATGCTGTTAGATACTTTTAGCTTTTATAGTTTTTTACCTATCTATATGTGTACTTTCCTGTGCTTTTCCCTTCTTGTTTTTCTTTCTCTGGGGTTGGAACAGTAGTGTTTGTAAACCCGTTTATGCATAAGCAACGTTAACAAAAAGGTGGAGGTCTGTTCGTCTTCGTCTCCATCTTTTGGATGGTAGTTTAGAATGTATTATCTGTGGTGCTAGATCATGGATGGTCCTTTTTTTTCTTCTTTGATGACTTGGGATGCTTTCTTGTTTGGATGAATTAGCTTGAATGTCAAGTATCGTCAAGCGATCGAATCGTCCTTCCCATATTTGGGTTTCTTGATGTCAAAAATTGTCGAAATATGGAATTATCTTTCCCATGCATGAGTTTCCTGCTTTTTGAATTGTCAAGAGATGGAAGTATCTTGATCAGGGAAAGATCTATCCTTCATAAAAACATGCGAATTTTGTATCATGTTTTGCATGCAAATACTGCTTTATTCTCTCTCTCTCTCCATGTTTGGAATAGATCACAGATGGTTATCTTGATTTTCTTTTGATTTCGAAAGAGCGTGATCATACGAGGAATGTTCTCTTGCATGTTGAAAAAGGAGAAACTAAGAGTGAATATGGATAAATTATCTTGATGTCAAGAATCGTCATGAGATGGAATTATCTTTCCTTTCCTGATTCATGAATTGTCGAAAGATGGTAGTCTTTCCTTTATTCGGGTGTCTTCATGTGAAGAACTTTCAAAAGATGGAACTCTCTCCTAGATTTGTGTTTCTCTTGAAATTAATTGAATCTTAAACCCCAAACTCGGTGTGGTTCCAGAAAGGCTCCAAAAAAACTCGAGGGAGGTTCCAGCAAAACTCTGGCAAGCTTTGGCTTTACGCCCCAGCGACTAGGTAGGGTTGTTCCGGTGACGGTTTAAGACGGGATTCTGGGAACACTACATTGACATGGAGAACAAACTGAACTATATGCCTAACCAACACTACACTTTAATTTACTTTCAGGTGTTGAATTAAAAACCAGGTACATGAGATCTAAAATTCGCATGAATGCATACAGGGTGCAAAGACTGCACACGATGTGTCTGCAAAGACTGACCAGAATCAGATGAATGAATATTTCTTTCTGCTGGATCAATCTGTTTCTGTTCATAGTAGAATTAGACATCAGATACCATAATTATTTGAAGATCCTGACCAATTGAGTTTCTAAGGAAGCCCTATGACAATCGATGCCGTCTTTAGTTGATGGAGATGATTATTTTGTGTTTTTTCTCTGTTGCATCATTCAAGAAATCAGCTGTCTGTGATCTCCACATACTGTAGATACGTTGGGATTCCATGCATCTGCTTTGACTGGAATTAAATTCAAATACTACTGACATTTTAAAAGATGCAAAAACCTCAGCAATCAGTTTGGAGGGACGCACTACAACTATAGGAGAAAGCGGCCGCCAATCTCCCAGACGATGTGAACTAATGTCTTGCCTGGGTGTTGCCCGCTCAAGTAAGAAGTAATCAACTAATTTGGTATCCAAGAACGCACAAAGCAGATGAACAGATAACACAGGGACTATAGCAGAAATTTACTGATGTTCACTCTCTGTGTGAAAGCTAAAAAATGACCTCGAGTGGTCAAACCACCTTCCAGTACAAGTTACTTGGGCGGGTAAACATAAAATTTATGTGAGGTTCTCCTCCCAAAAATGAGCTACTAGGAAGGTCATTGTGAGCTGTAGAACTTAAGAGTATAAGCTTAGCGGGGTTCATGAATAGATCTCCATACAGCACTGTAGTTACAGAGAGTTCGTATGGTGATTGCGTGCATATCTACATGTGTTTGCTTATAGTCCATCATCATATCTGTTTCTTTCTCTCAATTACTGGAAGTTCTTTGGTGTTAGGCAAGTCCTACAATCTTGTAGCCCTTTAGTTCCATGACAGACGGATCTACATGTTGTGTTTGCTTATACACGATAATAACATCTGTTCATTTCTTATAGCTACTTTAATTTCTTTGGAGTTTGTAACTCGTTATCATCTTGATAGCCACTAATTTCTTGGTGAGGGTTTGTTTTGATATGTAAAAACCCCTTTTCGTATTGGTGAAAAAGAGAGTAACATTGTGTATGACCTAATCGACCTGTTTTAATCAGCCCATCTGTTCATTGCTTCACTACAGATAGATAACAAAATTAATCAGCTCACTTGTTAAATGCATAGGCCTAGGAGTGAGAATGCTTTTGTGAGAACACATTTATCGTTCCAAAATGAGACCGAAAGTTCCTTCATTTCCATTAAAACTAAAATGAGCCTCAAAGATAAATTATGCCTTCCAGTGTATGACTCTGTTGACCAGTACACAAAATTCCACAATTGTGCGGATTACATGTATACATAGAGCTAAAATAGTTCACACCGCACATATTCTTGTATGTGATTCAATCAATAACTTCAAATAAAATATGCTGTTTTACGAGCTCGAAAGAATGGTTACATATGAAGCTATCTCATTGTTTTGTAAGAGAACTTTCCTATTACCTCGATAGATCTACCGTCTTCAAAGATCATGGTATCTGATTTTTTATTCTACTACAGAAGGAAATAAATGATTTGGAATGTTTTTTCTTGATCATTAACGCAGTCACTAAACTGAGGTGACAAGGATCGACCAGCAGATGGCATAGGAATTCTGTCAATTTCTAATGTACTTGGACAACAAACTGGACTGTGTGACGAACTAACATAACTCGTTTTACTTCACTTTCAGGTGGTCAATCGACAATCAGCTTGCAGATTAATGAAAGTTCAGACTTTGATAATATATAAGAACGTTAAATCAGCGACCTTCGGTTGTTTGAGCGTTTAAGGAATGAAGCGCCGGCTTCAATCTTTTAAACCAGTCTCCTGGCATGGCTAGATGTCTTGTCCCGATTATTAGGAACAGAGATAACTGACATTTGCGAAAACAATTCATAAGAATCGATAATTCATGATACAGTAATACTAACAGTATTAGTTGGTGTTTTGGCTTGAAATCCTAGTTCTCTGGTTGAATGAAATAAGATATGTAGCTATATTGGGATCTTCATTTAAAAGGATGAAGTCTGCAATTTTGGTCTGGATCGGATGTTCTTATCTATTATCAAAGTCTCAACTTCTTCATGCCAACATTCTAGCCCGTTGGCTGCACGAGAAAAGCGAGTTTTCATAAGGCAATCGTCACTGCTTATGGACCCAAACCTGGGTCACGTGTCCATGACAAGGGCAACACTTGGGACTTTCTGCATCAGTCTGAGTACAGGAACAGGTTGTGTATCTTGGTCCCCTTTTCTTCTTGAATTCACACGTAAACGATCATCAGTTAGCATAGGCATGTAACCCTCAAAAAAACGAAAGCGATCATCCTCCATATTATGCAAGAAATCATGCAACGGAACTCATTATGAGAAGCTCGTCCTCTAAAACATGAAATTTTCCTTCTACATACTTATGTTGGAGAATTTACATTTAAGTATGTGGGATGTAGTTCTAGGACCCTCTTTGTCATTCCGTTCCTTTAAAAAAATAAAAGTATGATGTGATGATTCCTTATCATTAAATTAACGAAAATAGTTCATCTAAGAAAAAGGGCCTCAATAATGGACGTCTTACTCTTGGAGAAAATGGTTTTTGCTCCAACAACTTTTTTTATTCCATCATCAAGCTGACCTAGTTGTTTGTGGAGCAGTCACGTGGTTCTACTAAAGAGTGATTGGGTTCGTCGACATTCTCATTCACTAATTCTTCGTTTTCTTTTTTCTTCGTTACAAAGGGAAGCCAAACCATGTAGCCAACCCCGTCTAGTATGGGAAAAGGCTTAGTTGTTGTTGTTGTTGTAGGAAGGGAAGCCAAATAGCTCCCCTCGCCTCCTGAGATCAACTCGACACCTACAGAAACAGCGTCGGAGAGCCTGCCAGTTGAGCTAACGCTCTTTCTTTGTTTGTTGAAGGAACTTTAATCTTGTAAGCCAAGATTACGAATAGCACTTTTGTTCTCTTCCTTTCTCTTCTTGATGAACAAGTTATTCTGAAATCCAGCACAATCACCTAAACAAGCATTCTTTCTCACCCAATCTACCATAAGAAATTTGTCATCAAATCTATCTAACTTGATGAAGTCAAATAACATCTCTCAAAGTAAAATAACATCTCTATTATCGGTATCAATAACCCAATGCAATAGACCTCAACAAAAACCTTCAGGATACCATGAAGACCCTTGGTTCATCTTACATGAATGTAACTAAATCATAGTCAATATGAGAAAGTAAAGATGATGATGTTGCAAGCCTAATTACCACCACAATTGAACTTTCAAACTCTATTGAAAAACTAAGTAGGAAAGGATTCACACAATGAGAAAAAAGTTGGGATGAATCTTATTCACAATACCACTATATATTAACATGGTAAAGATGTAACTCATGATATGCTACTAATGAGCATAATTACCACTCAAGAAGGTGACTCTTAATACCATAGTATGGATGCCAAATGCTTAAGAATGTCATCGACTTCATGTGATACTAATGAATACATTATCACTCAAATAAGTGGGTCTTAATGCCAAAATATTACTAAAAATACATGTGCTACTATTGAATACAATTATCACTTAAGAAAGTAACTCTTAATACCATAATATGGCTAGAAAATGCTCATGATTTACAACCACTATATGTACTACTAATGAGTATAATTATCACTTAAGTAAGTGTCTCTTAATGCCAAAACATGGCTGCACTCATAACCTTCACCATTTGTCTAATGGTATTTTGAAAATCACCCAACAACAAGTGCAAGAAATGAACATGAAAGTATGCTCCTCTCAATCTCAAACCCATATTCTTTCTATTGCAGCACGAGGGTGAAGCCTACAAAATGGAACTTACCACCTGTCACTGGAGTCCAAGAACCAAGATAGATAGGGTTGATTACAACACGAGGAATATCAAACCATCTGTGCACTGTAGGAGTAAGAGAGAACTGACCTAATGCTATGCATGCAAACCTATACTTAACGTAAAAGAGAAGTTCAATATTAGTTCATGGCATTTACTTTTGTCTTTCATGATAGTAAAGCAATACTAACCTTCAAAGATTTCAAAAGAGTAAGTAAACTTTTGTGGACTTCTATAATTGATGCGCAAAATGAGGGCAACTCAATAAAGAAGAATTTTTAGCTTTTAACAAAATCAACTTGTATAAACTTCTGCAGTCGATGCACAAAACAATGCATGTTAAAAAAGTTCAAATAAGGTTTTGATAACATATAAGAAAATGATCCTTGAATGCTTCAATGGTGGCTACCACAGTCCACCAACATGAATTTTCAAGATACAATCATAAATTTGAGTGGTTTATGGTTTAATGAAGCTCAATTCAATAGCAAACTCAATACGGCTAAATGTAATCTCAAAATATTATTCATTATAATGTCTTAGTAGCTTATCAAACAATGTACAAAATGAGAATTAAATAAGATAGAGTTAAAACTAGTACTAGCCTCCACACGACTAGAATTGTAGCTATTGGAGGCCAGGCTGACCAAAAAACGAAAATAAAGAAAATAAAAATACATTATTTGCCTATTACATTCAACACTTCATACAGTGAAAAATGGGTGTGACTGATGGTGGAGCTTCTACCTTAAGGTCTCCCTCACTGTCTTATACATATCCTTGTGTATGTCAAGTAATTTCTTTTACATTATTGTTGATTATGAACTTCTTAGTTACTATATCTTGTTTCATGTTCTTTATAGAATGCACATGAGAGCAATTCATGGTGGATCATCTATATTATTGGTCATTTTGTGTCATTCTTTCTATTGTATGAAGGTAATTCATTTTTTTTGCATGTTTTAATTCTAAATTTCTTATTTCTGTACTTTGATTCATTTCATTCACGGAGTGTGACATCAAGGCAATTATGGTAGAGCTTCTACCTATCACCATCATTTATTCTGTGTTGTGTCCAGTCAATTATTTTGCTTCGTATATTATTAGTTGAGAGCTTCTTGCATGCTTGGTTTCATGTCTTTAATAGAAGGTGATGTGAGAGTATTTGGTAGTAGAGCTTTTATGTTAAAGGTCTTTATTCCCTCCCTCAATTCTTTGTATTATGCAAAGTTTATTAATTAGTTTTGCACAACATTGATTTTGAGCTCTTTATTTTCTTGCCCATTTCTTGTTATTCATTAAGAGAGACATGAGAGCAATTGATGGTGGAGCTTGTCTATCTATTGTTTTTATTTAGCCTCCTTATTTCTATGCATTATGTCATTTCATTCATAGGGTGCAACATGAGAGTGATTTAAGATATGTTTCTCTCTCTCTCTCTCTCTTCGTATATTGTGTATAGTCAATCGTTTTGCATATTGAAGCATCATATTTCCAACTCTTGTTTCATGAAGTATGACATGAGTGTCATTTGTGATGAAGCTTATACCATAAAGGTCTCTCCTCACTTATTCTTTGTATTGTGTAGTCAATTTGTTTTGAGTATTGTTTGATTTTGAGCTCTTTATTTCCATGCTTTCTTTCATGTCTTTCACATAGTGCAACATTGAAACAATTTATAGTGGAAATTCTACATTAAAGGTTTCTCTATCTTTATATTGTGTAAAGTCGATCAATTTACTTTTAATACTATTGATTTTGAAGTTTTTACCTTGGGACTCTATTCTTTGGTCATTCCTTGTATTGTTTCAAACCAATAATCAATTATTTTGTAGTATATGTAGGTTATTTTAAATTATCCATTTTTTTCTTCTTTTTGAGTCATTCATGGGATGTGATACCGGAGCAATTGAAGGTAAAGCCTTTACTTTAGGCATTTTCCCTCTTATTCTTTGTGTTGCATGAAGTGTACTACTAACTCTGAGTCACTTATTTTCAAAGCTTATTTTATGTCACTCATTGAATATAACATGAGACCAATTTCTGGTGGAGCTTATATGCTAACAGTCTCTTTCTCCCTTATTATTTGTGATGTGCAAAGCCAATTAAGTTGTTTTGCATTTTCATAATTTCTAACTCCCTTATTTTCATGCCTTTTTATGTCATTCATCGAGTGTAACATGAAAACATTTGATGGTTCAGCTTCAACCTTGAAAGTCTCTATTCCTCACCACATTATTTTCATTATGTAAATTGAATTAATTAATTAGCTTAATGTTGATTTTAAGCTCTTCATCTCCTTGTCTTGTTTCATAAAGTTCAAAATGAGGGCAACTGATAGTAGAGCATCTACATTAAAGATCTCTCTCTTTTTCCTCATTCTTTATATTATGTAAAGTCAATTAATTTGTTTTTTCTACTTTTAAATTTGATCTCTTTATTTGCATATATGTTTCATTTCATTAATGGAGTATGAAATGAGAGAAACTGATTGAAGGACTTTTATCTTGAAGATCTTTCTCACTTTCTCATTCTTTGTATCATGTAAAGTCAGTTAATCTCTAGTTTGAATATTATTGATTTTAAGACCCTTATTTTAATTCAATACCTTATTTCATGCATGTTTCTACGTACATTAAAAGACAGTGAAAAATCAATATGGTGACACTTTGCTGCATTGCAAGTATCTGAAAAAAGAATGGCTAATAGCTGCTTTTTGTTATAGTGGTGCCATTCAAAAATTTTTTGCACTTTTGATTTTGAGCTTTTAACTTCCTTAAAAACAATTTCATCAATAAAGTGTGACATCAAGGCAATTGATGGTGTAGCTTCTATCATAAAGTCAATTAATTTGGTTTTCATATCAATGATCTTGAGTTCCTCTATACCATTCCGTCTTTTATGTCATTCATGAGGCATATAATTTGAGTGATTGGTGGTGCAGCTTTTACCTTAAAGGTCCTCTCTTTGTCATTATTTGTATTTTGTATACTAAATTAATTTTGTTTGTATATCATTTATTTTAACATCCTTAATTTCATGTCGTCCTTGATGTCATTCATGGAGTGTGGCATGAGAGCTACCAATTGTGGAGCTTTTAGCTTAAATGTTTGTGTTTCATTCTTTGTATTATGCGAAGTCAATTAATGTGTTTTATCGTACTATTGATTTTGAGATTTTTGTTTCTATGTCTTGTTTCATGTCATTGCAAAATTGTAACTTGAGTGTGATTGATGGTGCAACTTCCTCTTTAAAGGTTTTTCTCTTCCTCATTTCATGTATTATGAAAAAGTAAATAAATTTGTTTTGCCTACTGATTTTGAGCTCCCAATTTACTTTCATAATTCGATATCATTAATAATCATATCACTAATACTATTGATGGTTGAGCATCTACCCTAAAGGATCTCTCTCTCATTCTTTGTGTTATTTTAAGTTAATCAATTTGTTTTGCATATTATTGATTTTGAGATCCATAATTCCATCATTGTTTTAAATGATATTCATGGAGTGCCACATTAGAGAGATAAATAGTGGAGGTTTGACCCTATAGGTGTCTCTTTCCCTCACTATTGGCATTCCAATGATTAATTAAATTGTTTCGTGTATATTTTATTTTGAACTTCATATTTTGATGCCTAGTTTCATTTCATTGAGAGTAATGTGAGAATCATTGATGGTTAAATTTTTACCTATAGGTCTCTCTCCCTCAGTGTTTGTATCGTGTAAGTCGATAATTTGTTTTGTGTACTCTTAATTGTGAGCTCATTATCTTCATACCGTGTTTCATGTTATTAATAAAGTGTGACATGAGAGTGATTTATGGTGGAATGTCTACCTTAAAGGCATCATTGTCTTTTTCATTCTCCATATCGTGAAAAATCAATTAATTTTTTCGTCGAACTATCCATTTTGAACTCCTTATTTTTGTGTTGTGTTTCATGTCATTCACAAAGTCCAATATTAGTGTGTCTGACGGTTGAGTTTGTCTTCTCTCTCTCCCTCATTGTTTACACTGTCTATAGTTAATTTATTTTCCACACTTGTTATTTTGAGCGCCTTATTTTCATGCCTTGTTTTACTAGTTGCAACAAGAGAGCAATTGATCATGGAGTCGCAATGGTTTATTTACATTGGCCATATATTTGACCATGGCTTGATTGCCAATGGCTTCTCTTTATTTGATTGGTTACTCCACAGAGGACGTCAGTGAAAGACATGATTATGGCACTTTCGGGATTGGTAAGAGTGGAACCTTAACAGCAAAAATTACATATGCTCCAAATTCTCCATGCAGCACCTTGTAGGCGTTTGCTATCCATTGTGATTTGCATTTAATGACCAATGAACTTATATTATTGAAATTCTGGTTAAGCGAAGTTATATATAGAATCTGTTCAGTTGAAACAGTCTAGCCATGGTTCCTGTAGGGTCAAACCATGGTAGTTGAATATACAAATCGTAGTTGAAACTATGCAAAATCTTGGTTTTACTTCCTGCTACTGCTGGAAGTTGTCACAGTGGAAGCCTCCTTCCCTTGCAGCAGCATGTTTAGGTTCCGATACCTACCGAAAATGGTGAAGTTCTGTTAAAGTTGGAAGCATCAAGCTTGAATCCTATTAACTGGAAATTTCAAGTTGAGGCCGTGTCTGCCAAGCAAACTTCCATTTTTTGCAGGTAATGGGCTAGGTACTCAAGTATGTTATGCAATTATATCAGTGTTCGTCTCTTGTGAAGAAAGCAATTCACAGTTTCCGCTGGGTATGGAAAAGCAAACCAAATAACCCTTGTTCATTGCACAGTTCGTTTTCCATAGGAACGAGATGAGATGACCGAATAACCTCTGTTAGAACATGTTTACAAACAGTTCGATGTCCTTTTAGAAGCTGAGCTGAACATAATTGAGAGAGTTCCTTATCCTAAATAGAATAACTTTTATTGTCCTAAAACGGTTATTTCTGAGAAGATTCTAACAAAAATCAGTCTTTTACCTAAATAGGACGACCTTCATTTACCTTAAATACCTAATATATATATATATATATATATATATATATATATATATATATACCTTGGATGCATGGTTTAAGTAAAAATGAGACAAAATGTCATTCAACAAGCTTTCCGGAGCTGAATCAAGAAGAAATTCCATGTTCATGTTGAGCTCATGTGGTATAACTAACCGAACATGAACTCCTGACCACTTATTGGTTCCTTTACCAGGCCTAATTTCAGCTAGGGATGCATCGTATCCATATAGATACATAAACCTGCATTGTTTTAACGTATGTAAGGTAATATTCTAGGTTGATATCTAATAAAATTATTATAGCTTATGAATGATATACAACACCAGTTGAGCGAAGATGCAAGCCCTGGGTATTGAACTCCTGACCACTTATTGATCAACCCCTTGCCAGGTGAGCTATTGCTCATCCTGCATTGATTGCACTTAACTACAGCATATCTGTTATTCCATCATTCATTATGCTTATAGAAATATAATCCATTAGCATGTCTCGTATTATTTCATTAGATTTTCTGATCGATTACCATTGGTGATAACTTTTGTGCGGAGCGGAAGACTGGTTGATGATGTTACTGGAGAGGTGGTCGAGGTTGGTCCTGGTTTGAAAGTGGGCAACGAAGTAGTGAGTGTGCCCAATCCATCTCTAAGTTCACAGAGCCAGCCCTGCTAACTATCCCTTTTTCTACTGAATAAGATGTGTGTGTCAAAGTGCGCAGTCCATCATCCACCCCCTTTGCATGTATGTATCATGTCCCCCAAGGATGAAAACCCTGGTTCAGCCTCTGCCTTGAGGAATCCTGCCGTGGTGAATAGTGGGTGAAACTATGTGCTTTTAATAAATTAATAAAAATCGGAATTCTGTGTTTTTAGAAAAACCCTCACCAATGCATAAAACCCGAAACACTAGCGGCACTTCAGCAGCCTCTCAAAAATATATATTTGAGATAATAAAGTAGATTTGAACACGGTTTGAGCATTCAATCAATATATATATAAAGAGAAGGAGAGACTGGAAAATATAGCAGCATTTTATTAATTTGTCCGATGTTATGTCATTGATCTATCATTGTCACTCTTTCTCTTCCTTTTTTTTTTATATATCCCGTTATTGAACTCATGATCTTCAAACGCGTGAGTCATACCCCTGATGAGGTTATCTATTGCTCTTTGTGCATCATCGACACCACTTTCTAAGTTGGACCGGTAATACCTTTTTGATGGTCGTTCCTACTCCAGAACAACACACCATGCGGGGAGAATACGTATGCATATTCTTTTAGGTTAGAATAAGAGGATTGATGCGCATACCCCTCTTATTATATATACATTCCTTTTTTACTTTTTTTCTCAAAATAATGTAGGTCATTTTGAGTAATTATGAAAATATACTTCAGCAAAAAAATGAGTTTTTTTCCTTCTATCCCTCATTTTCAGCCATTCCTTCTTTAGTTCTTCGCGGCTCATTTCAACCGCCTATTACTTGATCTACAACTATTTTTAGTAAAAAAATGGATCAAAAAATAAAAAAAGGAAACAAAAAAAGATGATTCAAAAGGGATTCGCTGATTTATCGATTTATGTTGTTGATTTTAAAGTTTTTTAGTTGTTCTGATTGATTTTTTATTGATTTCTAGATCGAAATTAAAAATAAAAAACTAGAACATCCGAAGGAAGATATGTACCCAACGTGCATATCCTCCAATGGGAGAGATGCGTGTTGGGTGCATCTCTTCCGTCTATTTCTTGATTATTTTTTTCTTCTTTTTTTGTTCTTGATTCTTATGGTTGTTATTGTTTTCATATTATTGAGTCGCATCTCTTATTATTATTGATTTTCTTTTTAGTTTCAATTTTGTTCTTCTTTGTTTCTACTTTGATCTATCTTTTTTCAATAAGATTTGTAAAAATATGCATTGAGCTAAGTGAAACCATCGTCATAGGCGCAAAAATATCTGGTGAAATATACTTTTGCTGAAATTGGGTAGCGGGTGGGAGATGAGAGAGAAAATTAGCTGGAATTGGATGAGGATAATTTTGGTATTTAGCGAAAAAAAAATGTGCAAATAATAAGCCCTAGAATAAAACCAATAGTTACTCTTTTGGATAATAAGAAGGAATCAATAATGGGATATACTTTATACATTAAAAAAAAACTAAAACCCTGGAAGTGGTCATTAACTGCACGTCAAACGGCTGTGTGTGCGTGCATGCGTTTTCGAGAGTCTATATATAGGGGGATTTACATTGAGGCGAAATGGAGCAGCTGACCTAAATAAATATTCCAATCTTTCAAAGTTTGCAAAGCTCCCCCAGCCAACTTACCAACTGCCCCACCTGAATTTTTTAAACGAAAAGTGGTAGGATGTGAATTTTGTCTATTTGAACAACTAAGAACTAAATTCCATCAATTCCTTCGGATCAGGTTCTCAAATGATCCGAATTTGAAATTCTAATCCAAAACAAGCTTAGAGTTTCAGCTTCTCTCTCTCTCCTTGCTGTTGTTGCCACTCTCTCTTAGCCCGATCTTGAGCCTGAAACCGAGCAAGGTATTGTTTGTCAGCTAATCGCTCCAGAACACTTGCCCCTTACCCATTCCCCCAACACACACACACAGAAACACACGAGAGAGGGGGTGTAGTCGCCTTCTTTGAACCGGTAGGATTTTGATCTGCTGTTTCTAGCGGATACCTAAAATCTGTATTTGTCCGTGACTCTCTTGTCTTAGTTTTACTGGCATTGGTATATATTCTGGTAGATGGTTTTCAGAACAGTATAGGTACAAGCCTTGTCAGATGGTTTTCAAAACTATAACACACGATGCGTGAAGAAGGCCTTCATGTCTGAATGTGCTCTCAAGTGACATTGGTGTTATTGGATAACTCTAATTCAGGAAAAAGGGAGAACGTTGATAGCCTAAAGCAATTTACGGCCACTACTTGCAGTGGCTTGAGAGCCACCATTAACCATTCAGGTATTTGAGTGGTCGAATGACAGTATAGGCGATATTTTAGTGTCCATGTACTTGAGTAGTGTGAGTGGCTAATTAAGTCCATTGCAACAACCATGTTTCAAGTTTATGAGGATAAAGGCTGCAGGCTTGCCCATAAATAGTTGTGTTTCATTCCAACAAAGCACCCCAGCTATATCAAGCCTTCTTTTACCAAGTGTTTATTTTTACTTGGCTTTGAAAACTTTTTATAGGTCATATTTTAAAGCTAATAAGACTTATAACATATCTTGAGGTTTTAGGTTTTATCTATGACTCAATTGTATTTGTGAAAGTCAAACTAAAGGTCTTTATTGTATCCTCATGTCAAGGCTCATTGCATCTGAAAGTTTGAAAGTAGAGGCAACGAATAAACCTAAAGGTTAGTATTTATTGTGTCTCAAAGAATAATATTTTATCTACCCTCCTTTTTAAGAATGCAAAGTTAAATCTCTTGAGTGTCGATCTCTTCAGCTATTTATTCTCCTACTTCATTAAATGACATTTTTATTTAGCCTCGACGCGCAAGTTTGTATCATCCAAAAGAGCTTGTATCATGTACAAAACCGTGACTAATCGCATTCAGAATAGAAGGGGAAGGAGACTTTGTGTAGAGTTGTTGAATCATGGAGGTTTTGACACCCCACAAATTGATGGAAGAAGGCCTATCTAACATGGTAGAAGAAGTACGAGAATCCACTACTTCTTGCTCGTGATACTCTAGATGTGGGCGATTATATGGTTCAAAAGAGAATGCAGGCCCCTCACTAGTAACTTCAGGCTTGGGATCCTAAATATCATTAGTTAAATCCACTATTATGATGGACTCAGCAGAGGAAGTATATTCTGAAGCTATTTTTCATAATAGAGGAGAAAAAGTTAACAAACTGGAGGGACCAACTAAAGAGGTCAAGGAATATACCGAGGTATGCCTACGTCGGGATTTAACATTATTGTTTGTAACTGCTTCCACACCATAGGAAATGAGTCTCGATTTATAGTTGTCAATCAAGGTCTTAGTCATCTCTATATGCATGGTTGTTCATCAAAAAAAATTTTTGAGGTCTCATGAGGATAAGAATATGAATCAAGAAGTGTGAAGATGGGTTCTTGTTCATGATTTAGTTCTTCTTCATGATTTTCAATGAAAAGCTCTCTAATAGCTAGCAAGTCTTGATAGAAACCAAATTGATGGGTCAACTAGTGTTGATAATATGATTGAGCAATGAATAGGTTGAATGAGGATGATCGAGAAGAACTACAAAATAAGAACCTAAGAAAAAAGATTAATGATGATCCCATTTTATGGAGGTCCTCTTTGAATTCAGTGGTGGAATTAGAATCGAAAAAGCGAAAATACTAAGGAAGGAAAGTTATCTTGTTGGGGTTGATGGAGCTAACTGAGTAATGATCTCTATCGATGAATCATAGGTTGGAGGAATGAGAGTTAAGGCAGGTCCTAGCCTATCGATAATGAGTCATTGAAGAGGGAAGCACAAAAACTCGAACTTGGGAAAGTATAGATGAATATATAATTGAAGAAACAACAACAGACCTCCTATAAGATGTGTAGGACTACTATTCCAAAGGGCTTCAAGAACATAATTAACCAAATAATAAATTATAGCCCAAAAAAAGGAACAAGTGACACTTTAGTACCAGATATAATAACAGAATTATACTATGCATACTCATTGTTAACTTTGATTCTATGGATGTGTGTGATTTAACGACAGAACCACAATAATAGTAATGTATGATGTTCATCATCTTCACTAATTTAGTACTTAAATGGTGATGGATAAAGTTGTCCCAACAAATTTGTAGTAAGAGTTTTAAGATATGAAAATTCATATTTACTAAGGAGATAAGATCAACACCATTTATTAGAAGACTAGTAATCACTTGAACATCTAGAATTGTTGAAAACATAATTTCGAATGGGAATTAGAAGTGATTAGACTAAGAATCCAAAAAGATAAGAAAGAATAGAGGATGTTGTCATCAAATTGTATAGCTAGGCATGATAGCATGATGAGATCATAGATATCCCATTATATCTAGCAGTGACATTTATGGTCTTTGATCCTATTGACTTATTCAACATACAGTCACTAGTCATGAGTTAAGGATGGAGGAAGTTTGGATAACAAAACATCACAAATCCATTCTGAGTCAAGAACAATTGCTTAATATGGATTTCTTAGATTTTTTAAAATGAAATTAATTTGAGTATGGTGCAAGAAAATGTAGAAAGGTCTTTGGAAGATGGTTGAAAGCCTTGAAAAAGAAGGGACACCTCATCTATGAAGGATCGAAATCTCGAATGTATAAAATTGACCTATCACCTAGAACTGAACTTACGGATCACGGAGTTAGTTTACACACCTCAATTAGTGTGACGATAAAAAAATGACATGAACATAGAAGTAGAGAGTTATCGAGAACCACACCTGAAAAATTTGGCATGATATATATCATTTCTGTGAAATTCTATAAGTAAGCATGTGTAATCGACAATAGGAATAAAAAATCAATGATATGATTGCAATTGTTTCTTCCTTTTTTTTTGTTAAGAGTATAAGTAATGTATTCCTCTCATTCCTAAGCACAATGAGTGCTCTACCCTTTTACGTAACCTTTATTGGCAATCGAAATATGCATAGTCGAATTCTCAAGAACCCACCTAATACCTTATCTAGTTCTTTCTCCTTTAAGAACAAGGGTCCGAGTTATCAAGTACATCCTCTCATTTCCTAACATTGTAATTTCATGTAATGTGCTTTGTCATTCATGTTGGACCGTCAATTTAGATGGTAACAGTGATAAACCGTGGTCTTTCTTTTCAAGTTAAATGTGTAGCATGACAATTAAGAATCCAATTAGCAAACCATTTCTGGTAGTCATGGTGTTCTAGGGATTATACTCTCTTCAAGGTATGGAAGCAAATTTTCTCTCAATTCACATCAAACAAAAGCACTACACATTGTTGGTCCCATCTTTAATGGATTTGCTAAGCAACCATGACTAGACATAGGAAAAAATGTTGCAGTCGATTATTTTCTTTCTTTTTTGTTACTTCCCAAACTAATCAGAATCGCCCATTAGCAGTTGGTTGAAAGGTTTGTTCGAATTCCTTTTCATTTATTAGATTATATGATCAAGCTTGTACCACATAACAGTTCATGTTCATGAGTTGTTTGCTAGTTCATAACTGAAACATTCTAAACATAAAGACCCTTGAGTGTAAATGCATTTCAACTTGTTTGAGCTTGCTTTATCTCATGTTTAAATAAATCACCTAGCATTGCTTGGAGGAACATATATCTCTATCTGCAAATTGTATGTTATAACTATCCAAGAACCAAGCAGTAAATAGAAGGTTTACATGACTTTATTCAAGTTAATGTCAAGTCTTTGATAACCTCTGGTTATGGAAGTGGCCGTAAGGCCTTAATCATATCGGTCATGAAATAAGGAATATTGCATGAGCCATTCTATTTTACAAACAAAGCTATTTTTTAAATTAATACAATTATTTCTATTCATAATGAAGTTAATTAAGGCAAGGAGTTGTTTATACTAGCAATAATGAACATCTAAGAATGTCTTAGTAAATAGAAATATAAACAAAAGGAAAACTAAAGAGGGGTAATCAATTTTTATCGATACTAAAATCTTCTTCCTTTTCTCTATTCATTTGCTATCTCTATAATCCTTCTTGAAAAGGTTGTGCTAGGATATTAAAAGCCAAATGGCGACACTCTATTACATCCACAGATCAACACACATATAAGAGTTGATTGTGATTCCTAACAACGGCAGAATAGTTGCTTCTTATTCCTAACAGTGCTAGAATAGAAACTAGAATTTATTTGGTCGATCATTATAAAATTACAACAACAACAAACAACAACAACAACAACTAAGCCTTTTCCCATACTAGACGGGGTCAGCTACATGGATTCTTTGTTTCCACAGATCCCTATCGTGTGCCATGTTAGCAGTTAACTCCCAATAAGCTAGATCATTCTTTATTGTTTCTTTCCAACACTTTTGTGGTCATCCTCTACCTCTTTTAATACTTTCAAAATTTAGTTTTTCTAACCTTTTTATAGGTTCTTCTTTTGATCTTCTTTCTATATGTCCAAACCATCTTAAACGATGTTCTCTCATTTTATCCTCTATTGGTGCCACTCCTAATTTGTTTCTAATAACCTCATTATGTATACGGTCTTTTCTTGTATGACCACTCATCCATCTCAACATCTTCATTTCTGTCACAGACATCTTTTATACATGTTGATGATTAACTGCCCAACACTCAGAACCATAAAACATGGCAGGCCTAATTGCTTCTCTATAATATTTACCTTTTAATTTTAATGGTATTTTCTTATCATAAAGAATACCTGATGCTCCTCTCCATTTTAACCAACCAACATTAATTCTATGTATAACATCTCCATCAATTCTTCCATCACTCTGAAAAATTGACCCTAGGTATTTAAAACTTTCCTTTTGGTGAATGCAATGTATGCCAATTTTAATTTCTATGTCCTCTGAAGTAACCAAATGATCAAACTTACATTCCATATATTCTGTCTTTGTTCTACTAAGTCGGAGGCCTTTGCTTTCTAATGTTTCTCTCCATAGTTCCAATTTTCTATTAACCTTTTCCTTAGACTCCTCCACTAATACAATGTCATCTGCAAATAACATATACCAAGATACTTCATCTTGAATATGTTTTGTTAACTCATCCATCACCATTATAAATAAGTATGGACTTAAAGTAGATCCTTGATGTAACCCAATATTAACTTCAAAGAAGTCTGTTGTTCCTTCATGAGTCCTCACACATGTTTTTGCACCATCATACATATCTCTTATAAGGTTAATATATGTCAATGGGATACCTCTTTTTTCCAAAGTTCTCCAAAGAACCTCCCTCAGTACCTTATCATAAGCTTTTTCTACATCAATAAATATCATGTGAAGGTCTTTCTTTTTTCCTCTAAAATGTTTTATAAGACATCTCAAAAGGTGAATTGCTTCAATAATAGATCTGCCTGGCATAAATCCAAATTGGTTCTCTGTTGTACTTGATACTTGTCTTAACCTACGTTCGATAATTCTTTCCCATAATTTCATAGTATGACTCATTAACTTGATACCTCGATAATTCGCACAATTTTGAATGTCTCCCTTGTTCTTATATATGGGTATAAGTGTACTTGCTCTCCATTCCTCAGGCATCTTTTGGTTTTTCCATATTTCATTAAATAGTCTTGTGAGCCAAGTGATTCCTATTTCTCCTAGTATTTTCCAAACTTCTATAGCAGTATTATCTGGTCCTACCGATTTATCACCCTTCATATGTTTAAGAGCCTCTTTGACTTCATTCTTTTGAATACGTCAGTAGAAATTGTGGTTTATATACTTTTCTGACTTGGCTAAATCTCCTAAACTAATACTAACATCTTTATTTTCATTAAAGAGATTATAAAAATAGTTTTTCCATCTATTTCTTATATCATCATTTGCCACTAGAATTTTTTCATCCTCGTCTTTTATGCATCTAACATAATTAAGATCTTTAGTTTTCTTATCTCTAGCCCTAGCTATCCTAAAAATATCTCTTCCACCCTCTTTTGAGTTGAGTTTTTTATATAAGAAAAATGTTTGTTGTAGAAGTTACTTTTCTACCCACATACTTCTTTGGAAATTACATTAGCATATTAATTTCATCGTGTCTTCATAAATCTATCTTATTCCAAAATAGTACCAGAGACAAATTTATATTTGCAAACAGGTGGTTGAAATTATTTATAGTGAGAAGACTTGTTCTTCTCTAAAATTACTCTTTAGTGCTTTATCAATCTTAATTGATTAACTTGTTTGCACTAAGTTGTTTCTTATTACTTTGTTGTATATTTATTTCTTGATTGTCTTCATTGCTAGACCTTAACTTTTGGAATATTTTTTAAATATTTAAATAATTAAAATGGTTTCCAAAGTATGTGTCTCTGAGTTGGCCAAAACTAATTGGTAAGGACAATGACAGGATTGTTAAGACCAAGACAGGGCTTTGTTCTAAGTTTTATGTATGATACCACAGTTGAGTTACATATCAAGTTGTTTTTATAACAATATAACTCCTATGAAAGAGATAAACAACGTAGTCGAGCATGTGAATAAGATGTTGGTCATGACTATAGACTTAGTTGGGGCTAACATCATATGTAAATCTCAACCATATTGAACAGTCTTCTCCCTTCTTAGGATATGTTACCACTACTCGTAAGGTTAATTCTACAGTTACCCTAGCTGAACTTCTCTTAAAATTGGCAATTGAACAGGAATACCTAAAGAAGAGAAAAAAGAAAAACTACTCTTTGCTCAAGATGACCTTGACTCTAGTTTAAGAAACTACCAAAACAAAATAAATTAAAATAAAATTTTGGTAAATTTAAGAAAAAAAGGTAAAGCATTCAATAAGTAGTCATAAGACACCTTGAGCTCCTCCATACTACTTAAAGGACTAGTATACATACCTAGCTGTGGAGATATGTTATTCATTAAATATAGATGAGGTGACTAATAACCTAAGTTATCAAGAAGCTATGAGCTCATCTGAATCATCAGATTGGGAAAAAGAAATGGATGAGAAATTTAAATCTATTGAAAAAGACCAAGTCTTGGAGTTGGCCATTTTGTCAAAGGGAATAAAAGTAATTGGTTGCAAATAGGTTTGAAAAGAAATATAAAGTCGATGGTTTAATAAAAAAAATTAAAGTGAGGTTGGTTGCAAAAGACTTTTCTCAAAATTTGTATCTGTAAGGATAGATAATCTTGGTAATTGCTACCTTTTATGATTTGAGAAAAAGGCTTGGTTAAGGTTGTTTGCCGTATAATGCTTTATTAAAAGCTCCGACCCCTTATTCTTTGATTTCGCTCAAGTGAAACGATCAATTGGGAGGGTTCAACTGTAGCAAAGAATGACCTCTCGAGCCATATCCAACAAAAAACACACTACTTTGAGCTTGGTTCGAGGTTTCCTGCTCTAAAATAAACCCAACATTGGGGATTTGAACAAGTCATTTGCGGGCCCTAGTGAGGCCATGATTAGTCTTGACTTTACTTTTATACTTTAGGCAAAGGTCAGCATCTGGATCCAGTCTAGTGTGTGTGTGTGGTAAAAGGGTTCAAAATAATGTAAGGCAACTCTGGTGGAAAAGATTTCTTTTTAAGAATGGTAGAGTGAGGATACAACCATACTTGTACAAATGCAAGATCGGATTCTTTTGCAAATATTTAGCCTTTAAACAAGAAAAGGACTTGTGTTCGAGAAAGAGATAACACACCTTTTCTCGACAAACGTAGCCTGTATAAGAATCCAATGGTGAATAATGCAAGGGTCTCAGCTTTCAGTGTACGAGTTTCTATGCCACATGAGCACAAGCTTGACATATGGGGTCCTCTCCCTCTCTCGCATCGAATATGTCATTGAGACATTGTCATAAAGAGACACCATCATCTCCCAGTGGAGGAACCGGGACAGGTGGGATGATAGATTTCAATCTCAACTTTGTCAATTAGTTCTTGCAACGAGTAATCGACGCAGAATCATCTTCTCGCAATAATTATATGAGAAAACTGATTAAAGAAAGCATTCTTCATATAGTGGATCAGTTGTCAACTCAAAGCATTCTTCATGATCAGCTGATTAAAGAAAGCTTATCCAATCACGGACAGACATGATCCGAGTTGAAGGGGCCGAATATTTTGAGCTGCTTGTTAAATAAAAAAATAAACCTTTTACAATCTTAGAATTGAAAGATTTGATCATTTAATTGCACTATGCTGCACAATTTATTCAATCAACATGGATTTTTAGCATAATATATATAATTGTAAAAACTCAAAATTTTCCTTCAAAAAATAGAACATTGAAGGAAAGGTTTTGAAATGATAAATTTTGAAAAATATGAGAATACTTTCAGAATCACAATTCTTGAGAATTGTTGAATGAGCCTCATATAGTGTCCATGGGTGCATCAAATGGTCAAATACAACAAGGTCATTCGAATAAGGCATCATATCGTGTAAGTATTTCACCAAAATTATAAACAAATTTTGAATTAAACAACATATTCGGAAGAAGATTGTGTTCTACACCATTTCATCTATACAAGGGTATTATTACATAGACCCACAAACAACTAATGAGGGTGAGGACATAAAAGAAATAGAGGGCAGTACGTACAATCAGCATATTACAAGGAATGGCTTTTACAGTAGACAAATTCAGCCAGGAAGTTTAAGCTCATATAAAGAGCAAATGACTAAAATTCAGAAAAGGAAAAGGAGAAGTAGTATCTCTCAAAATACAACCTTCTTTAACCACCCTATGACAATATTTAGCCAACCCTTTTCTAGAGGTGTAAAAGGTTAGAAGATATATATATATATATCAATGGCAGCTGAATCAGCTGCAAAATCTTAGACATTACTACGCTCAAGGAAGCTAGACATCCAACCACCCTATCTTCCTCAACAACCACACCATTACCATGCAATGATAACTGTAGATGAGAATTTTATTTCAAAGCTGATGGAGAGATTTGAAATTCAATTAATAGATACGAGTGTGCGAGCGTGCCAACAAGTTTTCTAAAACTTGCAAAGTTTAATTAGATTTCTGACTTTTTTGGCGAATGTGGACAAGTGAGTTTTTTTGACATAGGCCTTCTTCAACCTATGCTCAAGGGTCAGCTTAGACACTTGTAAAATTGTTTTAGGATCCAGTATGTTTTCAAAACAAGTTTTCAATTGAAAAGGCTTTCCAAAATCGTGTGATCTTTCCCTTGACAAAAATTCAGCTTCAATCCTGAAAAACAAAAACAGTTATGTTTCCAACAACAGATGTTCCTAATGTTTTTTGTATTTTTAGAACTCCAAAAATCCTAAAACATTTACATGAGAGAGACTCAGGTTTATAGAAATATTTTTGTTTTCATTTTTCGATATGTCGATAAGCAGAATTAAATTAGTGAAATTCATAGCCTTGTAACTCGGGATAGACACTATGACAAAACATAGAGGCTTAAAGCAATGCCTGTACGTAGGTGTTAGAATTTTATAAAATTGGTCAAGTTGAAAATCTATGGGAATCAGTTTTCCAACGGAACCATTCTCAAGGTTTTTGGATCATTACAAACAGAGTTAAGAAACTTTTACCCAGGCTCTATTGTAGGAGGATGTGTTGTGCTAGGTTCTATTATGATTTTGTTCAATCTTCCATGATTTTATAACTTTTCCTGCACCTATAATTCTTGAAAATTTCATAGTATGTTGGCTAGTGTGTGAAAAGGTGTCGACTGATTTTCAAAGTTTATGGTTCACAGAAAGAGGTTAGAAAAATCAATGATCGGACAGATGCAGGATGCTAAAAACAAAGTTTTCTATTTATAAGGCTAATGGATACATCTGATTGATCTTTAGTAGTTTAAATGATTATCTAAAAAAAATTTTGGTTGGAGACTTTGTTCCATTAGAGAGGAAGTGCAATAATGAAGAGAAATTATCATGTAGCTTCAGCATAGAAGAGATAAAAGAGTATAAGTTTATAATGTATATTAAGGTAGATGTAACTACAAATCGAACAATTGATAGGTGATTTTACTTTTGCCCTTGGATGAAATTTTGCAGCACCTCTCCTCAAATATTACAATACTTTTGGAGACATTTGCTCTTTAATTACAACATGAATTGAATATAATTGATAATCAAAGAAGCAAAGGAGAAGAAAAGGGAAGAAGATCGATCTTGATCGGATGCTTGAAGGCTTGAAAGAATCAGTTAGATGTAAAGATTGTTTTCTTGAATGGTGACCTTAATGAAACAACCAAAAGACCATATAATTAAAGGTCACGATGATATAACATATAGGTTGAAGAAATCCCGGTTTGGCCTAAAGCAATCACCTTATTAATGGTATTTGACTTTTCAAAATGTTATTGTAGAACTTGGGTTTGTGACAAATCAATTTGATCACTATGTTTATATTTGAAATAGTGGAAGCCACTTTGTCATCCTGTCATTGTATGTAGATGACATTATGTTGATTGATAATGATAATGATATGATTGTCGAGACCAAGATCAAGACATAACTTAGTTCTAAGTTCGAGATAAAACTTTTAAAGGGATCAAGCTTAGTAAAGTTGATTATCGAGGTAATGGATTAAAAAACTCCAATGTTCCTTATGCTCAAGTTGTTGGTACCTTGATTTATACTATATTGTGTATGAGACCTAATATCAACTTTGATATTGTCTTCTAAGTAGATATCAAGATAATCTTAATTGACAACATTGGGTTGCTGTGAAAAATTTCTTGAGATATCTAAAAGGAACAAGAGACTTAAAACTATGTTATCAGGTGGATGAACTAAAAAAAAGTGTACACTCATATGCTAACTTTGATAATAGCAAAGATGACAACAAATCAACAGTCAAGTTATTCTTATTTTGAGGTGGTGGTATTTTTTGTCATATAACAAAGTTGTGTAGCATTGCGTACACAAGAAGTTGAGTATATTGCTTGCAGTATGACTGCAATGAGTGTTATTTGGATAAACCCATTCATTCATGATTTGAATATGAATATAGTCAATGGGCCAGTTGTCATTTATTATGACAACACAACAACCAATAACTCTTATAAAGAGTGAAGTTGACAGCTCAAGAAGCAAATATATAATGGTAAAGTACAATTATATACATGATATGTACAAAAGAATGAAATATATGCCAACTACCTTCTTCCTAGTGAGGATATGATAATAAACCCCTTAACAAAGGATATATCTAAAGATTTGTTTGCTAGAAGACATGTTTAGGTTTTCTATTTATATGAAAACAATGACATGAGTTTTTATGGAAGAAAAGTTTATTGGTTACGAAAACTGCATAAGAGAATAACTCATGGTTGTTGTACTTCAAGTACAAATGACAAAATGATACAATTGGAAAAGTTACTAAATAGTCGGAGGAAGCCATTATATATTGATTTGTCTCATATGGCCAAGTAGGAGATGATAACCGCTGGTTATGGAAGTTGTCAAAAGACCTTAATCATAACGGTCATGCAATAAGGAAGGAGGGCCCTCTTCCATATTAATACAATTATAAATATGGAAGGAGTCATTTCAACTAGCATTAACGGACATCAAAGAATGACTTAGTAAACAAAGATATAAACAAAAGGAAAACTGAAGATAAGTGATCGATACTGAAATCTTCTTCATTTTCTCTGGTCATCTGCTTCTCTGTAATCCTTCTTGAAGAGGCTGTGCTCGAAATTCAAAACCAAACGGCAACGCGCTGCTGCATCCACAAATCAACAGTCTTAACATTCAAGAAAGAGTTCATCTTTCTTTGTGTGCGTCATGAACACATGTTGCTCCAGTCAGCTCAATTAGGGTCATGAACGAGCTAGAGATGAGTCAAACGAGCTGATCTGCTACCGATCACCATACCTACTCGTTACCCACCTTAGATACAGCCTTCCTTCTTGCAAAAGCAAAATGAAGGATCATAATAGAAATTTTTAATTTTTTTATAACTTTTCGAAAAATGTCGTCTTTTACTTTATTAAACCACTAAAAAGTGCTGATTTTTAGGGGCACTTAGTAGTAAATAAGCGGGGGAGTGTTGCACGAAAGATTTAAAAAGTTGACTATTTTTTTTAAATGGACTTTTTTAATCTGATCTTCATGGATTTGAATTGAGTCTTGCTTGCAAGTGAAGAAAATTGAGAAAACTAGAAAAGCAATAATACGTACTTACATCTGGCTTACAATAAATAAGCCAGATGCATGTATGTGTATGTACTAATGCGTATATTATTATAAGCGGGCACCAAAATCATTCGATGTTTATCTCATACTTGGATATTTCATTGGTATCTAAATCAAGAGTGTAAGACCATGTGGCTTAACGTTACAACAATACAGCAATTAATAATTGTTCCGAAGAAATTGAAATGATCCAGAGGTAATCAGGCAATTGGTAGAATGCCAAGTCGGGATCAATTTGGCCATCAAACAACTGGGTGGTTGTAGCCATTGCCTTTTACTCTTTCTTATTTATTTTTTATTTCCTTGCTTCAGAATTTAGCCTTAAGCGGTGCCAAAATTACAACATCCCAAGTGGGGTCTGATATAAGGGCCTCTGGCATCTAGACAAAGTCAGGGGTTCGATTCTCCTGGGGACGACGAACTCCTTGCAGGACCCCATGCCAAACATATGGGTCCTGTCCTTCAAGTTTTGTGCTGAGTTGATCGAACCCACTTTATGTGGTTTCTTCAGTAACCGAAAAGAGAGGACGCTGTGAGGGTATTGTTCTTGTAAAATAAAAGAGTCATTATAATCATTTATTCAAGGGGCAGTTTTCTAAGTAACTGCTATAGATGTGAAGGAGTGGTTAAATCTCTGGAAATAGTTCAATCATAGGTTAATTTCTGTTTCTTTGTTTACGGGCAAGATGACTGACTAAGGATTGGATGGTGAAATTTAATCACATTCTGCAGCAGGGGAATCAACATGCCAACATATTGGCAACACAAAGCACCGACTTCCCGTCGGGAGTGCATATAGACAGGGAAATTAGGTCATGTGGTCGTGTTACTTCGGTTTCGGATGAAAATGGATTAACCCAAAATCCAACCTGATTTTTCTTAGGGTCATATTCTTTGAACTCCAATCCGACCCTGGTGGGGCTCGGGTCAACTTCAGCTTAACCCACTATATATAAAAGTATAGCAACTATACACATATACTATTCATATCTTATACCATAATATATCTTTTATGTAATTTACACTATATGTATCTTTCATGTATTTACATATACACACACACCTATATATATATACACACATCAAGAACCTTGTATATGCTAGCACATTTAGGTGTTAGCAAATCTAAACAAACCTCAATCATTCATTTAAATTCAAAAGGTATATTTGTAATTTTTGCAGGTATACTTCATTCACATGCATACCTTTTGTTTTTCAAATTTATATTTAAACCATCTATCAACACAAAATAGATGGTAAAAATTATTTCAATTTTCTAGTACCTAACTGTGCTAGGCTGCTAGCGATGCCAAGTTCTCCATATATATATATATATATATATATATATATATATATATATATATATATATATATATATATTCAATTTGGGCTTCAGACCCCGACTCCTCCTTACTCTGATTGGATTAGATTTCCCTCTGCTGGAGCTCACCCGAAATTCTTAAAACCTGATCCGTAATGTGCTTATTCGGTCTTCCGTTCCACCATTTTTTCTGCAACTCTTAGCCGATCGGATGGTTGTATACTACCATCTGAATTTTTAGTTTGTCACATTTTATCCTCTTGGCTGTTGAGTGTTGACATCTAAAATGGACACGGCTTGAAAAGTCCAATTTCATTTCCACCCAAAGCAGCGAACAACCCGGCCGTCACGAGTCACATGCATCTATCGAATGGAATTTAGGACGACTTTTTCCTGACACGAACATGCAATCACCCAACACAAAATAGACCCGAAACATAAAATCTCCACTGCAAGATATAAAGTAGTTAGTTACAAGTGTAATCTAGAATGGGTTATCCACGCCTCACCTTGGCAGCAATAATAATAATAACAGCAACAATAATAATAGACCCCAAACATAAAATCACGTCTGTTGTTGGTGGGGAGTTCGCCTCCCAGGGCGATGCATGGAGTGTGTGTGGTAGGCTTCGAACTCCTTAAAAGAAAAACAAGTCGGCTCACATAGGCCTTGAAAATGCACCTGGATTTGCACGTAATCTGAACCAAATCTGATTCATAAAAGCCTAGATTGAAGCAAGTCTGACTACAAACGAGAGTGTGTACACACTCGTCGGTCAATCACATCCTGCCTTTAAGAAGAGTGGGATGTGAGCCGTGTATAGAGCATTAGATCATCTGGCAAGGCTCTCTGACTCCCACTCCTCAATTGGTGGGTTCGATTCCGAGGAGATGTATGCATGATACGTGTTAGACTTCAAAATCCGAATGTAAAAAAAAAAGGTAGGATAAGAGCCAACTGATGTTGAAGTTCTTTTCCGATTCCACCAAGTATTAGAGCCAAATGGGGAGAGTAGAAGGAAGGCACCCATTGAAGAAGACTCACTTTCACAATGGCTATGGCTCTTGACCAAGCCAGTTCTACGAACCTTTGGCTCCCATCACTCTGATCCATTAAAGGAAAACACAAGCATCCACCCAAAGTGATATCAAAATAAGTGTTTGGGTTGACATGTATTTATGACTTGAACACGATGTAACTATAACGTCAAAAACAAAACTTTTAAACACGACATGACAACAAGTCTTAGATACAACCCAAGAGATTTATGTTTATGGCCACTAAAGTAACATAAAAATAATTTGACTTATAGCTTATATTGAGTTAACTGTTAGCATGACACATGATAGAGTAAATCCATGTAGCCGATCCAAAAGCCAGCCAACCAATAACCATAACGCAAACAAAATGAACCGGGGACTCCCCCTATTCAATTACAATTAAGATATTTGGCAAACTCCATCTTAACCATCACCAATGCTAGGCTCAATTGTTTGGAACCCGCAGTTCTAATCGGAACTGTTATCGAAAATTTCCAATTTTTTTAAATTCAAGAAATATCTATACATTTTGAAATTGGAAAAAAATATCTAATCAGTCATCAACTGATTGAGTGAGGCAACCCAGTCTATCCTACTAGAATAACCTTTGAAATCTGTTTTTTTTCTTTTGTTTACTTCTATTATTATTCAATACAGACCTACAATTGCTATACAATGTTTTCTAACTTTAACATGGCAAATAACATTTAGTAAAACCTAAAAAACACATTTAATAATGGATGTAGTCTTTTGAATTGAAATCGACAAACACAAGTTTGCTAAAAAATGATAAAAAGTGGCAGTGTCACGTCTTCGAGTCCAAACTTTCCGTTCGTGTCCGTGTAAATGCGAAGTTTCAAGTGGGAAAGCTTGTGGGGGTCGATCCGCAATTTTGTTTGGAGGAGAAGGAAAGGAAGAAAATACGCTGGAAAAAACAAACGAAACGACGAAAAAACAAACGGGAAGCCAACGCGTGGGCCTCATAAGTTTTCTTCACCCTCCTCTTTCTTTTCTTTTCTTCTTTTTAACGTTTCCTCTCTCTCTCTCTCTCCGTTGAAAAACCAAGAGAGCCCCTCTGGGCAACGCTCCATAATGTGATCCCAACGATCGAGAGCCCCAAAATCTATCTGAAGACCTCTCCTCTCTTTGGCGCAAAGGATATTTTTGGTGATTAGGGTTACCCGTTTATGATCGGCCTCGTTGGTGGGTAATCCTTATGCCGATTGCATTTTTCTCTTATTCTAATGCATTTGACTCATTGCTTCTGGATTCCGTTTCAGGAATTCTCGACTGATTCTTCTTTTCTTATATTTACTTTTGCCCCACTTTGGTTGCGTTCCTTGAGTATTTTGTTTGATTCCGTTGTTGGTGTTGCTTCTTTTTCTAATGTCTGGGGATATCTGCCATCTGACGAGTTTAGTGGCTTTGGCTTTCTTTGTTCTGTTTTTGCGTAGAGATGATTTTATAGACTGTTTCATTTGATTCAAAGTATTATTTATATCCACTTTAAGGGTGTGGAGAGGGGGAATCGATGTAGTTAATTGTATTTTATTTGTAATTTTTATCGTTTATATGGATAGTAGAGTGTCCAATGGTTCGCCTATTAGGCAGTTTAATCCGTCATGAATCGATTGCAATTTGTCATGCTGATTTCATTGATGATCTATGGAAGAACGAACGTGTTCTCAAGGAAGTAGAAAAAGAAAGAAACTGTTCGAATTCTGCATGATAGGCTTCCACCATAATCGTTGACAACGTTTACTGCTTCAGTTGGGGAGCTATTCCTGATAAAATTGAAGATTGAACCTTTTATTTCTCTTACGAAAGTTTCAATTGACAGTAACAAAGCTTGAGCTGATGATTACTAAAAATATTATTGAGTTATAGTGCATGATGAACTCGAGGGTAGCCTTGATCAACGTCTGCAGAGGAGCATCTGTGTGTATTCTGAGACCTGTGACTTGCAGTGATACCTTACAAATGTCATGAACTCATTTCTAGCAAAGAATCAATTTGCCATATTCTAGAGTAATAGTTGCATCCATCTCCTATGTCAAAGGAAGTAGTTACATCATTTCCTATTTGAAAGAAATAATATATCTTTCTCTATTTCTGTTGGATAGGTAGGTAATGGACATCTGGATCTGGTGAAGATTAATGGGGCACAAAGTTGTTAATCTTTGACAAGAAAGAATTGTGCCTAAGTGTTTGTTGGCTTTCTTGGTGTTCGTTGGAGATGCTGTCAGCTTCTTCTAGCTGAAAGAAGCTGGATCCAGGAATGCCGATAACGTACTGCATGATCTTTTGCTACACATACCATCAGAAATGTTTTTTCCAGAATGGGTTTTATTTTGTGCTCCCATTTAGAGAAGTTATAATTTTCAAAGACCAAGCGAGCAGTACTCAGTTGCTAGCATGACATGTGTAAATAGTCCTATTGGAGGTTCAGTGAGGCACCGTCAATCTGGGCTGTCAAGAACTCGAGAGATGGAAAGGTGAGCTAGTCATCACCTTTATGTAAGTGTGGCACATTCGCTCATATATCAACACGTTTTTGTTTAGGTATAACCTACTAATGCCAATACTCCATCTGATAATTCTGATCCTTCTGCAGGTACAAAATCATTGAAGAATTAGGAGATGGGACATGTGGAAGTGTCTTCAAGGCAATAAACCTAGAAAATCATGAGATTGTAAGTTATGGCCTTTTATTAAGAGAAAAACTTCAACATAGTAAGTTATAGATTGCAAGTGGTTTTAATGAGGGTATAGTGGATATGAGGAACTTTTTTGAGATTTGGATTCAAGCACTTCCTACTGTCCGTTTGATTAGGTGTAATTACATCTGAATCTATACTGGCTTCAGTTTATATTAACATCATGATATCAAATGGCAATCTGGATCCTCCATTCAGCTTATTGCCTTATTAGTAACTGAAAAGGGTTTACTTGGTCCAGGTTTATAATAGTTGATTTGGTGTAAATCTGATCTTAACATGAGCACAATACATGCCTGATTAGATATCATCTTCCTTTTAGTACGATTATCAATATTCAAGTGTCCCCAATTACGTTCCTTTTTTTTGTGACCGAGGATTGTGTTTCGGATCTTTCAATGCAGATTCTTTCTATGTTACAAATATAAAGAAAAGAGGGAAATATGTGAGGAAAATTTTGTGATAGTGGTGAGGCAGCATTCCTTCTAAATGTGTCTGAATGCATGACATGTATGAATGCTGCCGTTTAAGTAACTGATCCTTAAGGAACTTAAGCTCTGGTCAATTGGATTTAACATGTCACTAATATGAAAAATAAGAAAATTTATCAAAAGTGACAATTCTCAAGAAAGCTCAATGAGTGTCAACTGAACATAGTTCATATAAACAAGTTTAAGTAATAAGTAGTTAACATTATGTAATTTCGAAAGAAACTTATGGTCATTCATGCATAATATAGAATAAAGTAGTTATTAAAAGTACTGTGAGTTTTTTAAGAAGTTCTTGAGTACATTATAACATTTTTTAAATATTAAAAAAGTCAAATACAATTGCCATAACAATTTAGAATAGGGAGCATGTATTATACTTTGAGGAAGAGCTAAGTGGATGTGAAAGTAAGAAAATCTAATTTTGTGTCTTGGTTTTACTTTTGGCAAAATTCCCTTCTTATTTTTTGTAAATGTATAGTGCTTAAGTAACAAGAAGGAAATAACTAGTTCTCTGTTTCAGGATTGGGTGAAATGACCCATTTTGCCTATGAGAACATATTCAAGAAGGATTCAAAAACTAAAATAAGGATGGAAGCTGTAGCATGTGATCCACACTGATAAAAGCAGTTTCCAGCCCTGTGTATCTGCATTATTCATGATTTGTTAAACTGGATCATTATATCATACTGGTGATAGTCAAATGTGTCCATATTTTAGATATATTTAACATTAGTTGTAGATTAATCTTACTTACTGATGTTGAGCTATATAAAGTTATAAACTAGTGATACGATACTTTCTTTTTGTCTTTTACCTTTCTCAAGACCATGCGTTTGTGGTTCGATCTCTATTGCCGCTAATCTTGTGTGGGAAGGTAGCATGTAAATATAGAACTATGTTGTTAATGACCTAACAGCTCTTAGGCTGGTTAAGTTGTTCCCTTAGCTTAAACTAATAGTTGAAATGTACTAAAAGACTGCAAAATAAAATGGATATAGTTTAGCTGTTAAAACACTGATATATGTTGATGAGAACTGAATAAATGACTCGTATGAAGACATATGAGCAAGCATGCAAGTTAAGAATATATAACACGTGAACAGCATTCTTATGAATTAAAAATACAAAAATATGAATGATATACAATAGATAAGTGTATGATAACAATGAAAGGGCACGACAATATGCAATACATGAAGTATTGAGCATACACAACATGCAATACGAGAAAAGGTCAGCAAAGGAAAAAGTGGAAGAAGAAAATGAAGCAGAAAGAAAGGAGATGGATCAAAAGGAAAAACAGGAAACTGGGAAAGTGAATTTTAAAATATGGTACGTTTAACCGGTTTAAGTTTGTCATTTTTGGTATGATGTGGACACTTAAGCCTGAGAAGCAGGACAACTGCTTGATACTCCTGACCTAGCTATTCGGGTGTGTGAAGGCTGATAAAAATGCTTAAGCAGATGCTTAAGTGCACTATTAATGACGTAGCAGTAAAGAGAACACTTGTTTTTTTCATTTGGGTGTCTTGGTCCTCATAAATGCATCTGGGGCCAGGCAGATAGTGCCATAAAAGGAAGCAACTTATTTGACTTCATTGGAGTTTTTATTCGTCTGCTTCAGCCTGTACAACATAAGTTAGCGGATAGCTCCTAAAGCTTTTCATTAGGAGTTCCATCTAAGGCAACACAGGGGAATGGCATCTTTTAGATAGTTCCTTTTTTCCTCCTGTCTTTCATTGCCCAGTTCAAGTTTATATTACATCATTCTCATTATATGAACTTGAATGTCAACATTTTTTGTAGGTTGCGATAAAAAAGATGAAAAGAAAATTTTATTCCTGGGAAGAGTGTGTAAATCTGCGAGAAGTGCAGGTATGTTCAGATATAGGAAATTTGCAACTGGATGCCTTTTTGTTTGACAGAAATGAAGCTGCTGTATTATGTTTTACAAGCTAATATGCCTTATCGTGCAGGCCCTGTGCAAAATGAACCATCCCAACATTGTGAAGTTGAAGGAGGTTGTTAGGGAGAATAATGAGCTTTTCTTTATATTTGAATACATGGTAAGACATGTTCTAAGGACTTCTTAGTGTAGGTTAATATTTGATACACTGCTGATGCATGTTATCTGTATCTTTGATCCTAAATTATGTGCTTCCTTATCAATAATGCAGGAATATAATTTATACCAAATCATGAGAGACAAGCAATTTCCTTTTTCTGAATCAGAGATACGCAATCTTATGTCACAAGTGTTGCATGGAGTTTCTTATATGCATAAAAATGGATATTTTCATCGGGACCTTAAACCAGGTAGGAAGAAGTTTCTCTATTCATGTGTAATATGTACTTTTCCCCTTCCTCTATGACGTGTCACACATATTTCAAGCTTTCTCTTGTGTTTTCCATGACATTATCACTTTCTCGATCCAGAGAACCTGCTTGTCACTGACGATGTTATAAAAATTGCGGATTTTGGGCTGGCAAGAGAAGTAACATCTAAGCATCCGTATACTGATTATGTTTCAACAAGATGGTGAGCTGCTATGCAGTTGTTTGGCTTCACATGCTGCTTGTGTACTCTATCTGATTAGAAGGAAAAGGACATCGCTCTGAGATAGCCTTTTTAAAAAATATATACTGATTGGCTCTAGCAGTCATCACTTATTAAATGAGTCACTCGGTGATCTGAGATAGCCTTTTGAAATTCAAATTTTTATGTGATTTATTCTTTCTTGTATTAATTGTTTTGTTAATTTGGTTGAAAACTGACCTGGAACCCATCCGGAATTGCTGTACTCCATATGGTTCAAGGTGTCGAGCACACCAAAATCAGTCAGTTTTAAACCACTGCTTCTGGTTTATCTGGAACTGAACATGTCTAGTAATATATTTTTTTAATTCAAAATTGGAAAACTTTTTCACTCAGAAGGAAGAAGAAAGTGGGGAATCCATTTTCTTGGAACTTATGTCATGATATGTTTGAGAAAATAAAAGAATAGTGGACATTTAGAAGATCTTGCAAGATTTATCGGATATTATTAATTCTCTTCTTTAAAGCAAATGAAGGTGAGGAATTGGATTTCTTGGCGAGAGCTGTTAATGAACCTGGCAAGTCCAACCAATTGGTGCAATAGCACAATAGTGTGTTGTATCCTCCCACATTTGGTGAATATAATGGTTCATTTTTCATCTTCTTATGTTCATCAGGTACCGTGCACCTGAAGTCCTGTTGCAGTCTTCAATGTATACCACTGCAATTGGTATGTAATCTTTGCCTGTCGTGAAAGCGTTTGCAATATTGCTAACGGTAGTAGTGATGTGTATATTGCAGTTCTAAGTTAGTGTTTGAACACAGGGTTTTCATGATTTTTCAGTCACGTCCTCTTTTTTCAACTCATTTTCTCCATTAATTTGGTCTGCATCAACAAATGGTTCAGTGTATCTTTTTTATTTGGTTCTGATCCAATTAGGCACACGCTGATTGGATAATCTACTGTAACATATATATTGTCATAGGCTATATAGCTAACTTCATTAGATTTCACAGACATGTGGGCTATTGGGGCAATACTTGCTGAGCTCTTCACATCACGCCCTCTTTTCCCTGGTGAAAGGTAAAACCAAATTGGTGGTGAATATTTTGTCAACCTGTTGAATTTCTTGTTAAAATGCTCTGACGATAGATAATCCAGTGTTGTGGTCTCTTTGGAATTTAAAATAATTTGTTTTCATTAAAGACATGAAAAGTACAATAAAAAATAGTAAGAGTTACACTCTCTCTCGCACTGCAAAATATTATAATTTTTTATCTTTCACTTCAGAGAAAGAAATTTGCGGTTTTCAGTTATTTTATAAATTCAATAGAACACTTTGTGTGCTTGCATCAGTGAAACAGATCAAATATACAAGATATGCAGCGTTCTTGGGACCCCAGATTACACTACATGGCCTGGAGGGCTGAATCTCTCACGATCTCTAAACTTTTACTTTCCACAGGTTAGAATCATTGTATTTGATACCATTTCGGGCTCATATGTTGAGTTCATTCTTTCATCTTCTTTGCAAACTTGTTACAGTCTTCTTTTGTTCCCCTTTTTCTTTCACAATCTTTGTTGTTTGACATGTATATTATCACCGATGTAGATGAGGCCTGTCAACCTTTTAGAAATTATTCCTCGAGCCAGCTCAGAAGCAATTGATTTGATTATGGTAGGTACAGTATCACCTTCATGCTTTGCTTATTTCCACACAGGGATGCTTATTTTACTGAACTCCTTGTAGCATCTATGCGCATGGGATCCACGAAAGAGACCATCAGCAGAACAGTCACTCTACCATCCTTTCTTCAATGTAATTATGCGTTCTTCTTTGCTCTTTTCAGTTCATGCGTAGGAGTTCCTATTCTAACTTGTTTCCGTTTTAAAAGGTTGGCATACCACGTTCTTTTCCTCTTCCATTAACAGATGGGTTTGAGGAAAAACCAAATCAAACTGGTGAGACGCAATGACCTATGCATGCATAGACAAACCGCTTTGTTGATGTTCCAATGACCTTGGTCATTTTTGATGTTCAGGGGAATCTGGTCCGAAACTTGAACTGAACCTGTGGGATTTTGATGCTGCATCAGATGATTGCTTCCTTGGTTTGACGCTAGGGATCAAACCGAGTGTATCTGATTCAGGTATTGTGCTCATGTCTCCGTAGAATAAGTGCATTATTTTGTTCTTCTGTTACTTGAGTGTTTTCCCGCTGTATTTTCAATAGAAATTGTTCACTAGAAAGTGAATCGTACACTCATGCTAGTCTAGATGCCTCTAACTAGAAACCTAGACCAAAACCAAGGTATTTTCATCCCTAAGTGTTGCTGTTTAACCTATAATTAGATCAAGGATAAAAGGTAAAATGAAAATATTCTGTAGCCGTCCAGGTAGCTGCTTCTTTTACTGTCTAAGGGTGGAGCTTCTTCCCTGGACCTTGCGGCTACACATTCAGAACTAAGTGATTGAATGAGCTTGGGCCACTGACAAACTTTACTAATTAAAAATTTTCACTCTGCAGGTGTTGGCCCCAAGTTCTCACATGCCAATGAGTCCGAGTTTATCAACATGCAAGGGATGCTGCTTGATCCTGAGTTTCATGATTATCCACAGGCATCAAGTATTTAAGTTTCGCTATTTCAGTTGTCTTTACTTTCCGACACTTTATTCAGCTGTGCATTTTTCTGTATTTGTCGTGGTCCTCTCATAGATCAAATTCTGGGTTTCATTGATGGGAAAAGCTTATGATTCCAAATGATTGAAGATATTGGGACCTCATTTTTTTGAAAAGTGAGAAAAACAAAATCAGACAGTATCAAAGAAATAAACAACAACAAACAACAACTAAGCCTTTTCCCATACTAGACGGGGTCGGCTGTATCAAAGAAATAAAAATAGAAAAATATCTTCTTTGAAATTAAAGTGATTTTTAAAATCTGCCAACATCATTGGTTAATTTGATTTACTATGAGTGGTTAGAAAAGATAACATGATTCATTCGTTGGGGATTTTGATGACAACATAATTATTGAAATCTTCCCATTGCAGACTTGTGGCCATTGTTAACATTGGCCTGTAGTTCCACTGCTGTCCCTGTGAGTTCCTCATTGCCATCTTCCTACTTGTTCAACAGCAGGTAATTAAAGCTCAACCTAAAAATGTACTCTTATTTTCAGTTCTTTTTGCTTAGATTCTTCTTTCTGCTTATAGTTAGCTAATGCGATTTCTTATTAATTTCAATTGACAGCCAAGTCATGCATGGGCAATCATCAGATTTTGCTGTTGCCACAATGCAACCCAACAACTCGAGCAGGCACTCCATTGGATTGGCCATCTCCTCACCCTTCGAACCATGAAAATTTATTTGAGTAATGGTATAAATCACAGCCCTTGATAGAAGGTGGTACTCTGCTAATTATACACATTCGACACATGTAAATTGTCTGGCGGAAGATGCTTCAGTATTGAATTTGGCGGAGTAAATGTCAATAAATTGACGACTGTGCTGAGCTCCTCCTGAAGTCTTGCTAAATGAGTTTCTTGTGAATATACGGTCACTTGATTTTTATTTTCCTTACTAGATCTCAATTGAATGTTATGCCTTGTTCACGGGTAACTGTAAATTGTCTATTGAACAGAACCAAATACTTGATATCTCCAAGTATTAAAAAATGCAATTAAATCGTGACATACATCTAGTGTTGCTTGTCTTTTCTGTTTTTTATTTTCCCCAAACATTGCAAATTGGTTAGTCCATCAAATGAGGTTACATTCTAGGCATGGCCTGGCTTACCGGCCGGTGTGCTTTCATGTAAGAGTGCTAATGAAGTGGGCATTCTCTATTGGTAATTGATGATGGTATTTATGGTGAGTGAAGTGCAAAATGCAAGTCATTCGGGGATACTGTAGAACAGAAAATGCTGTAAATCGTAGAGTTCTAATCAGGATTTAAGCCTGATTTCAGTTTGACCAAGAGATTCTATTTGTTACGGTCCGTGAAACTTTACCAGGCTTGCAAAATAAAACTATGTAATTACAGTCCACGGTAGTAGGTCCAGCGTTGGATGTAAACAAAAGGTCAAATCCGCACATAGCAGAGGCTCCCCTGGCCAGGGTTTCATTCACAAGAAGTTCATGAGTCCGATACCTGGGCCATGCATCAGGCTTCGACCTCCATTGTACGAAAAAGGATAAAATTTCGACCAAATCAATTTAACTTGTAAAATGCAAATCCAATGAAAAGTTTTGGATTGTCAGGTATCAACAAACTTTCATTACACTTCTCGTCTTTAGCAGAACCTTCAAATGTGAAAACAAATAATGTGTTCTAGAGGAGGCTTGTTCATAGCGCAGAAGGTAACATTGAAGAAGTATGTCAGATATTTGGTTAACTAGCGTCCAAATAAACCCATATAATGTGCTTAGCTGCTGAAGTTTTAAAACCCCCCATGATGCACCGAACGTCAGCACCAGACACTCCCGTGACATTTCGGTATGAAATGAGAACTTGTTGACAAAAGTCGGACATTTGGCCATTGACAACAGCCATGACTGAGTTAACAACTGCATTTAGCTGTACTCTTTTCCATGACTTTCCACATTCACTTGAAAGGATAGGCTTACGTTTATAGTATACTGAATGATGGCACTCCACAGTTGTGCAGCGTTTTCTCGCTGAGTAAAAGATTGGAGATGCTTACCCGTGGCAGAAAGCTAGAACTTCATACTTGCAAGTTGGTGAGGGGGGCAATGGAAATAATTATTGGGAAGAAAAACAAGAGAATAGCTAACCAAGAAATCCAAGTTATCTTCAACCAAGGAGCTCCTTAACATGGCATATCTATTTAGAGAAGTTTCATGCTTCTTTTGGAATTACTATGTAATTCGGAAAGTTTTCCATATCCCAGTTATCTTCAAATAAGTTGCAGCTTGCAAGCCCATGTTTTAAATCGGTAGTGAAATTAATAAAAGAAACCCTTTGTCCAAGTTATTCATCTGAGTCAGTTTTCGTATGACAAGGTCTTCTGACATGAAACCGACCAGTATCTTCGTTTGAGTCATGTGAATTTTAGAAAATTACATTGAATGACTAAGTGAGATTTGATTTAAAAAATTGACAAGTCAATGCATTTATGTGCATGCGCACCAAAATCACTAGGCTCCCATTTTTAGGAATTGAAAAGAAGTTTCAAAATTTTAGATTTGATTCATTCATATGTTTGTGATTTACATGGTTACCCTTAATAGGAAAAAAGAGGTATTTTGTAACTTTTTTTTATGATTGCACTAGATTTTGCTTATGAAAAGAATAAAATTTTGAAAAAGTTTAAGATTTTCAAAACTTAAGTGAAACTCAATATAAAACTTTCATTAAGAGTTTGAAAACTGATAGGAGAGGAGAATAGTATAATCCTAGTTATTTTGAGTCAATGAGAATCATACGTCAAACTACGACTCCTTATTCTTCACAATAAAATGGTGTGACAAAAAGAAAAATAGAATGTTAAAAGAAATGCTAAATTCTATGTTTTCATATTTTGGTTTATCAAATAGTTATTAGGGTGAAACATTATTAATTGCTTGTTTTACTTTAAATAGAGTTTCTAATAAAGGAGCAAAATTACCTCATATGAACCCTGGAATAAAAAAAAGTCTTAATCTAAACTCTCTCAAAGTTTGGGGTTATGGATCTATTGTCAAAGTTCTTAAATCTAAAGGAAAGAAGTTGGGTGAAAGAAAAATTGAATGTATGTTCTTGGTATATGCCAAACATAGTAAGGTATACAAATTCATTGTAATTGAATCAAATGACTCATATCCTATTAGTATAGTAATTGAGTTAAGAGATGCTAATTTTTAAGAAGATAAATTTACCTCAGTTCCTATATCTACAAGACGTTCATGAAAATGAACATGATCTAGAAAAGGTTGGAGCTAGTAATGACAATATAAAGAGTTCATTATCTAGACAAAGTAAAAGGCAAAGACCTTTGCATTGAATTTCTACATGTTGCTAGTTGAAGGAACTTATGACTCAATTATGAGTCATATGTAGTTTTTGTTACAACACAAAAAATGATCTTGAGAATTATAAAAAGGCTATGAAGTCTCTTGATTCAACATTTTGGAAGGAAGCTATCAAAGATACGATAGACTTAATAATGAGTAACAAAATTTGGAAATTAGAAGTCATTCCCCTTGGTTTTAAAACAATTGGTTGTAAATAGATTTTCAAAAAAAAAGTTGATAAAAAAATTGATAAATTTGAAGATAAGCTTATTGCTAAGGATTTTTCTCAAAAAAAAGGAATTGATTATTTTGATACATATGTACCGGTAGTTAGAATAATTAAAATTATAGTCCTTTTAGTACTTGCATCTATATATAAACCTGTTATCCACCAAATGAATGTTAAAACAGTATTTTTAAATGGTGAATTGGCAGAAGAGATGTATATAAAGCACCCCAAAGATTTTGTTTTACTCGGACAAAAACATATAATTAGCAAATTAGTTAAGTCCTTATATGGCTTAAAGCAAGCCTATAAGTAATGACATCAAAAATTTGATCAAGTTGTTCTTACAAATGGTTTTAAAATAAAAGAATCAGACAAATGTGTTGATAACAAATTTTGTCATAAAAAAGGTTATTTAGTTTGTTTATATGTTGATGACATGCTTACTTTTTTATTGATTTAAAAGAAGCTGAAAATGTCAAAAAGGTTTTTGTTTGTTTAATAATTTTGAGATGAAAGATATAAGAAAAATATATGCTACTCTAGGTATTATAATAACAAGAGAAGAAAACAATATAGGACTAACAAAATCTTATTATATTGAAAAAGTTTTTAAAAAATTTAATTATTTTGATTGGTATCATGTCTGCTCTCCATTTCATATAAACATTAAGTTAGCACCAAACATGTCTCATAGTAAAGTTAGAGTGCAAAAATTATTAGATGTTTGACACATGCTATGACATGTATTCAACCTTAAATTGCATATGCAATGAGGAAATTGAGCTAATATATAAGCAATTCAAGTAAGGATCATTGACATGATGTTCATCAAGTATTAAAATAATAAAAAAAAACAATCAACTATAGCTTAGTCTATAATAAAAGTCTTTCAAATTTAGAAGGATATTAACATACTAGCTGGGTTAGCTACTTAGAAGATCATACCTTTAGAAGTGGCTAGATCTTTACTTTTGCTTGGGGTGCCATTTTTTTGGGTTCTAAGAAACAAGCATACATAACCGATTCTACAATGACTGTCGAGTTAATATCTTTAGTTTCAGCAAGTAAAGAAGCATAATAGTTAAGAAATTAGCTTCATGAGGTTTCAATACGGTCAAAACCTATTATACCCATACCAATGAATTTGATAGATGAAGTACAATATCAAAGGCTATATTAAATATTTTATGAGTGGTAATTTTTATTATTGATATAAAATCATAGTTAAATGTTAAATATCCTTTCACTAAAGTTTTGACAAGGGATTTGATGTGAAAGACGTCAATTGGTATGAGTCTAAGCCCAGTTTATAAGATCACGAATTATGAGATCTCGACTCACACTTTGAGTAACATAAGTCTTGAGTTCAATGAGTTAAAGTACTGTTACTAAAGTAATTGAAAATACTAACTAAATAAATATCTCAAGAAAAAGGAATTTGATCCTATAAAGTGAAAGGATAGGTTAAACCTTGTTCTTAATAGATCTATAACATATATACATATATGCTAAAGTGCTTATATGGGAGCATTTTTTATAAAGTCTACCTATTTAAGTGTGAAGTAGGGCCACTTCTTAGAATCTTACATTTGTCTCTTAAAACACTCATGAAAAAAGACACCAGACATAAGGCCTGTAAAAATGTGTTAGTTGAAACATGACTTATACCGACATTAAAATCTTATATGTAAAACATGCACACTTATTCAAATGGATTGGATAATTCAAAGTTGTATGTTATTTAATTTGGATGAGTTAAACCCATGTTTTGTTAGGTAAAGGTTCAAAACTATAAGGTTTTCAAAATGATGATTTTTTTAATATATTTTGAAAATGATTGGGAATTATTGAGTGATTTTCAAAATACCAAAATATATTTGGTGAAGGTTATGAGTGCAGCTATGTTGTGGTAGTAATAGCCACTTAAATGATAATTATGCTTATTAGTACTACATATAAACACTGAAACTAATTAATATTTTCAGTCATGTTTGTGGTATTAAAAGCCACCTACTTAAGTGATAATTGTACTCATTAGCAACACATATATTAGTTATAACTCTTAAGTATTTCAATCATGTTTGTGGCATTAGGTGCCACTTATTAAGTGATAATTGTGGTCATTAGAAGCACATGTAGTGGAAGAAACTCTTGAGAATTTTAAGTGTGAATTATGGATACTTTCTCTTAATATAATTAAATTGTTGCTAAGACCTTGGTTAAGACCGTAGCCCCATTGATGTTGTACTAATAGCCATTCCAGCAGCTTCATCATAGAACAAATCTATCACTATTAATGTAGGACCCAATTCTGACTATTGTCATGGAGCATATTCTTATTGTTCAAAAATGCAGAAATCATAATTCCAACTGTTTTGACAGTAAATAATAATAATAATCAAAATAGGATTATTTTGATTGTGGTAACAATCAGAGTACTTCAAAGGACCGCCAAAATATGTTTGCTTCTAAATCCATGTCGAGTTAGTTGATTGGGTTTAAAAATAAAAATATTTAAAAATCTTATTATGACCTGGCTCCGACCCACTTCAACGAATAAAAATAATTTTTTTTAAATATTTAAAATATATTTTACATAAAATACAAAATCTTATTTATGATATTTATATTTTAAAAATAAATCAAACAAAATCTTATTTCTATATACATATAAGCATATAAAACACCTACAATAAATGTATATTTATATAAATGAACACTAATATATTTATACTCCGAAGCTGGGAGGAGTCGTTCTACCATAAACCCTCTCCGCATCTCCTTCACGCCTCGCCCTGCCCCACTGCGATGCGGGCTTTGAGGCCGGGAAATACACTTCATATGGGGTGGGTTGGAGTGGTTATCGACTGGGTGAGTCCAAAATGCCATCCCTACTTTCTCTTCAATATCAGCATTGATAGAAGATACTTGTTAGCTCCCATCTTAGAGTGATAAAATGGTCTCATGAAATGAATACAATTAAAGTATATGAATCATGTACCATATACAAGAGTAACAAGATCTTACTGTTATACATTAAACAAAACAAAATCTCACTGTTCTTATACAAAGTGGCAAGTATATTAGACTCATAAATATATGTATATGATGTACCATGGTACATTATAGTCAACTATGTTGTTAAGAATCAGTCTGCAGCAGGCAATTTGTGATTCATATATGTTGTGCAGATGTGTGAGATTCAATTAGCTGTAGTTAAATCAAAATGTATCGTGTATTCATATTGTTTCATTGCCAGTCTAATAACACCCATCCTTGTATATATACTCATTTGTCAATTTATTCTGTGTTTTAAATTGGTTTGCTGCTCACAGACGTTGCTTCATACTGCGCATAACTAATTCACATAGAGTCCATCAATGGCTGCAATATTCTGTATGCGTTGTACATAATCCAAGTTTTGTTGAGTATTCATAAGTCTTGTTGCTTTATACTGTCATGCACCAAAGAGGGATCGCATGTAGTGTCTTTTGTCATATACGGATGAACATGGTTCCTCACATGTGGTTATTGCTTATGCCCTTGATGTAAGTAGAGGATGGCCACTCTTGGTCCCATTACTAACAATGATCATGAAATAGAGGAAGAAGGGTCCTCTTTCTGGATTTCATGAGATTGTATGTTTTCGAAAATCAAACGTTCTTAAAACTAATTTTCTCTTTTAAAAAAGTATACACGTGCATCTCATGGATAAAAGCAAAAATGGTTGTTAAAAAGGAAAGCCCAGAACAGTAAACTCGAAAAAGGAAAGACATAATTACAGAGAAATTGTACAAAAAATATATACAGAACACAGAAAAGTGATTCTTACTCACAGTCTTCTGAGAAAACCCTTTACGGGTAACCTAGAAATCATTACACATACTTTGTTCCTATTCTTTACATTACAAGAGATACATGAAAAAAAGACAGAAAATACTGGTTGAAAGGAGTCAATCAGCTTTCGTTGCAATCAACCGAACATCAGATGTCTTCAAAAATCTTTGGTTGCCTCAACATCTGATATGAGGGCGTATAGACTCAACCTTTGTGGAAAACTCCTCAAAGGTATGCAATTTTGCAAATAAAAAATCTGTATTAGAGAGAAACCGAAAAAAGGTTTTTTCAACATAAGTAAATTCTTTGAAATGAAAAAGAGGAAAAAAAGAAAATGAAAGCAAGATAGCTGGAAGCCACGGTTAAAGGTGGCTTAATGCAGGTCTAGTGCCTGGAAGTCAAAAACACAACATGAACACCAAAAGGCCAAGATGAGGCGGCCACATACCAAGCCAAGGCTGCGAGAGGCCAAGTAGAGGTGGCCAGAGGCTAGGCTGAGTAAGGTGGAAAATGGTCAGAGGCTGAAAAAGGCCTGAGATGGAAAAGGCTGTAGACGGATGAACAAGAAGGTGATTGGGAAGGGTAACGGCCACAATCCACAAGCGGTGGCAGGGCTAAGGATGACGACCACAACCCACAGGCGATGGTAGGGCCACCTTGCTCTCCCTCTCCCTCTCCCTTCCTGTCTCTTTCTCTCTCATTCTCTCTCTTTGTATTTAAATCTGCAAAAACTGTGGGAAGCAAAACCGTGGGTAGAAAACCGCTACAACAGTAGTTTTGAGACTCAAAATTACTGTTTTGCCCTTCACAAAAATAGAAATCATGAAATACCAAAGGGCAAAAATACTGAAATGTCCATATATTTCTCGGTGAAAAGATAATTGTACTCTTGTCAAAATAAAAAGTATTTTCTACCCTTTGACAGTCCATGAAACTACAAAATACCAAGTTATAGTTTTATTGTTTTACCCCTAGACATTTCAAGAAATTATAGAATCTAGTTTTTTTATGATATTACAAATATAGCCTTGTTAGCTTTATAAAATATCCGTTATAGTCCTTGGAAAGTACACAAATATCCTTGCACTTTTTGAGAAATACCATGAACATTAACTTTTTCATATTTAGTCTTGTTTTTACATTTTTTCAAAATAGTACTTCTAGGTTAAATAAACTACAGTATAGACTCATGATATATTTACTGTTTATTACCTAGAACTTGTGGATATTGCATTTAGGTGCTTGGATATATTTTTGTGGTCATTTATTAAATGTCTTATATAAATCCATCTGGTGCATGTTTTTATATTTTTTATCTTAAAATGTACAAACTCTCTACTTGTTGTTTTTGAATTGCGTGTCTTAATTGGCAAAGACCGAAATGTTAAATGTCCTAAATTTCCAAATTTGAAAAAGAAGAATACCACTGGACTTAACTTTATAAGGAGTTTATTATATATTGAAGGAAACAATTTTACCTCCTATACCAGTTGCAACAGATTAGAAAAAGGAAAGATATAAGACATTTCTAAAGGATGACACAATTGTCAAGACTATAATGTTGGCGTACATGGAAGACAACTTGATTAGGGTATTTGAGGAATTTGAAACTGCAAAAGAATTAATCAATTTCTTGACCACTAAATATGATATTATAACCAAACTACATGTACAACTACTCCTTTAAAAGTATAATTCTTATAAAATAAAAGAAGGTGATAACATAGTTGAACATATTAACCAAATGCTGGTAATGACTATCATTCCTGAATCGATACAAATATCCACAATCCTAAATAGTCATCCCCCTTCCTGGAACATGGTAACCACAACCTTAAGAATTGGACCAGATTTTACCCTTTCTAAACTCCCATTGAAACTAGCAATTGAACAAGAACATATGAACAAGAATAAAAGGGACAAATTGCTAGTTACTCAAGATGATTTAGGGTCTAGCTCGAAGAACAATCAGGAAAAAAGAAAACTATAGATGTGATTTTTTATTCCGAAGTCTATGTAGAGATTCAAAACTAAATTTACAAACAACATTGTGTACGTGAGCATGCCAACTAGTTTGCTCAAACTAGCAAAGTTGGTTTATGACTTCAGTAGTGATTGTGGACAAGTGAACTCTTTTCGACGTAAGCCTTCTTGAACCGATGCTCAAGGGTCAGCTTATACGCTTTGAAAATTGTTTGAGATCTTATGAATTTTCAAAACCAAGTTATAATTTCAAAAGTTTGATAAAATCGTGATTTTACTTCTCAAATCAAAAACATTTCAAGTCTTGAAAAATAGAAACTGGTTCTATTTTCACAGACTCGTTTCTGATTTTTTTTAGAATAGTTCTGAATCTCCAAAAATTCTGAACATTTTATAAAAAATAGATTTTGATGTACATATTCAGAAAATATTTTTATTTTTATTTTACATGCTATAGATTTATATAACTAAATTCGAAAATACAACCCACTCAGACATTCAGGATAGACCTGTGCTAGAAGTTAGATGTTTATAAAAACAATTGTATCTTTATATTCAGACCTCTAATTTCTATGAAATTAGTCTTGTTAGAAATCTATGGATTTCAACTTTCTAATGAGACCATTTTCAATAAAATTGGTTCACTGTATACAAAGATATGGGATAATAACCCAACCTTTGTTGTAAGAACTCCAAATTTTGTAGAATCTATTATGGTTTTATTTGATTTTTGACGATTTTATTCATAATATTGCACAAGCCTAAAATTCTTAAATTTTTTATTAAAAGTGTGTTGTTGTGTTTAGATTATGCATGCAAAGTTTCAGAATATTCGAAGTATAGAATATTGAAATACAATTCATTCATCAGACATGTTTAGAGTATAGAAAAACAAGTTTTCAGATTTTTTCAGATTCGTGCATGTGTTTTCGACTAAATTAAAATTTAATCTAGAGCATTTCAAAATAAACAAAATTATAATTATATCCTAACATAGAGGAGATTTAGAGGTATATGATCTTATATTGTATTATAGAGTAGAAAGGATCAAAATTTAAGCATATTACGGACATTCATGAATGAAAAAGAGACGGGGCAACATATGAACCTTGATTAATACATCATAATGGAGACATGACCTCCTTAATTACAACCCTATTAATATTAATGAAAGAAAAGATAATAATAAAAAAAATAAGTGAAAAGTTGACCTATGGTGGAAGAATCAACCGACGGCTTGTGTTGGCGAACCTCTCCTTCTTCCTTTTGTGTGGATGACACCAACTTTCTTTCCTAGATGCCAACCTTCCGTTCTGGGTGCCGACTTTCCTTCTTTAATGTCGACTTTTCTTTCTTGAACATCGACTTTCCTTTTTTGATGCAGACCTTCCTTTCTAATACCTGAAACTAAAAGTAACAGGTTATCTTACCCAAAAGTACCAAAATTGGTAGGTGCTTGGTCATTGCCTTTTTGGTTCATGCCACCTCCTCTTTTCAGAAAATTTGCCTCCTTTTGATCCAAGTTTTTTATATGGCAGGTATAGTTTCAAACACTTTATAAAAAAAATATTTTTATATTTGTAAATATTAAATTTAATAAAATCTTCAAATATTATTTTTAGAAAGCATTGGGTTTCATTCTCAGTTTTTGTTTGCAAGGGTGACCTACTTTCACTCCATGAGTTCGTCTATAATCACCTTGACCATTTAATCCTTTTCATGGGTGTAGGATATCGAATCACTTTAACCACTTCAATGGGTATAGGGTATCAAACCACTTTAACTAGTTTAACAGGTATAGGATATCAAACCACTTTGACCACTTTAACGGGTGTAGGGTATCAAACCACTTTAACCCTTTGGTATCAGGTCTTGGAATGAGACTATTCTCGACCGAGGGAATTTCTCAGGTTTGATTTGAATTTAATTTGTTTATGAATTTAAAGGGTTAAATATATAAATTTGTAAACATCTATGGATTTGATTTCCAATGTTATCATTTTCATTTGTTTCCTTAAAGAAAAATTGTTTAAAATCATCATTTCTTTAAAGGCAATCATTGAAAAAACAAAATCCTACCAATTTGGTCATGAGGGTAAAATAGTTATTTTTGTACAATTTTGTCCAAATTGAATGTTTTTTGAGAGGTATGCAATATACCATTATTTTGAAGTTGCTAGAAAATTTTTATGCTAAAATGAATTCATTTGATGTATTTTTATTTAAAACCCAAAGTTATAAAAAAAAACAAAATTTCTAAATGATAAAAAAAAAATATTTTGAAAAATTTTTGGGTGTTTACAGATGCCCCATTTTGGCATTAATCTAAATTTATTTAGATAATGGGAAAGAAGAAAATACTCATTTGATTTTTTTACCAAATTTACCTTGCGAGTATGAATTTTTCCTTCATTCTATAATGTCTATTTCCTTGGATTTGTTTTTGTGAAGGAGGAGATCTTAGCCAAAGGGGTTTAACAAGAAAACACCTAGTCCTAGTATGATCATGCATGGATGACCCATCTATTAATGCAAGTGTGTATGGAATGTGAAGTGGATGAAGTGGATGTTTGGAGACCCATACTTGTATGAAGGCCGCCAAGCAAAATGGTCCCTGTATTGTTTCTTTTGATGTTTCAAGTTTGCAAAATTTCTTTTGAAAAGGGAACTCCTTTTGGTTTCTATAAAAAAGCACTTCTAATTTCTTACATTTCCCTTCAAATGACCCATCTATTAATGCAAGTATTATCATCTCCTAATTGTCTTAGAAATTTAGAAATCATTCTAGTATCTAGGTTATAATATAGTACTTTCACATTGCTTTGAATGTTGATAAATTCGGTATACATTTAAAGAAAAGTTTCCAATAGATCTTTGTTTCAAACATACTTCCTTCTGATACTTCAAAAGATAAGTCTCTGCTCTTTCAAAAGTGTTTTGTATTTTTTCAAAGTTTTATTTAATTGAGAAAAGATGATGTAATTTTCAAATGCTCTTTGACTCGAAGTTTGATTACTTTCAAGGAATATGATTTAATATAAAACCCTTCTACCTTCTAAAATTCTTGAAAATACAATGCTCAAAATCTTTGCGTGTATAACTTTAAAAATGGTTCGTGATTGATGGATTAAGAATATATCTTACCTTGCTTTTTCTCTTTTTTTTCTATTGTACTTTTCTTTTCTAGTCTCTGCGGCATTTTCTCTTTTCCTTGATTCATCTTGTGCTTAAATCAAGTTGAACCAATATGCCATTTATCTCCTGTTAAGCATAGATTTGTCCAATCAAACTCGACTTATCAAACCCTATATGTCATGACTACGTTGAGCGCATGTTATATATCTGGACAATATGCATATCGTGAGGGGGAGCCCAGCTTACCAGATTCTTTCTTTTCCTCTGGTCTTACATCTCCATTCTTAACATCTCTCCTTTGAGAAGTGAGAAGTCATTTCCATCAACATGTCAATATTAATAATCTCTTATCTCTTTCGGGAGCTACTAAGTCCGTGAGAAGAATGTAAATATCTCCAACTTTGTTCTCTCATCCAATTGATTTCTTAACCGGTTGATAACTCAACGCCTACAAGCCCTTGATAGACATGATGATTCTCCTAGTTCTTCATAATCATTTGCCCCAATATGGCCATTTCAAATGATCCAAACATGGAGTTATTTTTCGTAACTCTTACATCTTTGCATGTCAAGCTTTGTACTCATGCATTCTCATGAAAAAAAAAACAATATATTTTGCTGATACTCATTCTTGTTACTATATCATTGTTATCATTGCACCTTAAATGTCTGATGTACTATAAATGAAACAAGTGTTTTTAGGGGAACACTATCAACATCTCATTTGACCGAGTCATGTTAAGTTTACTTGTTTAAAATCATGGAATTCTAACCTTGGAGGTAGAATCAATAAAGTAGCCAGCTTTAATTTGAATCACCTCATAACTCAACTTTCAAGTTCAATTCCCTTTTTGGACTAGCAATAAGATTTATCAATAAGGGGAGCCAATAAAATTACTAAACTTCCCAAAAACAAAGTTGAAAAAGTCAAACGGGGATATACTTTTAATGACAAGATATGTGCGTGATGCGTAATATTCTGTACAAAATACATTGAGAGATATGTCATCTCATAATATAAGCCAAATCATGATTTTTTCTGCAGCGATTCATCTTAAAAAGGAGATGAAAGAAATTCAGGCTTTGCCCCAAGAATCATAATTTGATACTGTTAAAAAAATAAATTTAAGAGATTCAAAAAGGACAAGTATTGAAAAAACAGATTGTGATGATTTAAACTGACGCTAGGAAAACTAGACAGTTGTACTTAAATTGAAATCATGGAAATGATTTTATCACATAAGAATGTTGATCATGTTACATATATGTGTTTAATGAAGATGATATTGTTGACATTTTAATAATCAATTATTAATATAATCCACAATTATCTATTATATGAATTAATAAATGAATTAATAATTGCCTATACAAGCGAGAAAGTCCTGTACTGATGTTACAATAACCATAGTTAAGGGCATCACTCAATTAATCATGACGCAAGATATTGAAGGTATGGAATTCGACGTGAACTATAGTTTGAATTAAGTGAGCAATAGTTTGTATGACGGTTGTTTTCAAGGCACCAAGAGTAAGCATTGCCTGGGTATCGATTGAAAGTAGGTCTTCCATTAACTTCATTATCAAATGGATGTACATTTATATATGAAAATGAAAAGCATGTTATTAAGCATTTGAACTTATTGTATAGTGAATCATGATGACCAGATTATGTTGGAAGCTATGGATTATGCTAGATCAAGAAAAGAATGATGGTCCCAATGCACCCAGAGGCTCACGCCTCCAACATCTTCAATAGCTTATAAGACTTAGATCTCCAATGCAAAAATGGTTTATTAAATGTTAACTCTAGGAGGATTTAAGTGATAAGAAAGTTTAATTAAGAGGATGGCCTTAGAATTATGTAACATCAATGACATGGTTATACACTGGAGTTTTCTAAGAAGAGCCTAAGAGGTGTATGACTTTAGGGGTGAAAGGCTTTGACTCTCCTAGGATGCATACGACCCTAGGAGTGGAAGACTTGGGTGCTTTGGGTTCCTCTAAGAGATGGAGGACCTTGACAGGGTATGACTTAAGTTCCTCTAGGGTACATGTGACCCTTTTAGGATGGGTCGATTATGGTTCTCCTACGAGGTGGATGGTCTTGGAAGGGATCATAAGTGCAACCAAATGTGCCCCTAGGAGTGAACTGTGTGAGTTTATATGGATGCTAAGGGAGAGCATATTTGATCCCTTGAACAAAGGAGAGAAAAGTATCCCAAGGAAAACCATAGTCGGCCCCCTGGTGGGTTTGTGGATGTTGGGGATGTGATGGACATAAACTTGGGTTTATGATACAAACCTAGTCTCAAAAAGATTTGTTTATACATGGTAGGGTTAGGCCGAGATGATTTTGGCCTCGGTTTGGTTTTTCAGGTATGGCTCTTCTCCCTATATACTCGAGATGATTTTTCATGGGAACGATATATCTTGAACTCTAGGGCCTTAATTTCCCTTTCAACTTGTATTGCCCTCTTTCTCAAAAAGGCAATTTCTTCTTTTCGGGCTTTAAAAGATTTCTTTGAGGTTTTGGAAAACTGGTTTGGGAAGTATGATGAGTCCTTTGACATATCATCCAAACATGACATTATTGAGTTATTGGATTTGAACTAAAAAAAAATAGAAGTTTAAAATCATGATTTGAAATTGGAATTGGTTTTGAAAAAAAACAAAAATAGATCAAACAATTTTCAATGACTCACATCCCACCAGACGTGCCAAACCGTAGATGTGAATTTTTATTACAAAGTCTATGTGGAGATTCAAAACTAAATTTATAAACTACGTCGTGTGCGCAAGCATGCGAGCTAATTTGCTCAAACTAGCAAAGTTGATTTCTGACTTCAGTAGCGATTGTGGACAAGTGAGCTCTTTTCGACATAGGCCTTCTTGAACTGATGCTCAAGGCTCAGCCTAGACGCTTTGAAAACTATTTGAGGTCCGATGAATTTTCAAAACCAAATTGTAATTCCAAAAGTTTGATAAAATCATGATTTTACTTCTCAAATCAAAAACATTCTAAGTCTTGAAAAGCATAAACTGGTTCTCTTTTCAGAGACTTGTTTTTTATTTTTTTTAGAACAGTTTTGAATCTCTAAAAAATCTGAAAATTTTGTAAAAAATAGAGTTTGATGACAGATTCATAAAATATTTTATTTTTATTTTACATGCTACAGATTGATATAAATAAATCTAAAAAATACACTCTACTTAGACATTCAGGATAAACCTATGCTAGAAAGTCAGATGTTTATAAAAATGATTGTAACTTTATACTTAGACCTTCAATTTCTATAAAATTGGTCTTGTTTGAAATCTATAGATTTCAGCTTTCTAATGAGATAATTTTCAATAAAATTGGTTCATTGTATACAAAGATATGGGATAATAAACCAACCTCTATTGAGGCAACTCCAGATTTTGCAGAATTTGTTCTGGTTTTATTTGATATTTATTGATTTTAATCATGATGTTATATAAGCCTAAAATTCTTAAAAAAATTATTTAAAGTGTGTTAGTGTGTGGAGTATACTTGCAAAATTTTGGAACATTTGGAGCATGTAATATTGAAATAAAATTTACTCATTGGACATGTACAAAGTGCAGAAAAACAGGTTTTCAGATTTTCAGATTCGTGCATGAGTTTTCATCCAAATTAAAATTTAATTTATAGCATTTCAAAATAAACAAAATTATAATTATATCCTAACATAAAAGGTATTTAGAGGTATATGATCTTATATTGTATTATGGTGTAGAAAGGATAAAAATTTAAATATATAACGGACAATTGATGAATGAAAAAGAGACGGGGCAATATATGAACCTTGATTAATACATCATAATGGAGACATGAGATGCTCAATTACAAACCATTAATATTAATGAAAGAAGAGATAATAATAAAAAAATAAGTGAAGAGTGGACCTGTGGTGCAAGAATCGGCTGGCGGCTTGTATCGCGAACCTCCCCTTCTTCTTTCTCTCTTTCTCTCTTTCTTTCCCTCTCTTGGATGAGTTCCCTTAGAGGATTGCTGGAAATCGATCTTGGATGATGATTGAACTCGGATTGATGCTTTAGAGCCCCCTTGAAACCCCTTTTATAGTCAAAGGACTGCATCTTTGGTAAGTGAATGTTGGCCCTTCTTGCCAAAAATCTATTCCATTGAATATGGAAAGTGGATGCTTGCCCTTCTTGCTAAAAATCTGCTCCTATTTGATATGGTAAGTGTAATTGTTCATTTGATAAAGCTTGATAAGGTAAGTTGCTTAATCCTTTGATGCTGAACTCCAAAACTGGTAAGTTTCCTCTTAGTGGCTTACCAAATTAAACATCACTACTTGCTAAATCGAGCATTATAGCTTGCCAAATTGAGTATCACTTTTCTTTTATGTGGATGACACCGACCTTCGATTTTGGGCACCAACTTTCCTTCTTCAACATCAACTTTTCTTTCTTGACGCTGACCTTCCTTTCTAATACATGAAACTAAAAGTGATAGGTTACCTTACATAACAGTGCTGAAATTGGTAGGTGCTCGATCGTTGTCTTTTTAGTTCATGCCACCTCCTATTTTCAGGGAATTCGCCTCCTTTCGGTTCGAGTTTTATATATGGGAGGTATGGTTTTAAACACTTTATAAAAAAAGCATTTTTATATTTGAAAAAATCAAATTTAATAAAATCTTTAAATATTATTTTTAGAAAGCACTAGGTTTCATTCCCAGTTTCTGTTTGCAAGGGTTACCTACTTTCGCTCTGTGAGTCAGTCTATAACCACCTTGACCATTTAACCCTTTTCATAGGTGTAAGGTATCAAACCACTTTAACCACTTCAATGGGTGTAGGGTATCCAACACTTTAGCCAGTTTAACGGGTGTAGGAAATTGAACCACTTTAACGGGTGTAGGGTATCGAACCACATTAACCCTTCGATATCAAGTCTCATAATGAGACTATTCTCGACCGAGCAAATTTGTCAGGTCTGATTTGAATTAAATTTGTTTATAAATTTTAAGGATTAAATATATAAATTTGTAAACATCTTTGAGTTTGATTCCCAATGTTCTCATTTTCATTTTTTCTTTAAAGAAAAATTGTTTGAAATCATCCTTTCTTTAAAGACAATCATTGGAAAAAACATAATCTTGTCAATTTGGTCATGAGGGTAAAATAGTTATTTTGTGCAATTTTATTGAAATTGAATGTTTTTTGAGAGGGATAAAATATACCATTATTTTGAGGTTGCTAGAAAATTTTGATGCCAAAATGAATTCATTTGATGTATTTTTATTTAAAAACCCAAGACTACTAAAAGAACGCAAAATTTCTAAAAGATGAAAAGATTTAATTGATTTTTTTTTTAGTGTTTATAAAACCAAATAAGAAATTTAGTAAGAATGAAAGTAGAGAAGTTAAAATTTAAAAAAATTGAGGAATCCGCTTCTCGGGTAAAGTGCTTCAACTATGATAAGATGGGCAATACAATAGACATTGTCCCAACAATAAGAGCAATGGAGGTAACAATCAACGACGGGGAGCAACGGAGAAGCAGGACATAATCTGTGTGATTTCTGAGTGCCTTTATATGGACCACCCGATGACTGATTGGTGGATCAATTTTGGAGCTACCTAGCATATATCAAAGAGCAAAGAGGGAGCGATGGATTTGAGGGAGTACTAGCTTGATGAGCATCGTGTATATATGGGAGAACAATACTTTTTTTGATATTCTTGGGGTTGGCTCCTTTAGGATTTTTGTACAAGTCATACCAATTGTACTTAATGATGTATTAATTGTGACCTTTATTAGGCACAATCTTATATAATTCACTGACTTAGTAAAGAAAGGGTTTGAGATAAGGTTTGTCCTTGAAAAAGTCATTGTGAGAAAGCGTGACAAGATAGCATTTTTTGGTTTATATGATGTTGAGCATGGGTTGTTTAAATTCAACTTGAATGAAAATGAAGGATCCTCTTCTGTTTATATCGATAGTGCATATGTGATTGATGTGAATGTGTGACATAAAAGATTGGACCATATAAGTCTAAAGAAGTTGAGAAAATTACCCAACTTTGACTTATTACCCAATTTTCATGAAAACACTTTTAATACATGTGAAGTTTATATACAAGAAAAAATGACTAGAAAATCATTTCTCAAAGAGGTAACTAGGGCAACAACCCTATTTGAGATTATTCACACCGATTTATGTGGACAATTTTGAGTAAGAAGACATCAAGGAAATATTTATTTTATAACCTTTATCGATGATTACTCGATATATGCTTATATATATCTCTTAACACATAAATCTGAGGCACTTGAAGCATTCAAAAAATATAAGCAGGAAATAGAAAACCAATTAGACATACAATCAAAGTTGTGAGATCACATAGAGGTAGAGAATATACCTTCACAAAATTTTTAGAATTCTCCAAATACTTTGGTATTGTAAAGCAAAATACAATGCCAAAGACACCTCAATAGAATGGTGTAGTAGAGAGATACAAGAGGACTCTATTAAACATGATGAGATCTATGTTAATAGATGCTTCTATGCTAAGAATATTTTAGGGAGAAGTAGTAAGTACAACAGTGTATATACTCAATAAAATACCATATAAAGTTGTATTCTCTACACCATATAAGATGTGGTTTGGAAGAAAACCAAACCTATGTCATCTCAAGAGATGGGGATCTATTGCTCATATAAAGATCCATGACCAGTCTAGAGATAAGCTAGACACTAGGTCCTTAAGATGCATATTTATCAGATATCCTAAAGGATCTAAAGGATATCGATCATAAGGACCATGAACTGATAGAAAGCAGGGATGCAAAATTCTTAAAAGAAACTAAGAATGACATCCTCGAGAATGAAGGAAGGCCATAGATTTCAAATGAGTTTTCAAAAGAAAGTACAAGGTTGATAGTACAATCAACAAGTTTAAAGCGAGGCTGGTTACAAAGGATTTTTCATAAAATGAGGGGATAGATTATGTTGAGACATATTCTCCTATTGTGAAATTTGCATCCATCAGAATAATCCTAACAATATCAACATATTATGATTTGGATTTTCATCAGTTAGATGTAAAGACTAATTTTCTAAATGGAGATTTAGATGAAATCATATATATCCAAGTTCAATAATGGCATTTTGAAAAGTCAAATACCATTGGTGAAGTGACTGTTTTAGTTTATATAGAGATTTTCTCAACCTATATACTTTATCTTCTTAGCCTTTAACTATATATCCTTCCGGCTGCTACATAACTTGATCACTGTGTATATGTATGAAACTATGGAAGCCACTTTGTCATCTTATCTTTATATATAGATGATATATTGTTGACTGAGAATGACAATAAGATGATTGTCAAAACTAAGTCATGGTTAAACTCAAGATTCAAAATAAAGGATATGGGGGAAGCATCCTATATCCTGGGTATAAAGATTTCTCGAGATAGAGAATCAAAACTTCTATGCTTAAGTCAAGAGAGAGATATTAATTATATTCTTAAGAAGTTCAAAAAGGATGAATACAAGATTGCATCTACACCTATTGCGAAAGGGGTTAAATTGAGCAAAGCTGATTGTCTCAGTAAAAGAGATGATAAGCCTAATGTTCCTTATGCACAAGCTCTGGGCAGCCTGATGTATTCTTGTTGTACACAAGACCTGATATCAACTTTGTTGTTGGCCTTTTAAGTATATATCAAAGTAATCCTGGATGGCAATATTAGAAAACTGTGAAAAGGATTCTAAGATATCTTAAAAGAACAAAATACTTGAAACTTTGTTTTGAAGTATATGAACTGAAAGTGATAGGATACAAGCTGGCAACAAAGATGACAACAAATCAACCTCGAGACAAATATTTTTATTTGGAGGTGGTACAGTTTCTTGAACATATAAGAAACAAGGTTGTATAGTGTTGCATATACAAGAGGTTGAGTATGTTGCTTGTAGTATGGCTGCTACTAGTGCCATTTGGATAAGCCGCTTTATACGTGATTTGAAGCTGGATATAACCAACGAGTAAGTTGTTATATATTGTAACAACAATGCAGCAATTATACTTATTCAGAGTGGAGCTGATAACTCACGAAGCAAACATATAATGGTTAAATACCACTATGTTCATGATATGCTCAAAAGAAATGAAATAATTGTATGTTATATGCCAACTATTCATATGTTGGTTGACCCCTTATCAAAAGGCATCTCACAAGAATTGTTTACTAAATATGTAACCCATATGGGGTTGAGATATGCCTAATATATAAGTGTAGAAAATACATTTTGTTGTGAGTTATGCTGAAAAAAACACATTGCTTGTGGAAAAACCGCATAACGATGTAAGTCGCAATTTAGATGCAATAAGGAAAAATAATACAACTTGGTAAACCCAAAAGTGGTGGATGGCCACCCTCGGCCCCATTACTAACAACGACCATGAAATGTGGGAAGAAGAACCCTCTTCCTCGATTTCATGAGATCCTATGTTTTCAAAAATCAAACGTTCTTAAAACTAATTTTTTGTTTTAAAAAGGTACACTCACTCATCTCCCAGATAAAAGCAAAAATAACTATTAAAAAGGATTGCCCAGAGCCGTAAACTCAAAAGACGGAAAACCATGTATAAATACATGGAAACTCTACGGAAAACATATACAAAACACGAAAAAATTATTCTTACTCACAGTCTTTTGAGAAAATCCTTTTCGAGTAACCTAAAAATTATTACACACACTTTCTTCCTATTCCTTACATTCTAGGGGATACACAAAAGGAAGACAAAAAACACCGATTGAAAGGGGTGAGTCGGCTTCCACTGCAATCAACCGAACACCAGACAGCTTCGGCAATCTTCGGCTGCCCCAACACTTGATACTAGAGTTGAACTGTTCAAAAACCTGAACTAAGCATGCTCAGCAGACTGAATCACTTTCCTTTGGTTTGGCTGCTACTCAGTTCTCTTTTCCATGATTTTAATAGAAAGACGGCATACTCATACCTGCTATGCACTTTCTGTAAAGATGTCATTCATTGATAGGGTGTTGTCGTTCTTGTGTGGTTCATGACTGCAGCACAATTTGCTCATTGTAGCAATTGAGAATCAACATATTTCAGTCGCATTGTTGAGAAGTTTGCTTGCAGACAAGCTAGGTGGCACATGCAAGATGCTAATGCACAAAAACACACACATATGTAGATATGTATATACATATTAGGTATATATGTGCAATGCGTTTTGTGTTCCTATATATATTTATATGTGTTTGTTGTGACATGTTTCCTACTCCAATGTCATGAATCTCTCAACCATTGTAAACACTAAATTGATACTGGAATGTAAATCAGGTTTTGTGCAAACTTCTATGACTGTTCTGCGAAATTGAACTGATCCTTTTATATTGTGCATGTGTGTGTATGGTATGTGCTATTGACTGCACTACAATCACTTTGTTTTAAAGAGCTTTGGGTCTGATAAACAAGCTCTAATTTATTCATATGGATGTTGTCTCATTATGTAAACACAGTATGGTTTATTTGGTATGTACTTCCTGCATTCTTTTTGATAGGTTTCACTCTTATTTCATATGGCTTCGACATGTGTATCTTGGCTCAGCATGTTCTTGCATTTTGACCAACTAGATTTCTATGTATTTCTGCAAATTGGTTGCTGCAACTGAGTTGACCTCTTGTACACATATGCATATGTGCATACGTGTTATCTCAAGATTGGTGCTACTTGTGTTGATGTTGCACACAGAGTCGTGAGAGGATTTTACAGTTTGATAGACTTTGGTAGTATTGTGAAAGGTTGTGCGGTGCGTGTAACATTTCACCATTTATATGATATGCAGATTGAGGTGTTGAGATTCTGATATTATAATAAATGGATCTTGTTGATTTGTTGTTGTTGCCCATTTCAGCATGCTCTTTGTGTATCTGTTATATTTATTCACACGATTGGTTGCAGGGAACACTTTGATTGTTCTCTGACAGAAAATTTAGTTTTGCACATGTATGTACGTTGCCTGTATGTATGTGTGCACGCTTGTTGCCCTGGTTTGCTGCAGCCTGTCTTTGCGATACGTGTGCTCAATGCCGTATCTAGTGACATTCTCAAATTCAATCTTCATTCAACTTGTGTACTGGTGTCATTTGATTGATCACACTGATATGCATTATGTGTACATATTGCATCATGATCAGTCTTGTGGGAAACCCTTTTCCTTATGTATATACATTCACAATCATGATCATACAAATGCCCTTTGATGTTTGCTGCAATATACCTGTTATCCTTGAGGTCATATAAGAGTCATAAAGGATTTCTGGTCTGTATTCGTATGGGTACTCCTTGTCTGCACTTTGATGTACAGAAAGAAAGCAAAATGCATATGTATATTCAGAAAAGTACATGTATAACCATAGCTCACACGTAGTTTTGAATGATCACTCAACACGCATACAGATTATTTTGCCCATAGACATACTGCATTCTTTTCATCTCCTCATCGTTCAAGTCAAGGAACATTTGCAGTGTGAACTCCAAATGTCAAGCGATGAGAACCAATGTGCACAAGGTGAACTTTCACTGACTCTTTCCTAGGAGAAGCATCAGGTATGGTGTCTTCCCGGAAGGAAAATTGACCGTTGTTTGCAATGTTTTCTTTTGAAAGTCAAGATATGAGATCTCAATGGATTTGGATTGAATTCATCTCAGGTATATTAGGTCTTGAACACAATTATCACTAAAATAAGTGCAGTCTTAATGCTATTAATGACAACATACTATCTCTCTCTAAATAAATATATAATATAGATAGACAGAGATATATGTACATATATATATATATATATATATATATATATATATATATATATATATATATATATATATATATATATATATATATATCTAGCTATCTATATATACATATATATGAAGTACCCAAAAAGTTGGCAACAATCAAAATCATACTTACGTTTTGCAAATAAATGTAGCTTTTGCAATTATAATAATGTTTCGAAGAGTTAGTACTTTCACCAAGAATTGATGATCAACCTTTGATCCTTTAAAACTGTGTTAATCCATGTGTTAATTGATTGGGTTTACATGTCTCCCTTCTTTTTTATTGATAAGCTGGGGTTAGGCGATTACATTAACTCTACGCCTGGGCACCAATCAGGTGACACCAGGAACATCTACACATTAACCCTACGCTGTATAGATGTTAGCTGCAGGATCAACTCATCTGTTTGCTCACGTCCTGTCCTCATCTGTGTCATCACATCTGACTATCTTCCATTTGGGGCATAAGAATGACTACTTTAGCATCATTTTGAAAGTCTTGAATGATTTTTCCCCACTATTGATCATCACTATCTAGTGGCACTAATAGAGGATAAAATGAGAGAATGTCGTTTAAGGTAGTTTGGACATATAGGAAGAAGATCAAAAGAAGAACTTAAGAAGATATGAAAAACTAGATTTTGAAAATATTAAAAGAGGTAGAGGACTACCACAAAAGTGTTGGAAAGAAACAATAAAGAATGATCTATATTATCATGAGTTAACTGCTAACATGGCACATGATAGGACTATGTGGAAACAAAAAATCCATCAAGCCAACTCCGTCTAGTACGAGAAAAGGCTTAGTTGTTGTTGTTTGTATTGATCATCACTATCTCCTTCCGTAACCTCAAAAGACGTCTATCCTACCTTCAAAAGGAATCCTTGACCATCACGAATCATATATCCGATGTTTGGCTTTGCCATAAGCATGCTATATATTAAAACTTTGATCCATCCTTTATCAGGTGGTCTCCAACGATTAGCATATAACCAGTCTAACACAAAATGATGGTTATGATTAGATGCATTGACCAAGATTTGTTCTTGTACCTTTTTAAGAATGATTATCACGTGGGTCTTTATATCCTAGCTGCCCTCCTCGAAAAGGGGACTTCGTCAGTATCCAGTCTGTATATTTTGATTTTGAAACTGATCTGTTCGCCAACTCTTTAGCATTTTCACCAAGGAAACTTAACATTCTCATGATAGTTTTCCATATCCTTAGGGCCAAGTTATATTCAACGAAGATATGATGAGCAGTTCTAGTTGAATTTCTGCAAAAGCACATCGGCTGGCTAAACTATATCTGATGCCCTTCATCCTCTCTTGGGTCATGAGTACCGCTTCCACAGCAAGTCTTCGAGTGATAGCAGCCCCTGGTTAGTGAATGTAGACAAGATCAATGAGTAAGAAGGGTCTTTTATACATCCTGATATGATAACATGCCACGCTTCACTTGAGCTAAAACGTCTTCTCATTATCTAAGATAGCTGATGTTCTTGTTGAAGTAAACACCTAACCGTTGGAGTTGAGCTTTTATAGATGACATGGTATTTGAATAGTTGGCACCCAAGACATCAAATTTAACACTCTTAAAAGAATGTTAGGATAGCGATATTCTTTCAGGCATGATAAACACTAACCTTTAGGTTTATTTGTTGTCACAGATATCAAATAATCGAATGTAATAGACTTCGATAAACACCTTCATGATACAATGAAGGCCCTCAGTTCATCTTGCATAAATATAATGGGGTAGTAGACAAACCAAAAAAGCAAAGATAATGATATTGAAAACTCAATTAAGGCTATGATTTAACTTGCAAGCTCTCTTAGAAACTAAGTATGAAAGGACTCCCACAGAAAGAAAAGTTAGTTAATCTTGTTTACCATACCACTATATATAGAAGATATAACTCATGATATGCTACTAATGAGCATAATTGCTACTTAAGAAGATGACTCTTAATGTCATACCATAGATTTTAATGCCAAAGAGTTACAATCTCTTCTTGTGCTACTAATGAATACAATCATCATACAAATAAGTGGGGTGTTAATGCTATGGAACAAGAACAGCTTGACAGACAACCTGAGAAGATGCAGTTATGGAACTGTAAGAAATGACTCTAGAGTAGGAGAGAGATTGTCATGGTTATGTGCCCTCGAGCAATAAGACAATACATATAATTTAACTTTGGCATCATATATAGATTTCAATATTTTAGTACCGAGTATTCTATTTTGTAATGGAAAAGTAAAACGGGGGAAGACAACTTAGAAACTCTATAAATGACCCCAACAAGGCCCTCCACTGATCATCTCTTCTCAAACATAGAAATTGCATCCTGTCTCTGAAATGCATTGTATTATTGAAAAAAGAGTGAAAAATAGAAAGAACAAGAGATATTGATCAATTAGCCATATTTATCTATCAGTTGTTAACTAGAAACCCTCTTTTAGGAAAAGATCAATTGATTGATAGCTCCTTCTCCAGTGTGTGCATCTTGCAAACAAGCAAAACAAGAAGAAATGTTTTCCATTGATTTTTTCCCTCTCTCTTTGCATAAGTGACATTCTCTCTCCCCAATGTGTGTCAATTGCAGAACCATCCCCTTCTCTCTCTGCATGTGCATGTCTACCTTGCTGCAAAACTATTGACCGTCACTTCCTCTCATCCAAATCCAGCCATAGGACTGTTGTTTGACCTCCATGTCTATTGTCTCTTCCTCGCCAACTCCCTTCAATCAAAACAACAACTTAGCCTTTTCCCATAGTAGATGGATCGACTACATAGATTCTTTATTTTCATAGAGCTTAATCATGTGTCATGCTAACGAGATAAGCTAAACCATTCATTATTGTTTCCTTCCAACACTTTTGTGGCCTTGCTCTTCCTCTTTTAACTTTTTGACAATCTAGTTTCTCAAATCTACCATTAAAAACCAAGAAAAAGAAAAGCGAAAAAGCTATCTTTTGACTGCCACCTCTCTCCATTGTCGTTTCCTTGCCAACTCGTCAACCCGACCAGCCATTTGAGCCACATCAATGCTGTCCTGCTTGCCTCCCCTCTTCTCTCCCTCTCCATCTCTCTCTACATCATTCTAAAACCCTTCCACCATACATTTTCCTCCTTTTAACAATTGGACCAAATCGGATCCGCTGAAGTGGATGATCAAGATCCTCATCCAAAACACTTGGCTTTGTTTGTTGGAACCCATTTTGATCCAATTTGATCCAAATCCAATTTCCTTTTCTTTAAGTCCGATTCACATCAACTTAACATGAGCTGACCCAAAACATAAACTCCATTCATTTAGCCAATCCAAATTCATAGCCAAAACCTGATCCATTCTCTCAACCTAAGATTCCCATTTGAATCAAATCCAAATTCATCCCAAATTGGATCCCATTCAACTGAAAATTTGATTTTAAATTGGATCTCTTTGAGATCAACTGAAACTAAATTCCAACCCATTCCAAGAACAATAACCCAAATCCCTTGGATTGGATTCAATTTGATCCATTACTTAGAGCCATTCTGAATCAGATCTAATCGAGTTTATGCCAAGACCCAAAGTGTTATCCATCTAGTTGGGTCAAATTCATAGCTCAAATCCATTTTGTGTGCTATCCAATTTTATTCCATGATCTAACATTCAATTTTGAATCGGATCTTACTGAACCCAATTCAATCCCAACCAGATTTCTTTCAAACCCATTTTTAAATCCAACCCAATACCCAATCCAAGATCTGCTTCACATCTTTATTTAGAAACCCAAACAATTGGTTTATCGCTAGTTGCATATCTTGAAGCTCAACCAAATATCCAACTCAAGGGACTCAAAAGCAAACAATTTGATAGTGTAGGAGATTGACCCTTGCTTAGTATTGTAAAAACTTCAAAGAAAAGAATCCAAAAAGTCTCAATTCACACTACAAGGAAAGTGTAAGGAGGTATATCTCTTTTCGAGTTTATCTCTTAATCCTCACACCTCATTCCCTTTTCAAGAGGATCGTTATCATGGTAAAGTTCTATAAAACCAAAAATTTGTATACAATTCTCATTTGACATGCCTAGTGGGACCTGATCGGTCTAACAAAATTGTTTACTTACTTTAAATCTTAATTTGCTTTCACATGGTGAGCATCTTAGTCGGTATTTACACACACTATGCAAATAATATAATGCACCCTTATGTGCTTTACCCACGCACATAGGGGTACACTCGTGCACACACATTCCATATTCTTGTATATTTCATTGTATATACTTGTATCACTTGCACACATAAGCACTTATACTTTTTTTTACAGTTTGTTTAAAAACTAGCTTAAACTAAGAACATGGCTCCACATGAATGATACAAAAAGTAGTTGAGAGAAAAAAATGATGATTAAGTACTTTCAAGTAGTATGGACCATGAAAAAATAAAATTGTTAGTATGCCTTTGGAGTAAATAAAAAGTTCCAAGAAAAGAGGCAATACTTAGAGTGATTTAGAAAATTATGAGAAAAAAATAAAGAAAATTATAAAATATTGCCTAAGTCATGAAGAAAAAGATAAATTTAAAGATTAACTCCATACAGTGGAGAATAAGGATGTGGTGGTGTCCAACTCCTTTTTCCCTGTAGCCATCAAAGACCCTAACTTCTAGTTATCTCTAACCCCATTATAGAAGAATGTGATAGACTTGTCTATCAAGACAACTTCAAAACCTCTACTCTATTAGTTCCTTTAAAAAAAACTATGAATAGGCTAAGTCAAGAAAGAAGCCAAGTTGATAAAAAGCTAGTTGTTAAGGGCCCACCAACTGGGCTTCCTTACACAGTCACATCTTTAGTTCCTTCTATCTCCTCAATCTCATTAACTCCTGCTCAACCTCGACTAGGATCTTCCACCTCTACTTGAGAGCCATCTTTAGAGCCTTGATATGCTTACATGTCCCTCCTAGGTACTCACCAATAGAGATTCATCCCTTTATGGTTAACTTTGGATACTGTAAACACCCAAAAAATTTCTCAAAATATTTGATTTTTATAAATTTTGCCTTTTTAAAAAAAAATACGATTTTAGGTCTTTTAAGGGTTTTCAAATAAAGATACCTTAAACGAACTCATTTCTGTACCAAAATTTCATGGCAGCCTCAAAATAAGGATAAATGACACTCCTCTCAAAAAATTCCAATTTTGACAAAGAGCCAAAAAGATTATTGCTTTGTCCTCAAGCTCAAATTGGTCGGACTCTGCCTTTTCAAATGATTTACTTCAAAGAAAGGATTGTTTCAAACAATTTTCTTCAAAGAAACAAATGAAAATGAGACATTAGGAACCAAACCCAAAAATACTTACAAAATTTCAAATTTATCAAAAACCTTTGAAATTCAAATCAAATTCAAATTAGGCCTTAAAAACTTGCCTGATTGAAGATAGTTCTATTTCGGGACCCTACACCTATCAAAGAGTTAAAGCGGTTCAAAACCCAACACCCAAGGGTTAAAGAGGTTCAAGACCCTACACCCATCGAAAGAGTTAAAGTGGTTGAAATGGTAAAGACCAAGTCACAAGAGCGAACGTAAGTTACACTTGCAAACAAACACTCAGAATGGAACTCAGTCATTTTCAAAAGGAATATTTAAAGATTTCGATAAAACTCGATGTTTTCAAATATATCTCAAATGAAATGGTTTTAAATAATCAAAAGAAATATTTAAAACCATAAATCTGAAATCAAGCATAGGATTCAAGTCTGATTCAAGAACAAAGCTACGAATCAAATCAAAGTGGGATCGAGTGATATATCCCAAGCAGTTTTTCAGCATTAAAGGAAGAGTGTAGAGAACCTAAGAGAGAGAGGGAGAGCTGCAGCAAGAGAGAGAGGAAGAGAGAAAAGAGAGAGAGAGAGAGAGAGAGAGAGAGAGTGGAGGAGAAGAGAGAAGGGAGGAAGGATCGATCCCTTTCTATCCCATTCAAGGCCAGTGTTCATTGAAATCTGATTGTAAGGTTAATCCTCCTCCTTTAATTGTTTAAATCTCTCCTTATTCTCATTCAATTCAAAGGGATTGTATTAATGGAGTATTAGTGTCCCTCCATGATGTAATATAGTAGTAATGTTGTCCATTTAATTCATTTACATTTACACATCCTACTTGTTTGATTTCAAGTTTCTCATACCTCTGTATATGATATATCCTCTTATATTTTCTAATCCCTTCTATGCTTAACCTATAAACATATTTCAATTAATTTTTCTTCAGTCATTTACTTTAAATTTGTTGTGATTAGTCTTTTAATTTCGAATGAATGCATTAACGTATGCTTTAAAAACAGAAATTATGTTTTTAACATCCTATATATGTATGATATTGTATTTTTAATTTCTGTATCTCTGCTCCAAATAATCTAAAAAATTTTACACTGAATCCTTACTCAGCCCACACATAATAAAAATTTTCAAGAATTTTAGGGTCGTACAGCAACATAAATAAAATAGAGGAAGGACAAACAAATTCAGAACTAAATTTATCCAATTTGTATTTTCTGCAATAGAGGTTGGGTAATCATCTCATAACTTTGTCTGTAGTGTGCCAAATCTATTAAAACTAGTCTAATTGGAAATCTAACATCTATAGCTTTCTAACAAGACTAAATTCATAAAAATCAAAGCTCTTTGCACCGAAATAAAGAAGTTTCTTTAGACCTCTGTATTTCTATAATAGATCGATTCCGAACGCCTGAGCAGAGACATTTCATAGATTTAATTCTGTATAATCATAATATACAAAAATAAAATAAAAATATTTCTAGGATCTCAACATTCTTGTTTACATATTATAAAATTTTCATAAATTTTGAAGATCTAAAACTATTTAAAAAAATCTGGAAATAAGCTTTGAAAACAGAACCATTTTTTATTTTTCATAACTTGGAAAGTTTTCCTTTCTTAGACCAAGTGCATGTTTTGGTTGATTCAATTTTATTCGAAACTGAATTTTGAAAACATATACCTTGTTTAAATCAATCCTCAAAGCGAGGTTGACTATAAGATGAAAAGATCTCACTTCCCTACGATCGCTACACGAAGTCATAAAATATAACTTTGCTAGTTTAAGTGAAACTAGCTTGCACACGACGTAGTGTGAAAGATTATTTCAAGTATCTACATAAACTTTAGAGTAAAATTTTCACATCTACAGATACCGAGTTTGTGGGGTCCACACATCCGTTCCTTGAGTGAAGCATCTTTCATTTGGGAAGTCTCCTCTCACAAGTTAAAACTATCCACCTGAGGTCTCACTTGGAAGTTCCTTTGGGGAGTCTTTTCTTGAATCTCCACCATTTGAGTCTATACCTATGGTCGTTGAGGATTTGTTATATTGTCCCTTACAATCCAATCAATGCTTCCTTCAACTCATATGCGTTCGTTACCATTTCTTTCATCTTCACAATCGCTATGGTTTAGAGTTCAACCTTAAACATCTCAGTCTATGGTCTCTCCATCTTACATTACGAGCTAGATATTTTCTAGTTCACACATTGTAGCACTAAGTCTACAAGTGATCATACATAGACTCAAGAGTCCCCTCGATCTTTACATCTAGGAATATTGCCACAACACCATATATCTTTAATTTTTCCACTCACATTGATCTATGACAAGAGATCTTAGTCCAATTGAGTCAAGATGAACACGTAGACCCTGATGATGTTGACCTCAATGGCCATCGATTCTCCAATTGAATCAAGTCATTTATTTGAGATAGATGGACTTAGTTTAGATCTTTCCTCCTCAATCAGTCGACCCATTGAGCTTGGTGGACTCAGTCTCATTGACTCTCCTAGATTCACTCTTTTGGATATATATATCTTTGGGACTTCCTTCTTTGTGTTGGCATCTACTCTCGAAACCCCTACCTTCCAAGAATCTACCTTGTCACATGTCATCTTTTGTTATATCAAGTTACTCTCTCAATCCTATGAGCATAACATCACCTTGTGATAACATGGACTTATCACTTGAGGTTGTATCATGTTTAAGCAGGATGAGCTTGTAGTGGGTATCATAAAGTTTGCTCCTCCTCATGAACCCCTCTATGCTTCATTGCTCCCTCTAAGGGCCAACTCTATCTCTTCCTTATATTTTCCTGTAAGATATAGTCTTGTCACTCCCATTGCCCCTTCAATTGGGGCATCCAATTTCATTCTCCTTATCGTCTTACCTAGCGAGGCTCTCCACTCTCAAAGTCGACCATTAAACCGGCTATCATTCTAGGACACTATCACTTTGTTTCTTACTCGCTTCACTCTGGTACTAGGGCATTCTCCATCTTTATCCCATCTTGTACTTGATTAATGGGTTTCTAGTGACCTCGAGCATCATTCTCGTACTTGAAGATCTACACTCGAAAACCATGCTCCTTAGGGATGCACAAATAATACTCTCACTCCTCTTTATCCTCCTTGGTTCTTACTCCCTGTTAGCACCTCCAAGAAAGTGCAAGGCCTGGTTGTACATTATTATTAAAATTCAAAAATAAAAAATAAAAAATTATTTGTCTCATGCATCTTCTTGCTATTCATGTTTCTATGTCTACATCCCCATGCATTTCTATTTGTTATTCTATCATGCATCTATTTGTCCATCATGCACCTCTTTATCTGTCAATGCGTCATTGCCTATTTATGCATCTTGTGCTCTCTTTCATGTTTTTCATCTTCTTTTGCATATTTAGTCATTCCTTCATGTCTGTCCACATCCACATGTGGTTATCCATTTTGTGTTGACTTTTTTTAGCATGCTTATTTGCCTTAATAGTTTGTGTGTACTTAACGTTACTTGTTGTTCCAGATTCTTATCCAAAATGAGGTCAAGTTCCCAACTTAAAATGTGCCCCAACCGCATCTCTCTCATTGGGGAGATGCAACTAGGGTGTGACTTTCTTGTTGGGGAGACATGGTCGATGTGCATTTCTCACTGGAGAGACATGCCTATGCCTTGTTTAAAGTCGGGAAATTGACATCATTTTAACTTTTCTTGGTTTTTCATATGTTTCTTATTCCTTTTTCTTTTCTTTTTTGTTCTTGATTCTTATTGTTCTTATTCTTTTTCTTGTTATTGGTTTTATTTTTGATTTTTTTATTCTTCTTTCTTCTTTATTAGAATATGGGTTGTGTAGTTGTGAAGAAGGCAACAATGCTAAATAAACATCGGTCGCCGGAGTAAAAAGATCCAATAACATAACCCTTGATGTTATTGGGTGGGAGGGGAGAGATAAATGTTAGAATTGGGTGTGAGAGGAGGCGAAAGTGATGAGGGACAATTTTTAGTATTTTTTAAAAAAATGAGTTCGTGGATAGTAAAAGGGGTGCGCAGATAGTAATCCCCAAACAATTTGGTAGCATAGGTGAAAAGAAGAACGTTGACGAAAAGAATTCAAATGAGATCACATTGCACAACAAAGAGAGAGTTAAGAAGTGTTCCCCTTTTAGAGTTTATCTCTTAATTATCTCACCTCATTTCTCTTTCAAGATGATTGTATCGCCAGTCACCGTTTTGTAGACCAAAAATTTGTGTACACAATGATAATTCATAAAAACCAAACTTGTGAATTAATGTACTTGCCTAGAAGAAAATTTTGATTTAGTATGAGTGGGTATATAAAATAAAATGCCATGCAAATGGAAACAAACCAAAGTATAAGGCTCAATTCGTTGCAAATGTCCCAAAGAATGTTTTGAAGGCATGCATTACAAATGACTACGGTTTTTGAGAATGCAATTGGGAGTCTACGGTTTTTGACCCGGGAGTGTTGAAAAGTGACTTTTAAAAAGAAAATGATTGTTTTATTACAGTCGGCCCCTCTTTTGGGCTTATGGGCTTATTATCGGTTGTTATGCTTTTTATTTGTATTGCGTATCTTTTAGGGAGATGCCAACTTTTAGAAAGTGGTGTTTGTTAAGCACTCACAAATGTGAGTTTTTCCTACTTTTTATCTTTGATGAGCAGTTTCTTTTAGTTTGAGAATAAGAGAAATTTCTCTTCGCTATTATTTATCTTTCTTTCTCCTGTTTTCATGGTGATCTAGATTTGGATGATATTCGATGAAATTTCAAGGAATTAGTATTTGTATGTTGATCTTATAACTTTGACTTGATGATCAATTGGAACAAATGGACATGAAGAATATGATGAAGATTTGTTTTTTTTTGTTTTTTACTTTGCACTATTATGTAATTGTTAATTCAACATCTATTTGGTACAGTTACTCGTAGAACTCATGAAAGTCATTTTAGAATTAGCTACTTTGAGCTTTTTAACTTGGCTTTAGAATTTTCTCATATTTTGAGACCTTTTTATGTTGACGTAAAATCTTGGTGACATGCTATTACTATTTGAAGGTGTTCCAGGACATTATTCAACCATGAGGTCTGTTTATCAAAACAAAAATATGGTTCAGTCAAACAAGTCAGGTAGCTGTACTCTTTTTTGGGAGGAAGATATTGTTGTATTCCACTTTGTGAAATCAAAGCCGTGTCAATTTCCTATGCTTCACTACATTAGATGGGCTTTATTTTCTTAAAGTGGAGAATAACAATTGATTCTTGCCTCTTCACAATAGGCATCATCATTCATATGAGTTCTTTTAATTCATGTAATCTCCTTGAAACTCGTTAATGGAGAACCAATGGTTACTTCTGTTTTATATCATGGTTTACTTGATAAAGATTCTGAAGTTCGTTTCCGTATTGCAGGAATTGAATCAAACACAATATAGCTGATGGTGATAATGATTATGAAGTTCTTAGTATTCAACTTGATAACGGGTATATGAGTATTCTCTTTTGCTATTGTTGTTCCGATGCTGTTACTAAATATTTACATATGTGTTCTTGTTAGCGGGTGATTTGGTGCATTGGACATGTATCTACCAGTTCATTGTTAATGGCTGCTATATAAAAAAAGGCGGTAGAACCGAATTCAGGTAGATAAGAAGCTACTTTTGGAAAACTTACTCCATGAATGAGGGGCTTGATTACTAAGTTAACAAAAATAGAATAAGAAAAAAACTTGGAAGCACAATGAAGGACCATATGGGACTAGGATCATTTTACGAAGTTTATGAGAAAAGGATGGAGAGACTAGAAAACAGACAAATTTGGTATGATCAATACTGTTTCTTCATTGTTATTAAACTACCATCCATTATTCTTTCATATCTCTACAAAAATTGCACATTGTGGCTTCCCTATCAGACTATTTTTTCTTGTGCTATGCTCTTACCTATGGAAATATCATGTGGTCAACAGAAACTGCAGCACACCTACGTCAAAATCTTATTTACTTTGAAAAGCTGAGTTTAACTTAAATTTTTAGCTTACTTGTTCCCAAGTTACCCGTCTTTGTATGCTGTAGGTAACTATGATTTGGAAGACAAGGCAGTTAAGATTTATGACATAGCAGCAACAGTCACGCATTGGGACCTTCAATTTTTTCTTTTCAATTTTTCTCCAGTTTCATTTTTTATTTTAATTTCATTGTCAGTCAGCAACAGTCTCGTTCCCAGCTGTTTAGGGCTTAAATCGGATTTGAAAGTGGCCTGATTTTGGTTCAGTTCATGAAAAACTGGACCGACCACGTCTAACCTAAAGTGAACTACTTGCTAAATTTACCAAAAGCCCTTATAATCCCAACAAAAGGGAGCATCCTCTGCTTGTTTCCCCTTACACAGTGCCTCACATGGTTACCACCTTTTCTCGTGGGTTCTACTGTTGCAGATTAGAGAGAGCGACTCCCTCTTGATTGAAGTCTGTCTCTCTGTCTCTGCTATTATGAAATATGTAAGGGTTGTCAAGATCATCCTTCATCTACATTCTTCTTGACTGACGTCCTTCAATTATGGTAACCGCCCTCTCTTTCTAACTCTTCCTCTCCCCCTTCTACCCTTTTGTCTCGGCGTGTTGTCTGGTGCATTACCCACCGATCAGATCAGATCGTCCTGCAAGCATATCGTTGACACTAAATCTTCTCACTTCTAGCTGTATCCTCGATTAATACTCTCTCACACACACATATACACTCATACATGCGCCTATATATGTGTGTATATATAAAAGATGAAGTATTTCTTTGATTGTATTGTAGTAAACTAATTTTAGCATATAAGAAATTGCATTCCGCTTTAGATAAATTTAACAAAAGACTGTATGTAAAGTCTTAAGAACCCAACTTCATCCATGGTTGTAAAGTATGTGAACCTCAACGATCTTGACAATTATATTTTACTCCAATTATATTTTGCCAATTCAATCTTCGTTTCTTTAACCAAATCTTTTAAGTAACTGCAATTCTTTAAGCGTGCGAAGGACCAACCATATTGGTGAAGCGATATTGTCTTCTCTTGTCTAGGAAAATCTAAGGGCTCTTTATTGTATCTTGCACAAAAAAGTTAGTGCTCAAACACATCTCAAAGTCATGTGCTAACTCCTATTATTACAAAAGTATTCTAGTGTTTGTCAATGCCAGATTTTGGTTTGCCGATATTATAAAATAAACACCCATTTCAAGTAGGATTCAAATTCATGTATGTGCTGGTAAAAGGTCGATTTCACGTAGGCTCTAAGTTTGTCTATATTTACAAACAAAAAAAAAACTATTTCTCCCAAAAACTAATGTCAATAGAAAGAGTCAATTTCATCAAAGCCCTAAGATAACACAAACACCATCAAGATAGCATAGATTCCTTTTGTCAACCATGAAAAACACATAATCTAAGTTCGTTGAAATATATCTACATGATTGGAGTTGTAACTAATAGTACTTGTATTGTTATATCAGCAAACTGGGGTTAGGCATTACACCTAGGAGATATACATGACCTAAGTATTGAATTCAAACACATGACCATCTTGAAAATTCTCAAAGTTGACCCCTGAACCAAGAGTAATTCCGTCCAAATCATCGTTATAATTAAAACATAGTAGAGATTCCCAGTCAACACATAAACAAGAAAATTCTCGTTTATACGACCAAATATATGCTTCAACCGGTATATCACAAGGTAGATTGATAATATAGAAACTTAGTGTAAAAGTTTACCCACAAACTGGCAGATGAAATTAAATTTACATAGTCAGTTTCGGGTTTGGATTTGGCAACTTACCCATTGGGGTGACTGACAATGAATATACCCCCAATGGGTACTATCAGTCGATTAGATATGTTGTCATTTTAATTAAGCTTCCTCAATAATAGAAAATGAGAAGATTTTCATTAACAAAGAGCACATGGATGGCACGTTATGTGTCTCTCTAAGCTCAACCAATGGTTCTATCATAAGGAAAGATGCCTGGCATGGTTAAAAACCCTAAAGTGAAATAAAGAATGAAAGGATATAAAGAGGCTACTGAAGTATGACCGCCTGCTCTGCATATAGAAACGGCAGTATATAATCCTTTTTTATATAAAAAAGAAAAAGAAATTTTACGGTATACACTTCTTAGATACCTTCTACATGTATATACACCACTTAAAACATGCATTGGATATAGACATGGACAATTCATTACAGGCTGCTGGTTAGAACCAGAATCAACCAGCCCCTCGAACCGTCTCCAACCACAGCCATAACCAAACCGGAGCCTCCCATGATTTTGGTTACTGTACATCCTCCCATGGAATCAGAACTGCACCGGAAGGGGAACTGACCATTTTACAGATTTTTCTTTCATTTTTGTTTATTTGTCTTTAGTTCAAACCAAAACCATGACGAACAGGCAGTTCCAAACTGCAACCACAACCGGATGGGATCCTGTTTGGTTACAGTTCAGATCCAAGGTTCCCAGCCGCCGATTCCAGTTTGCCCGTCCATATATTAGTTGTGCATATACTCCTATTGAACAAATCATTAATTCCTTAAGTAAGCATTCTATCAATGGTCTTCTCACAGTTATGACCGCACAATTATCCAGTTTGACCGCCTGCTTCTGCATATTACTTGATCAATTACCTAAATTTAAGATTAACCATCGTAGTTATGCAAATTGAATGATGAAATATTGATGGAAAGATTTGTGTACATAGAATATGTACTAACATGAGTATACATGTAGCATGCATAAATTACTTTTTGTTTTTACATGAGCATGCATGAAATAACATGAATATTCATGTACATAGAATATGTAATGACAGGAGTATATAATGTAGATTATGAAAAGTTAAGCATCATGGTCATGCGATTCGAAGGATGGAATGTTGATGGAATGATTCATGTACATGGAATATGTAATAGCATAAGTATACATGTGAGGCACATAATTTATTTTTATATGGGATTGCTGAAATTTCTCCCGGAAAAAAAAAATTGATATGCTTATGCTTTTCTGTCAATCACTGATTATATTAATTATTAGCTTTAGTGACTACTGCCTCCCATGTTGGACTGTTTACACTAGCTTTATTGAACAAATAAAGGTACTCTCTCCCTCTCTCTCTCTCTCTCTCTCTCTCTCTCTCTCTCTCTCTCTCTCTCTCTACGACAACATTTATTTCGTTTCCTTTCCAGTTATACGCCTCAATCCATTGATGGACACCGTTTTGCAATATGAACCACGGAGAAAGAAATGCTTTTTGTTAAACCTGCGATCTTTGAATAACTAGGTGTTATCAAGTTCGGATCCAATATTGATTTACCACATTAATGAATCGTGTATAAGTTCTGGATTCAGGTATGGATTTGAAAGAGCAAAAATACTTTGTGAGCAGATTCGGGCAACAGATACTCACTAATTAGAATATTTCAAAAGACATAATTTGGATGGGAATCAGATTATCAATAATATATAATTCCGGCACTCAGGGTGTTAACCCACCTGGCAGGACTGTCTACTGATGTGATGGGCGTCCATGAGTTCGATTCCCAAAACGTACATCCTGGCTTTGGCATCTCATTGTGACAAAAAACTTAATACATAATTTCAGATATTGCAATCGAAGAGACCGATTAGATATTAGATAAATCTAGTCCTTTCACATACCTACCTAGGAAAACAAGTATGTGGCGCCCTCCTGTAAGTATATCGTAAGTACCCTTTCTCCACTATGAATACACCCATGGGGAATCGAACTCAGCACCTGCAAGTGGCGTGGCAAAGCCCTATCAATGAGCTAATCAATGCTCTAGGTAGAGGTGTTCATGACACCGACAGAATTGAACTAAACCGTTGGAACCTCATAACTCTATATACATATAAAATGTGAATATATATATATATATATATATATATGATGGTTATATGTATATAAAATCTAGACAAGTTTATGTATATGAGTCTTATAACTTCATATAAAATAAAATATGAACCATAGATCCAAATAATCTGATAATGTAGTAGAACCATGCTTTAGAACTGAACCAAACTGAGACCGACAGCTTGGTTTGGTTCGATTTTGGTCATAGCACGATTTGATTCGTTTTTCAAAAGGTTAAGAATCGAGACTAATGGTTTAGTTGGAGACTGAGGCTAGAACCAAATTGAAGCATGAATACTCGTAGCTATGGGTGCTGATAGTTCCAGCATTTGTCGCTCTACAATACTCAGATATTAGCCGCCTTTCATTGATTGCTTTATGGCTCTCATTTCACAAAATACACATGCTGCTTCCAAAGGTGGTAAACAGCCAAAGCAAGATTTATGTTCCAATTGGGCCTGTACATTTTAAAGAATGGTGTTGGTCCAGCTCGATCAATTTGTCACTATCGGCCTCTAACGTGCCCGTCAACAACGACAACCTCTCGCAAAATGCCAATCTGCCGACACTCTGAAGAATTATTGAAAGATTTCCGCTTCTAAAACAAAAGGAATCAGTTGTTTATTATTATTTTATATATTATATCTTAAATCTCCATTCTTCATGAATTTCAAATCCATCATTTATTCAAGCATATGGGATCCACGGTTCGCAAAGTCACTGTAGACGTGTTTGATTATGAGGTGAAAGTATATAGTTTTAGATCGGCTCAAACTGGAACAAGATTTTGAATTTGATAGTATTAATCTAATCAAATATCCCCTATATCCCTCCTATACGACCGTCGAAGCTTTAACATTGTTTCTTGCTTTCTAGCCGACGGCACTGACAAAAAGTTTAGTTTGATTAAATTCCATCGAGGCAGTCGACATAATTTTCATGAAAATGACGCTTGATGCGTAGTTTTTTTTCCTTTCCCTTAATTTTGCCTCACCTCATATATGACCGGCCTGCTATTGCATTAGCGCATCAATGCAGTGGCATTAATTCACACAAAAGGAGGAGAAATTAGTTACAAAGAACAGAATCCAAGCCTAAGTAATTCTCACTCGTTGTTATGCTATTCTTTTTTTATTTAAGTATGTAATTAACTCCACGCATGTAAGGGATCACCCTTGCATGGCCGGTCTCAAGCCCTGATAAAGGAGGAAGGTTGTGTTAGGCTTTTGATAGCCAACGTAAAACTTTGTCAAATTTTTATACCATGGATTACACAAATTATGAGCATTGCATTGAGGCGTCCCCTCTTAGTGACGCGTTGGAGAGCCCGAATACAGTGAAAAGTAAGCAAGGGCTACTACATTTTTACCCGAATTTAGTGAATCAATTGCAGAGAGGGTTCTCACATCATGGACGGGTGTGAGCAAAAAAATTTAGTCTTGCTACATTGCCGCCCGAATGTAGTAAATAAATTACAGAGAGGGTCTCCGCATTTTCAATATGAACGGATGTGAGGGGTAAGGAAGTTAGTCCTAGATAATAAGATTCGTATTGGTTCTTGGAATATCGGAACATTGTCCGGTAAGCTAATGGAGATAGTAGATACTATGATTCGTAGAAAGATTCATATTCTATTTTTACAAGAGACAAAGTAGGTTGGAGAAAAAGCAAAAGAGATTAAAGATACAGGTTTTAAATTATGCTACTCAGGTAAGGAAAAGGCTCAAAACGGAGTTGTTATTATCATAAATAAAGATTTAAAAGATAATGTAGTAGACATACAACGATATGATGACCGAATCATGATGTTCAAATTAGAGTTAGGAGCAGAGGTTTTGAATATAGTTTGTGCTGCCCAAGCAAGACTATAAAATAGTATAAAGATGGCTTTTTCAAAAGAGTTAGATAAGGTGATTCAAAGAATTCCACAAAGGAAGATGATTTGTTTGGGAGGAGACTTAAATGGATATGTCAGTAAAGAGGTATTAGGATGTCAAGGTATTCATAGAAACTTTGGTTTTGGGGATATAAATGAGGAAGGTAGGGAGATTTTAAATTTTGCTGTAGCATTTGATCTCTTTATAGTCAATACAATCTTCAAAAAATGAGATAAATATTTAATTATTTATAAGAGTGGCTTATCACAAACACAAATTGATTACTTTATTTGTAGAAAAAAAGATAGAGTGTGTTGTAAAGATTGCAAGGTAATTCTAGGAGAAAGCTTAACCACCCAACATCGATTTTTAGTTATGGATTTACAAATAAAAAAATGGACAAAGAAGAAAAGAGTGCATCGAGCTATTTGGACTAAGCGGTGGAACCTCAAAAGCGAGAAAGAAAATATATTTAAACAAAAAGTCCTTCAAGGAGATGCTTGGAACTATGTTGGTATACCTTGTGATATTTGGAATAATATGGCTATACTATTAGGGAAGTGAAGAAAGATGTGTCAGGTGAATCTAAGGGATGTATACCGGCACCAAAAGAAGCTTGGTAGTGGAGTGAAGTAGTGCAAAATAAAATCAAGGCAAAGAGGGCATGTTACAAATTATATTATGCTAAGAAAACCAGTGAAACTTTTGAAGCTTATTAGAAATCAAAGAAGAAAGCGAAAAAGACCATGAGTGAAGCAAAAGCTAAAATTTAGGCGGACTTATATAAAAAAAAACTCAACTCAAAAGAGGGTGAAAGAGATATTTTTAGGATAGCTAGGGCTAAAGATAAGAAAACTAAAGATCTTAATTCTGTTAGATGCATCAAAGACGAGGATGAAAAATTTCTAGTGGCAAACAATAATATAAGAAATAGATGAAAAAACTATTTTTATAAACCTTTTAATGAAAATAAATATGTTAGTATTAGCTTAGAAGAGTTAGCCAAATCAAAAAAGTATATAAACCACAATTTCTATTGACGTATTCAAAAGAATGAAGTCAAAGAGGCTATTAAATAGATGAAGGGTGGTAAATCGGTATGCCAGACAATATATAGAAGTTTGAAAAATCCTACGAGAAACAAGAATCACTTGACTCACAAGACTATTTAATGAAATATGGAGAAACCAAAAGATGTCCGAGGAATATAGAGCGAGTACACTTATACCCATACACAAGAACAAAGGGAACATTCAGAATTGTGTGAATTATCGGGCTATCAAGTTAAGAAATCATACTATGAAATTATGAGAAAGAATTATCGAACGTAGGTTAACAAGCATCGAGTACAATAGAGAACCAATTTGGATTCATGCTTGGTAGATCTACTGTTGAAGCGATTCACCTTTTAAGACGTCTTATGAAATATTTTAGAGTAAAAAAGAAAGACCTTATAACAGACATGTACGATGATGCAAAAACATGTGTAAGGACTCATGAAGTAATGACATGCTTCTTTAAATTAATATTGGGTTACATCAAGGATCAACTTTAAGTCCATACTTATTTATAATGGTGATAAATGAGTTAAAAAAATATATTCAAGATGAAATATCTTAGTGTATGTTATTTGCATATGAACTTGTGTTAGTGGAGGAGTCTAAGAAAAAAGTTAATAGAAAATTGAAACTATGGAGAGAAACATTAGGAAGTAAAGGCTTCCGACTTAGTAGAATAAAGACAGAATATATGGAATGTAAGTTTGATCATTTGGTTACTTTAGAGGACATAGAAATTAAAATTGCACACATTGCATCCCCAAAAGGAAACTCTTGTGATGCTAGTCCTCAGGGTAAGGCTATTTTTAAATATCTAGGGTTAATTTTTCAGAGTGATGAAAGAATTGATGGAGAAGTAACATATAGAATTAATGTTGGTTGGTTAAAATAGAGATGAGCATCAGGTATTCTTTGTGATAAGAAGATACCATTAAAAGTAAAAGGTAAATATTATAGAGCAGCATATTGGACATGTCATGTTTTATGGTTATGTTGGGAAGTTAATCATCATGTATAAAAGATGTTTGTAACAGAAATGAAGATGTTGAGATGAATGAGTGGTCATACAAAAAAAGACCATATATATAATGAGGTTATTAGAAACAAATTAGGAGTGATACCAATAGAGGATAAAATGAGATAATATCGTTTAAGATGGTTTGAACATATAGAAAGAAGATCAAAAGAAGAACCTATAAGAAGGTATGAAAAACTAGATTTTGAAAGTATTAAAAGAGAGAGGATGACTACAAAAATATTGGAAAGAAACAATAAAGAATGATCTAACTTATTGTGAGTTGAATGCTAACATGGTACATGATAGGGTTTTGTGGAAACAAAGAATCCATGTAGCCGACCCTGTCGAATATGGGAAAGGCTTAGTTGCTGTTGTTGTATTTTAGTATGTAATTCCAACGAGGAAATTGGTTGGTTTAGCATTTGCTTTCCTTACACAAAATTTTCAAGTTCAAATCTTTCCAATTGAGAAAAACGAGTATCAAGCGAGAATTACCCACATAATGGGCCGACTCGGCTCAAACTGAATTAGTCGGGATCCATTGGGCTTGTCAATACCGGTCACATAAATCACCTCACCTCAATATGTTACTCAAAATGAGTGAAATCATTTTTGGCATATTCTTTGTCACTTTAGAACGTTTATCTTTTTTAAAGCATTTAGCATCTAATTTGTCATGTCTGACTAGAAGTCCATCTTCCTGCCATTCTACATACCTAAATTACCTTAAGTATTCTTTCATTTCATCTTTTATGCATGTTACACTAACTTTGTTTAATAACTTTATTATGGGCAAGTGTTTTTTTAAGTGGCCTCAATCTTGCGCACCTTTTTTTAGTGAGAGAGAAATTGTATGTGCTCACTTGCTTTTCTTTTCTTTTTTTATACAAGAAGGAGCCGAGTATCCATGTTGAGTTGAACTCGTGATAAGCCTTCATATCAGTCACAGAGCCCTGTCTGTCTGTCAGGTGGGCTATTGCTTTAAGCGGTAAACATCACAAGTTTGAAGTCGCTCGGGGTTTTCAATCGAAATCGAATCGGACCAGAAACCAGAACTATTGAAACCAAAACAGGAAACCACCTAGTTTTGTTTCGGTTTCACCATTTATTAAACCATTGTTTATATTTTGATTTTTTTATAATCTTTACCTTATACAGTTTCAAACTCAAATCAGAACCACCCAAGAACATACTATTGAGAAATCATCTTCTCTCTCTGATCCGGTTATGGTTGGAGGTTTTAAGAATACCAGAACCGGTCACGTGCACTGAGTAGTGTATATGATCGTTCACATGCACTGATAGTATAAATCTTCTCTCTCTTTCTCTGATTTTAGGAGAGAGAGAATTGAATACGCATTGTTCACATTCGGCCTTTGATTCCTTTGTCCAAATGATAGTCCCAGTTTTTAAAATGTAAAATTTAATTATGAATGTCGGTGCGGCTTCTAGAGTCTGGTGGTAAGCAATTAATGGTTCAGTGACCACGTCGTGGTCGCGTCATGGTGACTCCAAGTAGGGATTTGACACGAAGATTATGAGCTGTATTGATTGGATGCCTTTACTCCGGAACAGTAAAGTATGCAGGCATCTTCCTCAATTACAATGAAGATTTCCAAGATCTGCTGTTAATATTAATCCTACAGATTCCTTTACCCTACCCATACACCATAATAACCCACTATAATTCAATAACCAATATCGATTAAACTCTTTCTCCCCTCTCCCCCCAACTCTCTCTCTCTCTTATTACTGTTTTCATAGACCTTGATCATATCTATTATATAAGAAAAGCTGAATCATTTTCACCTTTAACATGTTCATTGTTTTTCTACGGTAGGAGGTAAAAAATTTTAAAAAATATTAAAGATAACATTATTATATTTATATTTTTAAACAGTAATAATTGAACACGAGTGAAGAAAGTTAATGATTACAAGTATTCAGCATTTTTCTTGACAACCGTTGATCAAGACACATGATGCAAAATCAACGGTACGGTGAAGTCCCTATGAGACATGAAGAGGGACATTCTGGTTGTACAAATGTAATGTAGCTTCTAGCAGTTTTCCCTACTGTTGTAAAACAGTCTCCTGATTTCCCCGAAAAGGAAATACGAGTGAGAGTTGAAAGCGAAGCACGTAAGATGGTGCTTGCCGATCTACTTTGATTTGGAGAACGTGTCATCCAACGAATTCATTGGTTCACCAAAGAACGCCCTTACACCCTCCTTTCTCTTTCTATAAATTCTAAGCTGCGACTTCAAGTCTCTCGAGAAATCCCCACTTTGAGGATTTCACTGGTGATCTGGAGGTGCTGAATCCAAGGTATTGTCGGTTCAGCAGGTTAACCCACATTCCCTTTTTCCTTTCCTTGTTTATCTCACACACTTTTTGGGAAATCTTCTAATCGTTTCTTTTTTTCATTTCTATTTCCCTACACCATCTGCAGAGGAAGCCACTGGTTTGTATCAACCACCTCGATAGAAGAGCTTTTCCTCTACACTCCACAGGAAAAACAAGGTAAACATCTTATTCCTCTGCCCTCTCAATTGTTCTCTAAAGAGAGAGAGGGAAGTCTCCTTTCTCTCACTAATCTCTAGATTGAGAAACAGTGACCTCGAAAAAAGTCATCGCTTCCTCAGCAGAGAATATGTTTCTGCTTTCTCTCTCACAAATCTCTATAGTGTTAAATCGTATCGGTAGCCTGAAATACCCAACCTTTTCTTTTTACCCACCAATCTCTGGAGAGAGAATCTATCTCTGCATTACAACAGCTACCTCCGCAGGGTCAACAGCACCAAGCTCCTCAAAGCATCCTCCAAGATCCTCTTCCGCGCCACACTCCTAATTGTCCTCATCCTCATCTTCCTCTTCACACTCAACTACCCTCCCCTCTCCGCCGCCACCAACTCCCCCAGTGGCGGCAACCACCATGTCCATGCGCGCACCAACTTCCTCTCATATGCCTTATTTGGACGCAGCGCAGCGTGGGAGAAGCATGTACGTCACTCTTCCACGCCGCGCCGTGCCAATGGCATGTCAGTGTTGGTCACTGGCGCCGCAGGCTTTCATCGGGGCCCACTGCTCGTTGGCCCTGAAAAAGCGCGGCGACGGTGTCCTGGGCCTCGACAACTTCAACGACTACTACGACCCGTCGTTGAAGCGCGCGAGACAAGACCTACTCTCCAAGCACCAAATCTTCATCGTCGAAGGGGACCTAAACGACGCGCCGTTGCTAAAAAACTCTTCGACATGATTCCGTTCTCCCACATCCTCCACCTGGCAGCCCAAGCAGGTGTACGTTACGCCATGCAGAACCCTCAGTCCTACGTGGCATCCAACATCGCCGGGTTCGTGAACCTCCTAGAAGTTTCCAAAGACGCAAACCCCAACCTTCTATTGTGTGGGCCTCCTCCAGCTCCGTGTACGGGCTCAACACCGAGAACCCTTTCTCGGAGCTCCACCGGACCGACCAGCCGGCGAGCCTCTACGCCGCCACGAAGAAAGCCGGCGAGGAAATCGCCCATACCTACAACCACATCTATGGACTCTCCCTCACCGGATTGCGGTTCTTCACCGTGTACGGTCCCTGGGGAGGCCGACATAACTTACTTCTTCTTCACCAAGGACATCCTTCAAGGGAAGGCCATTGATGTTTACCAGACGCAGGAGGGGAATGAGGTGGCGCGTGACTTCACTTACATTGACGACGTCGTCAAGGGGTGTCTTGGAGCGCTCGACACGGCGGAGAAGAGCATATATTACTAGAATTGTTGTTTGTGAAATCTGTTTTCGATGTTGCTGGTGAAGTTATTGAGGGCAAAGAAGGTTGAGATACAAAGAAGGAGATGCTCGAGGCCTTTTCCTACACAAAAGAGTGTGGACAGGCTGTGAAAATCATGAAAAAGAGAAATTCAGAAAAAAAAATACGTTGTAGAAAAAGTGTTGGGAATCCATAAAGTCAGTCAATGATATATATGAAGTGTATATGAGACTCTTGATTTGCTTTTGCTATTCTCTTTGACATTTATGTATTTCCTACTTTCTTATTTATGTTATCTGCCGCCGATCGCAACAGGCCATGTGGCAGCTAGCTTCTATTTCTAAGCAAGAACTTCCGTTATAGCATAGAAAGTTGAGATAAATAGGTTCCAAAGAAGGGGAAATCACAAGGCTATAATGAAGCAAAGCTTGGTTAATAAATTTCAGCATTCTATCACTGTGGTCGACGTCCATCAATTCTTATGGGTATTTGGTATTATAGCATGGAAAGTTAAGATAAATAGGTCCCAAAGAAAGAAAAATCATAAAGTTATATGAAGTAAAGTAGGTTAATAAGTTTCGGCGCATTCTATCACTGTGGTCCACGTCCATCAATTCTTATGGCTATTTGGTATTGTTATTTTCACATGATTCATACACACATACATAGAGAGAGAGAGAGAGAGAATCTCTAGTTTCTGACGGCCAGACCTGCTTATTACGTACATGGATCTAACAACCAAATGCTAAGTCCAAACGACACTGATGTACTGTATAAATTTTTATTTACCGAATTAAAAGGTATTGGAAAGTTTAAGTGTGGATTTTGAACATAAGATTTCACAATTCGTAAAGAAGAAGATGATTCTCCAGCATATGTTGTCACTAAATTTAACACAGAACATGAGAAATTGATGCTGGAACATCGAACCCAATGATTTGTTTTGTTTTTGGTCGTTTCAATATCTCAATAAACCCTTGAACTTTCGTATCTGCCACACCCAAAGGCACTTGATCTATGTACAGTGCGCTCGTGTATGTAAGAAAGAGAAGGGGAGGTGACACATTTGGATATGAGATTGTGAGTTAGATTGATTGTAAGCTGCTCTTCTTCCATTATAGTGAACTTTCTTCCTGGTCTTCGTGTGGAGTAGTCATCTCATGTCAAACTATGTAAATTCTTCTATTCTTTCTTCCTTCTCATGTTTCACATTTTATGTAAGTTGATTGTGTGAATGCGTGCGAGTTTTTCCATCAGATCGTTGATATTTTATATTTGATTATAGATCTAACAGTTCAAGCCACGTCAAAATCGGACCTCAAACGAACTTAGAATACCCAAAAACCTAATTTGTATCCTTATAGTTCTGTATGTATGGATTTTATTAAAGAATTCAGATTCATTCTATTTATTAAAATGGATCCTAACTCACCTTCTACAGACTCGATTTGAACCCAGAACCGTGTCTTTCTCGTGGACACAGTTTCTTGGACGCTATTGTGTCCAACTCAACATGACATGACACGGCTAGGGCAGACATGACACAGCTCTAATGCTTTTATTCAATCTTTTCATATGCATACGTTGAATCTCCTAATCTTCTTTCTTTGATGTTATGGCATAGTTTGATTAGATTTCATAATAAATATGTTTGTTCTAATGCTTTTGCTAACTTTAATGCATGCTTAAATTCATGCTTAAAAACCTATTCATATTTAATACTTCTATGCTAATTTTGATCCATGTTTATATTTTGTTTGAAAACAATTTTAAGGCAGATCTAGTTACTCCACTATTTGAGCTTATACTTTATTTCCTCAAGCTTGGATTTCATGAAGTCTTGATGTATATTAATAAAATAGTTCTTTTTATTAAACATTTAATTGATTACTATTGTGATTGTATCAATATCATAGGTGAACATTATAAATGTTGTCTATTTGTTAGATAGGAGTTAGTTGGGTTTATAGGCCTATCATGCGAGAGTTAATGTCTTTGTTTATCATGCCATAACAATTTCTCAACCTAGAAATTGTGGGATGATCTATTGTTCATGTTCGAAATGTGATAATAGAGGTTTTACAAACTTTTCACATAAATGATATCGGAGACATGGTAAATATGATACAAGATACATTCATTCCACTGAAAACACATGAAGATGTAAATGTATATGATAGGGAATTGAAGAAATATTTACAAATGCAATGTCATTATGGTCTGGATGTACAAAGTACTCACTATTATCATTTGTGATCTATTTGTTTTAAATCAAATGTATGCATAAGATTTCGAACAAGGTAATTGATAACTTATTAGAAATATTCAAAGGTATGGCATCAAAAGATAATATGGTTCCTGAATGTTGGTATAATGATAGAAAGTTGGTAAGGAATTTTGATTTGGCCTAAATCAAAATAGATGTATGGTGTAATAATTGTGTCTTACATAGAGGTGAACATGAGCATGCATATAGGTACCCTAACCGAACATGCAAATTGCCTAAATAGAAATCTACAAATAGTATGACATGGAAGAACATTCCCTTTATGATAGTTTGACACTTCCAATTTACTTGAATGGTTATGAAACAACCTTTTATCATAATGTCTCTGCTTATAGATGGGCCAAAGTCACCTCTGCATAATATATATGTGTATCTCTAACCATTAGTTGATGAGGTTAAAATACTTTGGAATGATAGGATTCTGGCATATGATTTAAATAAGTAAGAAATGTTTTGAATGCATGGTACTATGATGTAGATGATTAATAACTTTTTTGCTTATAACATATTGTTAAGATGAGACTAGCTTTATATAGTTTGTCCAATTTATCATGTAAATATTATTTTCATTCATTTGTCACATATAAAAAAAGTGTAAATATATATGAGATATCATCGTTTCCTACCTATGGGGTCATTATCGGTGAAACAGCGCATCATCATTTGATGAGAAACCAAAATATGAGGAGGCTCCAATTCCATTAAATGTCAAAGATATTTTACAACAGTGAGAAGGTTATGAAAACATTGTATTGAGAAAGCATCACATACAGAAGATAGTATCATCTCTATTGGGTAGAAGAAAAAGAGCATATTTTTTGAGTTTTTCTATTGAAAGACTTTATTAGTTCATTATGATGTTGACATTATGCACATTGAAAAGAATATATGTGGTAAGATTTTATTATTTCTAATAGAGAAGGATGAAAAAATAAATGATAATATCAAGTTACGAATGGACATGGAGGCATTGGGGTTAATGAGACCATTGCATGCACAGGTTTGTGATACTCATATTGACATGGTGATCCTAACATATGTTTCGCACTAGTTTAAAGAAAGAGAAAAAAGACAAATTTCTTAGCACCTTACAGTGATTAAGTTACACAATAGACTTTCATGAGATATATCTAAAATAGTGCAAGTGCGTGAGCATAAGATTATTGAGTTGAAAACTCATGATTGTCATGTTTTGATGTAAGATCTCATTCTAATAGCTATACATAACAATGCACCAAAAGAAGTAGTAATTATCATAAATGAGTTATACATATTTTTTCATGAATTGTACTCAAGAATGATTGATATTAAAAGGGTAAATATATTAGAAGATGTTATTCTAAAGATTTTGTATAAATTAAAGATGATATTTTCTCCTAGCTTCTTTGATATCATAGTGCACTTAGTCATTCATTTACTAAGAGAGGTATGACTTGTTGGGTCAATACAATATCAATAGATGTATCCTATAGAAAGATTCTTATTTACATTAAAAGCTATATACATAATAATATTTGACACAAAGGGTCATTATTGAAGGATACTTAATAGAAGAAATTACATATTTTTGTATATGATATTTGAATGAAGAAATCGAGATTTGAAGAAGGCCCAATTGGTAAAGCATCGATTGGCATATTAAGTATTGACGAAATGAATAAAGCATGTATTTGTCCTTTTCAACATGTCGGTCATTGAAGATTTTGTATTGTAAGTTTAATAATATATCAATGTTCAACTTTATTATTCGTACTTTAATATATGACCGACTGACTTCCATATACAATATGTATAATACAGTCTTGCAGATTCAATATCCTAATAACATGATAAATATGATTCAAAGAAAGGTATATGAAGGACTTGTCATATAGGTTCAAGGATTATGTGATATTATGTATTTTTTCATAATTAGATAATTTGTTTGAATATAATATATATGCATCACTTACATATGTATATATTGTATACATAGGTACGCACACATTATGTTCCTTAGGATATTTATTCATTTGGTATAGAACCTTCAAATTCTATTGCACGGTATGAATCATTTTATATTCATGAGTATAAATTTGATGTTCAAGCACTACACAAAGTTTATCATATTCAAAATAGTGGTGTTGAAACAATAGTGGACCTAAAGGCATGTATTATGGAGTTTTAGAATACATCATTGAAGTTCAACATGAAAGTCATATGTGAAGTAGATGTCTTTAGTATGATATAGAAGTTGGATATGAAGTAGATAAAATGAAGTTAGTATCTATATGTACTTCTAAACTATCACATCATGATAAGCCAAATATATTTTTATAACAAGCAATTCAAGTATGGTATTTAAGAGACCAAAATAAACAAAATTGAGAGGTAGTTTGTCATTGGTGGTCAAGAAATACATATGAATTGTAGATAGAGAGTTTATCAGGTGAAGATGCATTATTGCTTGAACGACCACTAGAAGTTGCAAATAATATTATCATTCCTTATATTTGATCATATCTACATGATGGGATAAGCATATCAAAGCAAAAATTGTTCGTATTGAGAGAGAGAGTGGCACTAAAAAGGTTAATTAATTATTGCTTGCGTTAGTGTATGTTTTTATTGAAATTAATAGTAATATGCTTGTACATACTTATGTTTTGTCTCTAGAGTGATGGAATGATACAATTACAACATAATGTTGCTTTTTTATTTGTTTACTTGAAGCACAATATTATGTATTAATTTCTCACTTCGATTAGAAAACTTGTTATTTAAATCACCTAGCAGTTGTTTCTTGAGTTATTAACTTGTTTTGGGTAATTTAGCCTTAAAATTTAAATTTATATATGTACTCTTGGATTCATCCTTGTACGTGTGACAATCACTAGTAGATGGTTAAATTGAGTAGTTGATAATAAGTACATTTGATTGGTTGTGTACGTTGTCTTATAGAGAAAACATGCCTTTGAAAGTGCATCAACATAAAAAAAGAACTGCAATTAATGGCTCAAGTAATGACATGCATTTAGGTATGACATAGTTTATGAAAAGTGTATCTATTGTGCTAAGTTATAATTTAGTTAGTCTTGTTAAATAACTTGACATTTCATAATTCCATATATCCATGCAAGCGAAGTACGTACCAAGACGCATTTAGATCATGAGGAGACACCCAGTATGTTCATTGTCGAACATTATATTACTCTTAATTTACATTTTCAATAACATAAAACTCACATTTACCTATATTATTTTTCAGGTATAAATATTTATGATCAATAATAAACCAAAAGAAGAGATGATAAGGGAAAGGGTGTTATGATAGAAGATGTTCAATCACATGAGTATGAAACAGAGGGTGCGCAAGAGAATGTTATGGAAGAAGAGGGGAGTATGAGATGAGGAAGACACGGAGCATCTTTAGAAAAATGTGCCTCCAAATGGGGAAAGATGATCAGTTTTAGTTAGTGGTGGTAAGATTGTGGATACTAATGTGAAGAAGTTATTGCATATCCTTGTACGTTATGCAAAACGGATAACTTCTTTCCACTTTATAAAACATGAAAAGAAGGTAATGCAGAAAGAGTTTTTGGGTTGAATTGTAGGTAATATATAACTTTTACCTACATATGCCTACTTGATACAACTCATTTTTAATCTATTATATATAGCTAACATTGTGCAATTTGTTGTCATTATATGTCAAATTTGACTTTACAGATCACACAACAAGACTTGAAGTTTCAAGTGATGTGGTTAAAAGGTTTTGCAAGAAGCATCTAAAAAAATATCAAAGATTATTGAAATGATATAGTCTATATATTGGGAGCCATATATTACATTTTTATGATGTCCTCCACAATGCAGTCATGCAGAAGGCCTTCCAAATCTTCCATGGGAAAAGCTTAAAGAATTATGTTAGTCTAATACAAAAGTAAAATAAAGCTTGGACATGAAATCAGCTCATGTGAAGCAAGGTTAGAGGCATAACATAGGAGATGCATTGATAGCTACATATCGTTATAGTCTAATAAGCATATCATGTTTTCTATTTTAATCAATCATGTCATATTTTTGTGTTTACGTTACATATAGGTAATTAATTATGATATCTTTGATTAGTTATTATAGAAAGAAACACACTTGGTTATGGAGATTGATGAAGTAATTGCTTATATGGAATACTATAAAGATAAAATGATTGGAGACTTTTTTATGAAGAAACTGGGAGGAATTGTATAAGTATTTACTTTAATTTCTTATTTTATATTCATATTTTATTTTATTTTATAAATAATATTATTCTTGATTTACTAAAAAGTGTTTGAAGAATATGAAAATATTTGTCAAGAATCAAGTTCATTGCTTCCTACTACGTCATTTAAAAAAGAGATAGAATGCATTTGTGGGAAGCATCGTGGTGGGTATAAGAGAGGATGGGGTGTTGATGCACTGCGAGGATAAGTAGAACTAGCTCAGGGAGCAACATGAAACATTAATATGTTCTTAGTTATTCTCAAGTCGATTTGGAAAATCGGATAAGTTTTCCAACTACTTATCAATTTTTGCAAGCGATCTTACTATTGAAGCAATTAACTTTAAAGTGTAGTTGAAAATAATTTCAAGAATTGAGAGTCACATAGAGAATTTGGTTTAGCATGTAGTGTAATCATTGTCTTCAACATCACAACAATCACAGGTATTGAGAACATGTTTTGTTGTTCTTCTCTTATGTTATTTGTAACTTAGTTATTTACTTCTTTTAATTTCCAATTTTCAAGAACCACGGAATTACAGGGAAACTCGAGACCGATCACATGAAAGATAGACTACTCTTTAGATAGGTTGATATATTATGCTTGTTTAAGAATATGCACATGCAAACTTGTCTTCTAAGTACATTGTAAACCTTTAAACAAAGTAATATAATATTTATATTTTGTAATTGTGTGATTCAAATGATTATAGAGAATTGTATTGTTGTTATGTAATATATGTATTCAAGTAATATAAATGATTGTTGAAATTCTAAAATTTTAAATGAAACAGCCAAATCAAGGCTCTTATGAGTATATTTTCTGACTGTTGTAGATAGTCGGAATATCCACATAAAACATAAGGAAAAAGAAACTATTTTAATTGTTCTACTAAAGGACTTTAAGATATCTTATTCTTATTATCATCAATAGTTACATCTGTTTTGGACACTCATAATAAAACATATTCCGCTTGTTGTGCTTTGTGACTATTCTATGTTTGTCACAAAACTTGTAAATTATGATTGCTTCAAACGACTAGAATATGTGAATGACAAGCAGAACATGAGTTATTATGATTGACTATTTGGCATGAAAGATGTGACTATTGCAAGAAATAATTTGACTATTGCAATAGTAGGAATTTCTTTTTCGAGCTCTTGATAACAATCGGAATAGGCATAACTACAATAGTTGGAATTTGACCCTATTATAAAGGTGTTTATTGAGCTTCCTTACATTTTTCTTTTGCCTTCTTTATCTTCTTACAAAGTCCTTTGACAAAAGAAACTTCTCTACATCCATGACTTCTGATTGTAATATTTTTCTTCCTCCTACTACCTCATCAAGTGATGACCTTGTTGAGATTTACCTTGATTTCTTATCGTTGATCTATGATGAGTTTATAATGTCTTGATGCCCAAACTTCATATGCTCCTGAACATTATCTAATCAACTTTACATCAACTAGTTAGATCATATCTAGAACAAAAGTGTCATCTTTAGGTGAAATGCTAGTCCCTCCTCCAAAAGGTCATGGCTTAATGATCGGGTGAAGTTGTGATGCCGGTACCTTCTACTAAGGCTCATGGTGTTGACATTATTGGCACTCCTTAGTGTAGTCGATATAGTCTTGGTGCATAATGGGTCAAGAATATCTATGTCGGTATATCAACCACTTCATTTTAGATTCAAATTGGTGAGCACCACATATCCTTTTGTAAACCTTAGCTATTATTGTCTGAGCTTCAGTTGCACTGCATTTTAACAACATACCTTGGTGACTCTGTTTATACATATCATCATCCAAAAAGGCATAATTTAAAGCCCTTGTCTTAATAAGACAGTTGATTCAAGTACCATATTAGGTCGGTCCTCCAATGATTGAGAACTACTATCTCTTGACCTCTACCTCCTGAAAACCTCTCTCTCTCTCTCTCTCTCTCTCTCTCTCTCTCTCTCTCTCTCTCTCTGTGTGAGTGCCGGTGTGCCTTGCTGAAAACCATCCGCCTGAACCTTGCCACCATCCGTCACATTGTCATTGTCATCGAACCACACCACCTCCCCATGCACCTTGGCCTCTTCCATTCCATCACAATCACTCTTGTGTGGAGGAATGTACAAAACATTCATGGTAGGTAGACGTTTCTTCTCATGCTCTATTCCGATTCAAATAACACAAACTGGCTTCTTCTGTATAACAATTACATCATGGTGAAACTTTTCTCCCAATGAATGTGATTCGAATTTCCTATGAAGATAAAAGATTAATTTGGTCAATAAAATGATTAGCATATAAAGTCAGCCTACTATGCAATATTAATCCTTTGGTACATCACATTGCTTCTGCTGGTTTCTCCGGTTCTAATAAGTTTTTCAACTTCTTCTTGCGTTCTGTTCCAAGAATAACTTGCAATGTCATCATCTTTTATAAAGTCTCTACATTGTTTTCAAATTTATGTTATACAGTAATGGTTGAAACTATTCAGGAACAGATCGATGGAAGCTCCGAATGGCTGAGATGTGGATGACACAGTATGGTAAATTATCATATAAAGCTGTAGCATTATGGTGCAGTAATATACCGGCGGATACCACAACCGGCCGGTGGCAGGATGCTAGTTGTTCCGGCATGAATGAATCGCGTGCTGTTGCCTTCTCTAACACAAGCCTTATTATTCACTGTATATATCTTGCTTGCTGAATTGATTAAAGTACTCCACTGTAAAAGAATCCCCAGTAGGAGATAAAAAAACAAATTAAAATAGGGAAAGACGTCAGATGACATGGTCCGCAACTTCTCCCCCATACATTGCTTCTGTCGTTCACGCATCATGACAGACGACTGTGTGTGTGTGTGTGTGTGTGAGAGAGAGAGAGAGAGAGAGAGAGAAATGGTGGACATGTTGATATCGGTGCTAGCTAGATAACAAATGGGAATTACCTTGATATCTCTGTCTTGGTAGGGAGTCTTTTACGTGCATCTAGAAAGAAGATGGACCACACCTTTTGCGATCATATTTCATGAGCTGGGTTGCGACACAGAACTCGTACGTAGGAAGCGACCGAATTACATATAACTCATATCTAGGAAGCAACCAAATTAGTATCATGCGGAGAGAGTCCCAACTCATTTTGACTGCGTGCATGAAGGTGGTCCGCTCAAATGCAGGTTGCAGATGTTTATGGGGATCCTCTGATAGAACCAAGAACGTAATATTACATGCATGATTAAGTTTCCTTAAGCTTAACTTAATGTCTGTTTCATTTATGTAACGACCCTGTGTAGGACATAGGGTCCATCATATCAACATATATTTATTTATTCACAGTCAAAGTAAAATTATTTAAATCACAACTAACCATTACGTGTCGTCATACTATGTGTTACCTCTATGTGTCTCAATACTTCTACTGTATGAATTATGTAATAAAATAAACTATGAGCACAAACAATCATGCTTGTAGATAGATGTGATCTCTTTATAATTATAAACACACTAAAGATATATATATTTCAAATCATATATCATAAGATAAAACTATATCATAATTTAAATAAAGATTATCAACCAAAATCATACATGTAAAATCAAACACTTTTCAATAATGCAATTTAATTTCAATATCATGATCACTATCACGTTTAACTAAGACTACGTTGTAAGAGGCTCTAGATCCCTCCTCTTGTCCAGAAACACAGTCTCTTATAGCCACCACACAAGCAAACCAAATCCAAGATCTTGACAAACTGTAAAACAACACATCAAGTCCTACTCCTCGGGTCTACGAGACAACAGTTTTCGGAAATCACACTAGTAAAGTCATACTTTCACACAATTATGTAAACAGTCTCATGGCATCTATAACAATCCATAATATATTTCCATTTTAAGTATCCAAATCCAATATCAAACTTGTTTCTTTTTAAAAGATTCTCTACTCTCACTAGTTTACCACACGGCTCAACATTTGTCTTACCTAGGAGTATTGCATAATATGACACGAGCTACAAAATACAACCTACATGTGAGCATGTATGACCAATAAAGTAGCCAACTCACCCAACACATCCATGTGAAAACTCATAACCTTCCTGTCCCGATCACACACACATCCCAACAGTCAATATTACGAATTACAGATCCATGCCAACTGATGATTCATCCACACCCACTAAGACTCATAAGTTAGTACTAATGGATGCAACCATCCACCATTCAATGACATTCCATATCACCGTGAAGAGAGTGAATCCACATCCAATAATATTCACTCACACTTGTGCACACTCATGCAATGCACCAATGCAGATAAGAAAGTAGTTTCCAATCACATCCAATAAAACCAACACATATTTAATCATTTCAAAGTATTAACAAATATTTAATAATCTCATGTATCATCTAAAAATAGTAAAATCATTTCTAGCATGTATCTAAAAAGAGAACACATCCACCTACCCATCGCTTCTATACGGATATGAAACACCCAATGCCTATCTCCTTGGATTACCGTGATTTAATCCTTAAATCATAACAAAAACAAAACATTAATATTCTATATTCGAATATGAACCCATCGCCACCTTCTTTCCCCCTTTTCTTGTTAGTCGTCCACCAAAACAAAAAAAGAAAGGAAGTACCTCAGCTCGCCGCATATCTGCCCTTTGATCGTCATTGTCTTCGCTACCATCATCGCCACCATCCACCACGACCCACTGGCATCTCGGCAATCTCCCTCTCCTTCCCCCTTCCCACTTGGGTTCAACATTGAATCCCTTTCACAGTTTTGTCGGATCCAATTGAGTTCCACCAAAACCCATAACAACCCAACTCTATAAGACTCAATTCTATTTGGATCTAACGGCATCAAGACCCGATTCAACTTCCTCGTCCATACCTATTCCTTTGGCCTCTTTGACATGATACCCAATCCATGATCCAAATCTATTCTTGAGATTTAAAATCCTTACCCACTTCCATTTAGATCCAATCACCCTAAAGCCATAGTTGGACCAATTTCACCCGCTCCAAAATCCACTTCATATCCTTATGCAAAAAAGTAGGCGATCGGTTTAAGGTAAGTCACACATCTTGAAGCTCACCCAACTCAAGAAATTTAGATTTTTCCAAAACAAATGATTTGGTAACACACGAGATTAACCCTTTCTCTGTGGAGCAAGAAGCACTTCAACCAAGAAAACTCATACAGCCGACATCACACAAACAAGGAGCATTTGAAGGTGCTATCTCTTCAAGTTTTATTTCCTAATCTTTCCCTATCTTTTCTTTTTAGGAGGATCGCATCGCAGGTCAAGGTTATTTGGGACCAAAAATCCTCATACAAATGCCAACGAGAAGGATGTTGATGGAATCATCTACCCCACTTGTGTGCCATCACATGGATGTATCGCAAGTTCGGCCATCGGGACGATGAGAACTCAAAAATAGTGTAATTTTTGGTGTACGTACCTAAAGTCAGCCATTGTTGGGCTAGAGCTTGAGTGGCTGCTTCCACAACTAGTTTTCGCTTTTTAGATATCATTTCTTGTTTGTGTATCACCTAATTGAGCATGTAACTAGTCAATGATGAATTGCTTTAACCATTCGAATGTTGCTTTGTCACCGACCCAATAGTACGTTGGGCTAGAGCTTGAGTGGTTTCTTTGACAACTAGTTTTCACTTTTTACATATCATTTCTTGTTTGTGTAGGATAGGTAATTGATTTGTTATCATGGTGGCATAGTTTCTAATATCTAACAGAACAAAGATCCTTGAAGATCACCTAATTGAGCATGTAACTAGTCAATGATGAACTGTTTTAACCATTTGAATGATGCATTGTTGTGGACCCGATGATATGAAGTGGGTGGTGTGTTCTCACTCTGGAACTGCATTGTGTGAGAAGACGAAGTTTGATCGGACAGGTCATGTGAGTTGGGCATTGAGGCATGCTCCAAATTAGTGTTGCAGGATGTCATTGAATACACCCGACCATATCATACATTGTGACATATCGGAGAAAGGCATTTTCACCCCTACGAGCATGCCGAAAGAACGTGTTGTCCCCAAACATGGCAATATAATTTAGATTGCACTTGCAAGAACCCGTTAGTGTGAGCTAGACATTATGCAAGACGTGCCAGAAAACTATAACTCTCATTCTCAAAGGGGAAGGTGGATGAGTCTTTAGGCAATGAGAGTGAATTATCAAGAATTCGAGTGAGCGTTTCTTTGTTGCTATTGATATCGTGCATTCATGCATGGAAAACAGTAGAACGAAACATGCAAGACGTAGCATTGGCACGTCGAAGGAAATGTTGATAAGTTAAGTATACTCTTACGAAAAACAATGAAGACTACATGAGGAACAAAACGAATTACAATGTGATTGATTCCATGTTTTGCTTGAACATAATAATTGTTATTTATAGACCTCCCTGAAGGTGGCAATAGTTGAACCTATCCTTGGCACACATGATTTCCAATAACTTCTCACTCTGTCTTATTGATGCTACCTTTGTGCCGCAGTAATAGGTAGGGTTTGCCAGCAGTGGCCATCATTACTTTGTGCCTCGTGGCTTGTCTGCATCATATGCCTAAATTGCCATCCTCCCTTTTAGGCTTTCAAGACCTTTCTACGCTCGATCTTTTGGCATCAACACATGATAGATCTAAAAGAGAGAGCCTTGAGTGGGATTTTCATGAGCATTACGGATAAACTTTTACATGACATTACCAATGAAGATTCAATAAGAGTTGTATTCAGCAAAGGCCCATCTAAAGAAGGTACGCCCGTCAAGAATCATCTTGATAAATTTCACTTGATTATTGTGGATCAGAAAAAAAGGCTCGAAACGGAGTTGGTATTATCATAAATAAGGATTTAAAGGAGAGTGTAGTAGACATACAACGATATGGTGACCGAATCATGACATTGAAATTAGTGTTAGGAGTAGAGGTTTTGAATATAGTTTGTACTTACGCACCTCAAGTAGGACTACAAGATAGTATAAAGACAGTTTTTTGGGAAGAGTTAGATAAGGTGTTTCAAAAGATTCCACAAAGGGAGATGATTTGTTTAGGAGGAGATTTAAATGGACATGTCGGTAAAGAGGCATTAGGATATCAAGGGATTTATGGAAACTTTGGTTATGGGGATATAAACGAGGAAGGTAGGGAGATTTTAAATTTTGCTATGTCATTTGATCTCTTTATAGTCAATACAATCTTCAAAAAACGAGATGAACATTTAATTACTTATAAGAGTGGCTTATCACAAACACAAATTGATTACTTTATTTGTAGAAAAAAAGATAGAGCGTGTTGTAAAGATTGTAAGGTAATTCCAGGAGAAAGCTTAACCACCCAACATCGACTTTTAGTTATGGATTTACAAATAAAAAAATGAACAAAGAAAAAAAGAGTGCATCGAGCTATTCGGACTAAATGGTGGAACCTCAAAAGCGAGAAAGAAGATATATTTAAACAGAAAGTCCTTCAAGGAGATGTTTGGAATTATGTTGGCACACCCTCTCATATGTGGAACAATATGGCTATACATATTAGGAAAGTGGCGAAAGATGTGTTAGGGGTATCTAAGGGAGGTGTACCGGCACAAAAAGAAGCTTAGTGGTGGAGTGAAGTAGTACAAAATAAAATCAAGGCAAAGAGGGCATGTTACAAATTACATTATGCTAAGAAAACTAGTGAAACTTTAGAAGCTTATAAGAAAGCAAAGAAGGAAGCAAAAAAGGCCGTTAGTGAAGCAAAAGCTAAGATTTGGGAGGACTTATATAAAAAACTCAACTCAAAAGAGGGTGAAAGAGATATTTTTAGGATAGCTAGGGCTAGAGATAAGAAAACTAAAGATCTTAATTATGTTAGATGCATAAAAGATGAGGATGAAAAAATTCTAGTGGCAAATGATGATATAAGAAATAGATGGAAAAACTATTTTTATAATCTTTTTAATGAAAATAAAATGTTAGTATTAGTTTAGGAGATTTAGCCAAGTCAGAAAAGTATATAAACCACAATTTCTACCGACGTATTCAAAAGAATGAAGTCAAAGAGGCTCTTAAACATATGAGGAGTGGTAAATCGGTAGGACCAGATAATATTCCTATAGAAGTTTGGAAAATACTAGGAGAAATAGGAATCACTTGGCTCACAAGACTATTTAATGAAATATGGAAAAACCAAAAGATGCCCGAGGAATGGAGAGCAACTACACTTATACCCGTATATAAGAACAAGGGAGACATTCAAAATTGTGCGAATTATCGAGGTATCAAGTTAATGAGTCATACTATGAAATTATGGGAAAGAATTATCAAACGTAGGTTAAGACAAGTATCAAGTACAACAGAGAACCAATTTGGATTTATGCCAGGTAGATCTACTATTGAAGCAATTCACCTTTTGAGACGTCTTATGGAACATTTTAGAGCAAAAAAGAAAGACCTTCACATGATATTTATTGATCTAGAAAAAGCTTATGATAGGGTACCGAGGGAGGTTCTTTGGAGAACTTTGGAAAAAAGAGGTATCCCATTGACATATATTAACCTTATAAGAGACATGTATGATGGTGCAAAAACATGTGTGAGGACTCATGAAGGAATGACAGACTTCTTTGAAGTTAATATTGGGTTACATCAAGGATCAACTTTAAGTCCATACTTATTTATAATGGTGATGGATGAGTTAACAAAACATATTCAAGATGAAGTACCTTGGTGTATGTTATTTGCAGATGACATTGTATTAGTGGAGGAGTCTAAGGAAAAAGTTAATAGAAAATTGGAACTATGGAGAGAAACATTAGAAAACAAAGGCCTCCGACTTAGTAGAACAAAGACAGAATATATGGAATGTAAGTTTGATGATTTGGCTACTTCAGAGGACATAGAAATTAAAATTGGTACACATTGCATTCACCAAAAGGAAAGTTTTAAATACCTAGGGTCAATTTTTCAAAGTGATGGAAGAATTGATGGAGATGTTACACATAGAATTAATGCTGGTTGGTTAAAATGGAAAGGAGCATCAGGTATTCTTTGTGATAAGAAGATACCATTAAAATTAAAAGGTAAATATTATAGAGCAGCAGTTAGGCCTGCCATGTTTTATGGTTCTGAGTGTTGGGCAGTTAATCATCAACATGTACAAAAGATGTCTGTGACAGAAATGAAGATGTTGAGATGGATGAGTGGTCATACAAGAAAAGACCGTATACATAATGAGGTTATTAGAAACAAATTAGGAGTGGCACCAATAGAGGATAAAATGAGAGAACATCGTTTAAGATGGTTTGGACATATAGAAAGAAGATCAAAAGAAGAACCTGTAAGAAGGTTAGAAAAACTAAATTTGGAAAGTATTAAAAGAAGTAGAGGACGACCACAAAAGTGTTGAAAAGAAACAATAAAGAATGATCTAGCTTATTGGGAGTTAACTGCTAACATGGCACACGATAGAGATCTGTGGAAACAAAGAATCCATGTAGCCAACCCCGTCTAGTATGGGAAAAGGCTTAGTTGTTGTTGTTGTTGTTGTTGTGTTGTTTGTTGTATTGTGGATCAGAAGAACATAACTATCAAGATTGAAAGTGAGGACCAAATATTGATTTTATATATTCACTATTGCCATCTTCTAAGATGTTTATTAGTATTGAGAAAGATAATATTTTGCATGATGATGATAGCAATTCACTAAAGTTGAAGAAAATTTTTCTAAATAATATAGAGAAAGTTGTGCCAGTAGGGGGAGAACACTGCGAAGGATGATTCTTCCGCAAAAAAAATAGAAGGCTAAATCAAGACCTAGGACCAAGAAGGCTAAATTCCTTGACCACGGGGAGTAGGGATATTATATGAGAGACTATTCGAAGTTGAAAGACAAAAAAGGGAAGAATATGAGTGCTCAGCCAAATATTGCAGAAGCATCTTTGAGTTATGCTTACAACAACAATGGAGAAACTCTTGGTTTCTTGATGATAGTGCTACTTCACGTTTGAACAAATTAGTGGAAAGGTGTACCATGGAAATGGTCGCTTGTTAATAGAAGAGGAGAAGGGTACTATCAAATTAAGAGTACTTTTTTTATTTTGTCATAACTATCAAGTGTTGGAGTGTTGCAAAGACCGAAGAGGAAACTTATTTTTCTTTTGAAACTTGCTTATCATGGTTTGCATGTCATGAAGAAAAGGACTCCTCAATGTATGTAAAGAACGTAAGGTACTTATGAAGGGCAGCTTAGATTGTATGTTCGTCAAGGGAGTAATGTTTAACCCAGGAAGCCACAATTGGGTCTAGGAACGGCTATCAAAATCAATTGTGGCATCTATGCTTGGGTTATATTAGTGACAGGGGGTTATGTATTTCACAGAAATGTTGATTAATATGGTAAATAACTAAATAACTCATTTAAATCATTTCAATTATTAAATAATTAGTTTGAACTGAAATAAAAAATGTATATGTATTACTAATTAATAGGTAATTATGCTAAATAATTATGTGTGTTAGTTAATGAATAACCAAATAACTAATTTAAGTATTTGTTTATTAATTTAACAACTAAATGTGAAATAGTTAACATTTACTTTAATTAATTAATGATTAGTTTTCCTAAAGTGCACTAAATACTTATTCATTTATTAGTTTAATGATTAATAAAGATTGCTTATATGATTCCATAAATCAATATGTAACCAAACTTTTACTTCATGACCATCCGACTTATACAAGTTGTTCATTATCTTAAACTTTTCATAAATGATGTTCGGTTCAGTACTACGGCTCACCTCTTATGCTTAAGGGGTCACTATCTCCATTTGATGGTGACTATTAATTACTATTCATGGGGATTAATTATTAAACATTAATTCTATATCTTTGAATTGCTTATTAAATAATATTAGTTTACTATTTTGTTTAACAATATCAAACAACTATTTAGTTTAATTAAATAAGTAGCATCAACAATTAGCTTTTTATTTAATTACTAAGTTACGATACTAATATAATTAAAGTAAATATAGATATTCAATAAGATAATCTTTCTTTTGTCATGAAGTTCGGTTTTCTAAACCACATGAAAGCACTGTCGGACTCCGTTTGCCACTTCATCACCCAAAGTTAAAACAATATTAAACCACATAAAACTCGAGCAAATATTTTTGTAGAGAAAAGATCCAAGACATCCCCCATCTAAACTGGACCAATTTCTAACCTATTCTACCTCTCTATAAGCCTATATGTTGGCTTACCCAAAGACCGATTTATAAAATTTCAGGTTCAGCTATGTTTTTCAGACTCATTTTGGAGCCACAACTGGCTAGAAGCAACCCGACCCGATCATGTAACCAATGGGTGATGTAACTTTCATTCACTCTTTACATGACATTCTAAACATTCATCTCGCCCATTTCTCAAGATGATGACATTCTTCTTTTCAATTTATTGGTTTCAATTCCTATTTCTTGAAGTGATCAGGGACTTTGCCAATAAAACCTGCCCCAAACAGTGCTGCTCACTTGCCAGCAGATCTACTAAAAAAAACTTGAAATCGAGTCCCAGGACTCGGAGGTTCAAACACCTCGGGTGCAGATCCCTTGCTTCCTAGATGGAAGCACAGCAACCGAGTCGTTTAACACAGCCAGGGCGATGAATGGTTTCTGGGTCTAGATATGGTTTTTCATGAGATGAGCAAAATTCAACCAAATTGTCATGAAAGACGAACCCCTTACCTACCAGTGCAGGGCTCTTCTACTATGCTAGTCCTTCCTGGACTCTACAAGGATGTCAGCATTGGAGCATATGATCCAGAAGGACAATAATGCAACTCAATAAAGGTCACAATCTTTCGAACAAACTCGAGTTTACAACTTACTGATCGAATCAAGATCATGTGAAACAATTGCATTAAGATCCAACGTCAGTTTTGTAGCATGAACCAAGTAAATGGTTTGGAGAGGGCTTAGGATTTCGTATTTCAGAGGCCCATCGATATCAAATATATGGAAGTGATGGATAACATCAAATACATGGAAATCAGGATTCGATGGATTCCCATAAACATCATTATCCCTTGTGTGTAGGCCAGAAGCAGTTTCACTGACGGGGCGCAACAAAGTCCGACAAGGGTGCAGTGTGCGCAGTTATACAAATGCACAAAAAGAAAGACGCTGTCAAGCAAGAAGGATCACCTGTGACCTTTGAATATTTGATCTGCAAAAGAGAAAACTTGAACGGTGGAGGCAGCGATTCAGAATTCAATCTGAATGGGGTCAATATTGCGTTTTTCGAGTTATATCGTAATATGACACACTGAACTAGTTTAATGCAGATTAAGAACCCAAGTAGCTAGCCAAAGTTAGTGTGGCAAAAGGCTTGGTCTTTTGGGTCCAAAGGAAACAAAAGTTCAACTAGCGCGTGAATGACGCCTAAAGCATCTCCAAGGAGCAATGGATCTAACTCAACAATAAAGGTATGTATGTATCTACGACCACTGAATCATGACTGCAATTTGCTCCGATGCAATAAGCACATCATAAAGATGAAATTTAGGTTGTGACACAGGACACAATGATTCCACGGAATCTGACTCGATATAAAACGGTTTTATCACGAATTTCAGGCTTGCATTATGAGATCACTCATATCGAGCGAAACAGAGTCCAATAAGCAGATATCAGGGAAATGCCAAGAAACCTCGAAATTACTGTAGAATGAGCATAAAATGTTCAAGGTTTCCTCTTAACAGCTTTAATTATACCTGGAAGATTTCCTTGGAAACTGAACATCAAAATGGACGTCTAAACCGTACCAAATAAGAGATAGATAGCAACAATTTAACCGATAGCAATGCAATGTACTGTAAACTAAATAAATGCACTGGAAAAAGTCGCGGGATGAGGAAAAAAACATCAGAAACCCCTCCCGGAACCAGCACCGAAATCATCATCATTGCCACGTCCACCACTGTAAGCATTGTCACCCTGATAGCCACCTCCGAACCCACCACCAGAACGAAAGCCACCAGCAGGCCTCTCATTGGCATAACTGACACGAATGTTTCGCCCATGTAATTCCTGAGGAAACCAAAAGTATTTGCATTCGCCAACGATCTGCATATATTGAAAGATCCATCTCACTGAAATCATTCAGAAGGTTTACCTGACCGTCCATGCTGGATAAAGCACTGCTTGCAGATTCATCGTTCTCAAAATTCACAAATCCAAAGCCCCTTGATCTCCCAGTGTCTCGATCAGTGATAACCCTAGCTGTTCCAAGCCAAATGTTACTTTTCACAGTACATCTAATCACAGTAAAATTGTTCCTCCATATTTAAGCATCTGCAGCACCAAGGTACAGCTAGCAGTCCCCACCACAACCTTCTAGCTTAAGTAGGGCAGGGTGGTTCTATCTCACCACTAAAAGGAGTTGATATGAGTGCAACTGTAGCAGCACCACTTATAAGGAAACTCGTAGCTTATCAATAATGCTCTACGTTCCAAGGCTTAGGGATGGCAATTTTGGCTGGATCCATCGCAAGAAGAGGTTATCCAACACGTACTCAACCATCATTGACCAGGTTTTATGCAGGTAAGTGACCAGTAGGGGTTGGATAACCTGGTTTTGATTCAGAGAGGCCCTTCGATATCAAATATATGACACACTGAACTAGTTTAATGCATGAAGTTCCAGGGCTTAGGGACTGCAATTTCAGCACGATCCATTGCAAGTAGTGTATTTTGATTAAAATCATGAAGCAAATATATGTGTATATGATTTTGAGATTTCAAAAGTTCAACTATCTAACCTTGTTTTTTAATTATTTGGATTAACTTCATGATTTTAATCAAAATACACTCAATTTCAAGAAGTTTATTGAGATTGGAGCTGGGGTAGGAGGCTCATACCCGCCCATCACCCATGGGGAAAAAGATCTAAAACCAGTACCCACCTCCATCAGATGACAGGGCAGGACTGGGTACAAAATTGAGATTCAGGTAAGGTGCAGGTATAGGCATACTCAGTCCCGAACCTGCCCTATAGACATCGCTAACAGGATTCTCTGAAGTGGTGAAGTGGACATGGCCCTGCTCAAACCTTCTATCTCTTAGAAGTGTCCGCCTTCATATTCTATTTTTCACATATCATTAAGTAGTTTCAAGTTGCACCGAGCAATCACCTCAAGGCAAAGGGAAATAAGAAAATTGGACAAGTAGAATATTGGAGTCATATATCATTCAAAAACTTGGTTCAATAAGACATCATTAGGCAACTACGCTCACCTTCAGTTATATTGCCATAACTTGAGAAGGCATCTTTCAAGGACTGATCATCCGTCCCCCATGAAAGACCTAAGATTGATGCAGAAAGTGAATTTATGTCAGTCACAGACAACTTATGTCAATGAAAAGTAAAGTCAATAGGTATCAAGCACTATTTCAACAGAAAGGAACCGAATATTCAGAAAACAATATACCTCCAACAAAAAGTTTCGTAGACATGCAGCGCAGGGCATTAAACATGAAAGTCATCGGAACTGGTTCGCTTGAAATTCCATGTAAAGATACTGTCCTCTTTAGCAGACCGCCAAGCCTCCTCAAATGTGCCATTTTGAAACTTTTAAGAGCTGAAAACATCAAAGTATAACAAAATACAAATCAAAGAAAAAGTCTGAAGTAAACAACTTCTTGGGACATAATAAGTAGCACCGGACTCTTTCAAGTAGGATTCAATATGGGTTAAATGACGCACGTCCCACTCTTCACCCAGAACGTACTTGGAGATTAGTATCTAAAAATAAAAGGCTGCAGCAGATGCTTTCTGATCCCAGTGCCAAACGCATTCTTGATGATCCTCAACGTTAGCAGCTTATTTGGTCGCAAATCATGTTGTGAACTCAAAAGAAAATTGTCCACTCAAACAGTTTGAAGAATCACACAAGGAAATCAAATTGTCCACTCAAATAGTTTGATGAAATATGTATTTATCTTTTATTATTTTTTAATAAACTGATGCTAGGCCCACTTAAGGGCTTATGCTAGGACCGGCTTGCTCAGAGAGGTAGGACACATGCGAATCAAACCACTTAATGGCAGTCCATCGAAGATGAAAAGTTCTCTCGATCACCTCTTAATACCGGAAACACAATAAAGCACGTCAAGGCATAGTAGGCAAGAAGAGCTTCCGCAACAAAAACCAACAAACGTAGGAAAGGATTCATTGCTTATATAATAAAACTAAAGACTCAAAACTACACAGAAACAACTCTAGTTACGAAAACCATCTGCATCTGCGACTCGATGCTAGATGTAAAGAGGAAAGACAGATCGGAACACTAACTTCAGACAACCGCAAAAGCCTACTCATCTAGAGCACATCTCCAACACAAAGAAATGTCATAATAGAAAACAAAGGACGACGAAGAAATGAAAAACGAGATCTTTGTGGAGTTGTCCCGTCTTTCTACACAGTTTTTCCATTACAAAAACCTAGGGAGAAAAAAATGATTACAGATAGGCAGAAAATTAAAGGACGAAGAAGAAATCTCACCTGAGAAGGAGATGCAGCGGAGGCGGGACCGTTAGGGTTCTAGGAGGGTTTTGGGAGAAGGAGATGTTTAGGTTACGCCGTTTCCGCGGTCTTTATAGCGGCCCAGTGAAAATATCTCGCTCGCCATGGCTGACGTGGAGGGAGCCCAATTTGGTTACTGCGGTGTGCTTGTGTCGTGTCGTTTGCTTCTTCAGTCAATAGCAGGTCAACTCGAACACGACTTGAATCCTTTTGGCTTGGCACGAACATTGACTTTACACGACCTGAATCATTTTTCATGTCATATATTGCCAGCAATAACTGTAGAGACAGACCTGTCCGGTCACATTAACACCTGGAAATATGTAATCGGCCCCCCTCCAAATTCAGTTCCGGTTCAGTTACGTCCACTTTCAGACCCGGTCAGGGCCTGGTTTGGTTCTAGCTTTATTTGAAAAATAAGGTGGAATTTTAAAAGCGGAAGTAAAAACTATTTGGAACTTTGGCAGTGGTTTCGGTTTTGTTGTCCAATAGATAAGACCGGAACTGAACCATGGGTTCCCTGGTTCTGGTTTCGATTTCTTCAGATCTGGAGGCGGTTCAAGTCTGCTTCAATCCTCTACGATGGGTTTGAACCAGACATATCTACATAGAGCTACTAGGATTAGAATGGGTTGGATGGATCATGTCATACTGTTACTAGATCCAAAAACCACAATCTCATAGCGTGTGGGTTCACTAAGGTTCAATAAAATGGGAATATATTGCATGCAGGTGGATCAAGAAATTCTTATGGGATGGGCAAACATTCGATGAAAGTGTTTAGGGTGGGATGAATTATGTATTAAATCTCACAGATACAACCATGGGTGTTGCCAATATGTGACCTTTCAAGATTCCGGTAAGGAAGATGCCCCACCTCGACTCAGTGTAGATCCACCATTCTTTTTCGCATGTATTTTCATTTGTTGATTTGCTTAACAAGAAGCTTAATCTTTACGTGACTTGTTTAACAAAATGGTTAACTCGGAAAAGTTGCACACTTCAGGTTGTACCAAATGTCAATAGAGAAGTACAGCAGAATAGTTCCAACATATACTTCGGCCAAACGAGTCGACCTTTGTCATGATGTAGTTAGCTTGATTGCTTGTACTAGATCCACTACATTTTTCATTCATGATTAATGGATGTTATAGCTTACACATTGTGATATGTGCAACAATATACACGAAAGTGGCGAAAGATGTGTTAGGTAAATCTAAGGGAGGTGTACCGTTAAAAAAAAAGATTGTTAGTAGAGTGAAGTAATGCAAGATAAAATCAAGGCAAAGAAATCATATTACAAATTACATTATGATAAGGAGACTAGTGAAACTTTAGAGGTTTATAAGAAAGAAAAAAAAAGTGAAAAAAGTCATAAAATTTGGAAGGATTTATATAAAAAGTTCAACTCAAAAGAGGGTAAAAGAGATATTTTTAGGATAGTTAGGGTTAGAGATAAGAAAAGTAAGAATCTTAATTTTATTAGATGCATCAAAGATTAGGATGAGAAAATTCTAATGGCAAATGATGATATAAAAAATAGATAAAAAATTTATTTTTATAAGCTTTTTAATGAAAATAAAGATGTTAGTATTAGTTTAGGAGAATTAGTCAAATCAAAAATTATATAAAACAGATTTCTATTGACATATTCAAAAAAATAAAGTCAAAGAGGCTCTTAAACATAAGAAGGATGGTAAATATGTAGAACCAAACAATATTTTATAGAATTTTGGAAAAAATTAGGAGAGACAAGAATCACTTGGTTTACAAGACTATTTAATGAAATATAAATAAACCAAAAGATGTGTGAGGAATGGAGAGTGAGTACACTTGTACCTATATACAAGAATAAGAGACACATTCAGAATTGTGTGAATTATCGAGATATCAAGTTAATAAGCCATACTATTAAATTATGGGAAAGAATTATCGAATGTAGGTAAAGACAAGTATCGAGTACAACAAAGAACCAATTTGGATTCATGTCAGGCATATTTATTATTGAAGTGATTCACCTTTTGAGATGTCAACATTTTAGAACAAAAAAGAAAGACATTTACATGATATTCATGACATCCAACGTTCTAATGTCACAATAATATTGCATTGCAGGTCACAAAAAACAACTCGTCCAAAGTTTCCTAATAAAATTGCTGCTAACCAAGTCGAGCAGTAAAACCTAGCTCATGTTATTAGATTCAGCACCAGATTGACTTACACCCATTTGAATTAACTCTGAGCCCAATTCATAAAAGGGGCTAGCCACCTCGATCCATGTCTGAAAAACGATGTCTCTTTGTGGTTCATAAGAGACTACATATGAATCTGAGACCATGCTTACTGAGACAAGAACTTGGTGTGACGCAGACCCTAACCAAACCAACTTCATTTTCCAACCTTGACAAACAAAATGTTAGCAAAAGTATTGAAGCCTGTCGTTTCTCCAAAAAAAAAGTTTAAAAAATAAAAAAAAGAAACGAAACTTATGAATTGTCAAAAGTTTTTAGATATACCCAAAAACACTCGGTTGGTTGATATACATTAAAGAGGGAGAGAGTAAGAATATCAATCTCTACCAACTCCACAATAGAAATATCCAAAATGTTTTTAGCTATTATGGAAAGCCATACACACATACTATATATATGTTATATATATTTACATATACATATACATGCATAGGAATATAATATATAAATATATATGTAATAGCTGGAAAGAAAACTAACTCATATATCCCACGTATAAAACTATATATGTAACGTAGGTCATATATATATTATCATACTAGATGAGTGTATATATAGATACATATAGTATCATGAAATATGTAAATATATATATATGGGTCATATATTTACATACATGGGTCATATATATATATATATATATATAACACTATATATATATATATATATATATAACACTAGATGAGTATATATATAGATACATATAGTATCATGAAATATATATATATATATATATATATATATATATATGTAAATATATAGCTATATATGTAATATATGCATGACATACACAAACGCTGGACAGCATGAGGGTGAAAAGTATGATCCAACACTAGAAGGCAACCTTCATTACTTTCCAAATTAATGAAACCATTGCTGGAAAAGAGTGTAATCATCAAAGACTGTGCATAAACCAAAGTGGCGAGACTTTGGAGTGAAAGAAAGAAAACTGGAATGGTCATTCATGACTTGGGAGAGCAAGACCCATTGACTAAGGAAAATCCTTTATGTAACCAAGGAAATTCAATATTGATAGAAAGATTTTAGTGGACTGTAAGAAAATAATTTCCAACTCACCAAATTTAAATTTCCTTGTAAAATTCATGATTTGTTTAGAGAAAAAATTATACATATTTATCACTTGTATTTCCTTTATTATGTAATCAAGGGATCCTCTATATAAACAAGAGTCTCACACCATCCAAGGCATCCAATCAATTCAAGAAATCAGAATTTGGTCTCTCTCTTTGCTATGGTGTATGACCATTGCTGCCATGAAAACCCAAGGGTTGGGCGACCTCTTGTTTACCAACCTTGTGAGTTTCATCTTTTAGTCTATTAATTTCTACTTTTTTAACTAAAACTTCTTAGTTTCCCTAGGATTCCTTTTCACTTTTATTAAAGCCTTGGTCATTTAACATAAGCATCATATGCCTATACCATCATAAGTCTTAGTCGATCATTTTTTAATCATCTTCCATCTTCATTCTTTAGTTTTGTTCTTACATAGATAGTTTAATTCTTTATTAGATTAAGATTATTTTGTACATTAGATTGAATTCATCCATGTTCAAGATAACATTCTTGCACCCCTTTGCATAAGTTTTTTTAACTATTATGTACATTTGATTTTATAAAAATAATTATTTAAAATTCGTGCACACTGTAAATTAGGATTTTCTAGGAATTGAGATTTTTGTTATCTTAACACTCTTTTTATTAGTTGCATATTTAATTTATTATATAATTACTAATTAGGATATCAGTTTCTTATGTTGATTCTAGCCATGTCCTTTTAGAGACCTATATACATTTTAGATATATACCCATTTAAAGATTCATATCCATTTAGCTCAAGTCCCATTTAGAGATCCAAACCCAATTAAGACCCAAAATCAATAAGAATAGAGACCCCTTTTGTGTTCATGTCTCAATTCAAGAGTGCATGATAGCCAAAAATTGATAATACAAGAATTGACCCTTGCCCATCAGGGTAAGAAAATAATTGTGAAAAGAACACGATTTAGGCACACAATGCATAAAAAGAAAGTGAATTAGAGGTGCGTCATTCTCGACTTAGTTTTCTTTTACTTTCATAAAATTAAGAAGATTGGATAGAAGTTGAGGGTTTCAGAGAATCGAAAATTTATACACAATTCTCTTTTAGCACTCCTGATGAAACGTGAATGTCTACCCAAAATTGCTCGCTAGTTTAGGGTTTTTATTTTATTACTTATTTTGATTGTAAACATCTTTATTTTCCACACTCCACACAAGATGCACTTAGGATAAGAACATACATACCTGTTGCATACACCTCATGTAGTTACCCACTAGTGCACACATACATACACAAACACTTAAGATCTTTGCTCAAGAATTTCCATGCAATTCTTGCTAATTAGATATTGACTTCATATACTCAATACAATATGTGGTATAGTGAGGAAGATGATTTTGATGACTTTGAATATGTAAATAACGTAATAAAAGTAGAAATAGTAGCATAGTTTTGGAGAAAAATTAAAAAGTTAAAAAAGATGGGTTAGTTCGAATAAATTATTAAATCGTAAGAAATCTATCTATGATTGTTTTATCCCTAAAGAAGAAAAAAAACTTAAAACTCTACTCAACATAAAGGAAAGGAAATATGAGATACCATTTAGTTCATCTAACTCAATCTACCTACAAATTCCAGAGTTATCGTTGTTCCCAATACAATTATAGAAAAATCTGAGATATTTGTTAATTAGGATAAACCTAGAGATATAGTCATCAAGAGTTCTAAAAGTCAACCTTTTACTCCCTTGGTTACCAAAGGAAAACCTAAAGATCAATTTTTTGCTCATGTGGTTATCGAGGAAAAACCTAGGGACCATCCATTTACACTAATAATTATATGTGAACCATCTTCTTCAATTCTACATGATGCAAAAGAAGTTGAATTGAAACATAGCAAGTTCTAAGGGATCAACTAATAGAAGTCCCTTTTGTAGTCACACCTCTAGTCTTCTTTGTTCCTCCCATTTCTTCTCAATCTAAATTAGGATCTTTCATCCCATTTACGCTTCTATTATCTTATTCGCTTAAGGTTCAACCTTTAGAATTTTTGGGATATGTTGTCCTCCTAAGTCATGAGGCTAAGACTTCTCTAAAACTCTTTTGGGGTCCTACCCTCTTTATCCCAAGTTTGTTTCCACTTATCCAAGTATCTTCATCTCCTCCATCTCCTAAATATCCAAGTCTTAACCCTTGTCAATAATCTTATGATCTCCTCTAGAGACATCTTTGTCCTCTCCATACCATAATATAAGTTCTCATCCCTCTTCTCCAGACCATCCTTCGGATACTTGTCTATCTTATCCAATTGTTCATCAAAAATTCCTTAATTACCATCCTCCATGGAGTATTCCCTTGACACACTATCACAGTCTAAGCCCTCTTCGGCTAAGTGTCACCCCGATGGTTCACACTTGAGTCCTAGACTGCACTTTTCTAGTCTTGACCAAGACTCTTCACATGTAGGAGCTCACCTAGAGTTTCCACCCATGGAGTCTTTGTCTCCCACTACTGAGGATCTATCTCCAAATTCAATATCTTTGGACACATTACAGCTCCCTTATTCCAAAATATCATCATCCCTATCACCACATTCGTCATTGTCATCACTATGGTCTAGAGTCAACCTTGACCCACCTAAGTTTATGGTTTCTTCATCTCCTAATTAAACGTCTATCCCTATCAATCCTACAATAGTGTTAACCCTACCAGTGATCATACATGGACCTGAGAGTCCCCTCAACCCTGCCAAGGATGCACCTATTATGTCAAACCTACCTACTTAGTTTTTCTTCAATGATGTTACCCCAAAATCGATCATCACTAATCTCCCTCATGACTCTACTACTTCACAAGAGACCTTAGCTCACTTGAGCCATGATGAACTTATAAGGCATGATGATGTTGATGGCCACCATTCACCCATTCACTCATCTGAAATAGATAGACCTTGTTTCATTTTCTCTTCCTCAGTTAGTCAACATGTCTTAGCAGATAGACCTAGTCCTCTCCCTCTAGACATTCCTTCCCTGTATTAATATGTACACTTAGAGTCTCTACCTTCTCAGAGTGAACCCTCTCACTAAGTCATATTCTTAGAGTCTCCACCTTCTTAAAGTTTATCCTCTAACTAGGTCATACTCTTAGAGTCTTCATCTTCTCGGAGTTTACCCTTTAACATGTCATCCTCCTCTCTTCAACCCTTCTACCCTATAGGTTACATGAGCATATGGTCATCATATGATGACATAGATTTAGACACCTTGTCACTTACTCTAGGGATAGTTCCTTACCATCTCTTGGTTGTACCTATTATGACAAACCTTAATCTTTCTCGTATCCCTCTTGTTGGGGCAAATATATTTGAGCTCACTCCCCCAACTATCATTTATAGTCAAGTCTTTTATCTTTAGAATTGACCATTAGGCTCTATTCTCTTTTTAGACTTGTCCCTCTCTGATCCTTTCACTTGAGTGTTGGGGCACATCCTATCTTTACCTGATATTACACTTATGTCATAGGTCATTGGTAACTTTGACCACCATTATCGTAGTTTGGGGCATATCCCTGCAGATTGTGTCCCTCGGGGATACACATTTGATGCTCCCACTCTTCTTGATCTACCTTGTCCCTAATCCTTCTTTTAAGCACCACCAGGTGAGTCATTTGATCCTACCTAGTCTTGTACACTATATTAAAAATATCCAAAAAAATAAAAAATCCAAAAGCTTCAAAAAGATTAGAAAATCTAAAAATAAAAAAGTATTTTTAGCCTCCTTTTATCCTTCAAGTCCCTAGGTTGTTTAAGACACCCTCAGGGTCACCTTTCTTAAATTGGATCAAAACTTTAGAGCTTCAAGAAAAACTCTCCAGCTTAGTAAGAGGAAATTTCATAGAATTCATAGTCATGTTATTCATGCATTTACATCTTCTATTTATGCATCTTCTATATTTTGCATTATTTTCTATTTATGCATTTTCATGCATCTATATTTTTTCATTAGTCCATGCTTTCACCACTTTGCCTACTCATATGTCATACATCTTTTCTATCCATACATTACATATATATGTTCATGCCTCAAATCGTGCATTGTTTTCTATGTACATATTCTACACCATATAGGTTGGCCTCAACATGTTTGTGCAATGACATTTAGAGTAGGTAATATGTCCAGTTTTTGTACCTTGATACACTTATGTTGTTTGTGCCTTTGGATTTAATTACATGGGTTTCAGTATGTTTTTAACTACTTCAAATTAAATCTTTTTTAAAAATTATTTTCGCTTGATTTCTAATTTTTGAAAAGTTTAAGAAATCATCAATATTTGTATTTTGGTAGTATTTTCTTAATTTTTAAAATACTAAAATAATTTACCTTTGGGATATCTTAGCTTGTAGATCGGCTAGTGTTTTCTTGATTCCATGTTGTGGTGTTTGTACTCAGTGTAATGGATTTTTAAGCATGTCACACATCCATGCTTTCATGATTATTTTGATATATTCTTTTTGTATATGTGTTGAAATGTTATATTGTGACAAAAGTGAAAAGCCAAAAGGAATAAAAAAGAGGAAAAAAGTTGAAGAAAAAGCAAAGGGAAAGAATGAAAAGAAAAAGAGAAAGAGAAGGTAAAGTAAAGTTCTATTTTTGGGTTATCATCCTTTGTACACTTGGGATAATTCAGAAGAAACCAAGTAAGTCTTCTTGAAAATCTTCTTGTATTTAAGAAATATTGTGCATATATTCAGCCTTAAGATCTTATTATATTTAAAGAGGGATCCATGCTACATATGGATTTAAAAGTCCTAGCATATCTATTTGTGTATGGGTCACTAGATGGTTATTTTTGAAATTTTAAAAATTAAGACTTTGATTACTAAAATTGGTATTGTATTTTTCTGTACATGATTAGAGTCAAGTAGGATTACATTTTCTTTCTGAATTTTATTTGAAGCGGTTCATTCAAATAGAGACTAATTTTCAAAAATACTTTTATGATTTTTCAAAACCAGTACATGAGTCATGATCACCTATAAAGAATTGACCTACACGATAGTTCTTGTCTTAGCACCTAGATTTGTTTTAATATGTGTAAAGAGTCTTTTCTTTCCTTTAGCTTGTACCAAAAGGCATTATCTCCATTATGGAATCGCAAGAGAGGCATCCCTTGTCCCACTGAAGTTGGGATTGTGCACTTCATTATATCATGACATATCAGGTTACATCCATGATGCATCTCATGATATAAATGCATTTTCTTATAAATCAGAGCATTTATTTTATTAAATCATGGTAGGAGTTAAGTCTCATTTCCCTTTTGGCATTATGTTTGAACTCTTCTCTATATTATATTAATAGTGTTTTCTTACTTGATATTGCTCTTATGTGATAGTCCCTTATTGTTCAGGAAGGTTTTCTGAGTCTATTTTGGGTTTTCTTCATCCGAGTCAAACTTTTCTCTTAACTTCACTTTCACTCTATGTATTACTCATATCTATGCTTTCATTTTGGTCTCACCTCATTCTACACTTTTTTTGTCTTGAGATTGATTTGTTCATATTTTCACTAGCATGATATCATGATTTTTATACATCCTTACTCTTTTGTGCTTTATTTAACAATTTTTTTAAAACCTTCTTCTTTTAATATACATTCACTTGATCTTGTTAGAGGTCTTTTCTAGTTGCAAGATTTTTTGCAAAAGACTCATAAGTGTGTCACTCTTTTGGGTTAACCCCATTAGGCACCTTCGATTCAATTTGGCAAAAAGATTAAAAGAAACCTGTGTGATAAATTAAGGATACTTCAAAAAGGGCTCAAGTTATCCATAGGTGTGTCTTGATGATGCTTCAAAAGGGATTCTAGGACTATTAAATATGGGTCTATACTCACAATATCATGATAAAAGAAAGGACGTGATTTACTCATGGTTCAAGAAAAGATGTGAATTACTCATGGTTCATTTTCTTGTCAAAATTATATGCCTCAGGAACAAGATTCAAGTATCATCTCATGATTTTCCAAAATTGACTGTTTTAAAACATGTTTTTATGAAAACCAACTCATCTTTCCCAAAAGGTTAAAGATTATTTTTTTTAAAGAATCTCACTCGTTCTTCTAAAGAAAAGGATTTTAAGGCAGTCTTGTTGATTTGATTTGAAAATAAAATTTTCTTGAGTTGACATAAAAACCTGTTTTTGACATTAGTCATCATTCTCTTATTTAAAAAATTGTCTTCCACTCCATCACATATGTGGCTCATGGTACATCCCATGACAAGACACCTCCTTGGCCTTGGTCCAGCCCGAATGGACCCCATAAAATCTTCATTAAAAAAAAACAAAATTTGCTTTCACACCAAGTTTCATGAAAGATTTCAAGTTTCTCAAATAAATGTTTTTACAAAGATCTTTGAAGTAAGTCAAATTTTGGTGTTTATTTCTTCACTAACAACCTAGCCTTATCTTGATTGATACCAAAGAGGGGCATGTGTAAACACCTAAAATTTTTCTTAAAAAAATATTTTTAACCAATAAAGCAAGTTTTAAATTTTTAAAATTTAAAATATGAGATGATTTTATGGATCTTAGATCATAGGGGCCAAGTCTTCTCTACAATGAATCAAATCAAATATGAGGCTGTTGGTAAAGGAATATATAAAAATAAAGAAAAAACTGCAATATCTACTTGTTTTATTAAGAAGAGTATATCATTGAAAAGAATTCTAACACAACGTAAATATCCAAAATATTTTCAGCTATTATGGAAAGGCACACATACATACTACATATATGTTGTATATATACATATACAAATATAGGAATATAAACAACAACAAACAACAACTAAGCCTTTTCCCATACTAGACAGGGTCGGCTACATGGATTCTTTGTTTCCACAGATCCCTATCATGTGCCATGTTAGCAGTTAACTCCCAATAAGCTAGATCATTCTTTATTGTTTCTTTCCAACACTTTTGTGGTCGTCCTCTACCTCTTTTAATACTTTCCAAATTTAGTTTTTCTAACCTTCTTACAGGTTCTTCTTTTGATCTTCTTTCTATATGTCCAAACCATCTTAAATGATGTTCTCTCATTTTATCCTCTATTGGTGCCACTCCTAATTTGTTTCTAATAACCTCATTATGTATACGGTCTTTTCTTGTATGACCACTCATCCATCTCAACATCTTCATTTCTGTCACAGACATCTTTTGTACATGTTGATGATTAACTGCCCAACACTCAGAACCATAAAACATGGCAGGCCTAACTGCTGCTCTATAATATTTACCTTTTAATTTTAATGGTATCTTCTTATCACAAAGAATACCTGATGCTCCTTTCCATTTTAACCAACCAGCATTAATTCTATGTGTAACATCTCCATCAATTCTTCCATCACTTTGAAAAATTGACCCTAGGTATTTAAAACTTTCCTTTTGGTGAATGCAATGTGTACCAATTTTAATTTCTATGTCCTCTGAAGTAGCCAAATCATCAAACTTACATTCCATATATTCTGTCTTTGTTCTACTAAGTCGGAGGCCTTTGTTTTCTAATGTTTCTCTCCATAGTTCCAATTTTCTATTAACTTTTTCCTTAGACTCCTCCACTAATACAATGTCATCTGCAAATAACATACACCAAGGTATTTCATCTTGAATATGTTTTGTTAACTCATCCATCACCATTATAAATAAGTATGGACTTAAAGTTGATCCTTGATGTAACCCAATATTAACTTCAAAGAAGTCTGTCGTTCCTTCATGAGTCCTCACACATGTTTTTGCACCATCATACATGTCTCTTATAAGGTTAATATATGTCAATGGGATACCTCTTTTTTCCAAAGTTCTCCAAAGAACCTCCCTCGGTACCCTATCATAAGCTTTTTCTAGATCAATAAATATCATGTGAAGGTCTTTCTTTTTTGCTCTAAAATGTTCCATAAGACGTCTCAAAAGGTGAATTGCTTCAATAGTAGATCTACCTGGCATAAATCCAAATTGGTTCTCTGTTGTACTTGATACTTGTCTTAACCTACGTTTGATAATTCTTTCCCATAATTTCATAGTATGACTCATTAACTTGATACCTCGATAATTCACACAATTTTGAATGTCTCCCTTGTTCTTATATACGGGTATAAGTGTAGTTGCTCTCCATTCCTCGGGCATCTTTTGGTTTTTCCATATTTCATTAAATAGTCTTGTGAGCCAAGTGATTCCTATTTCTCCTAGTATTTTCCAAACTTCTATAGGAATATTATCTGGTCCTACCGATTTACCACTCCTCATATGTTTAAGAGCCTCTTTGACTTCATTCTTTTGAATACGTCGGTAGAAATTGTGGTTTATATACTTTTCTGACTTGGCTAAATCTCCTAAACTAATACTAACATTTTATTTTCATTAAAAAGATTATAAAAATAGTTTTTCCATCTATTTCTTATATCATCATTTGCCACTAGAATTTTTTCATCCTCATCTTTTATGCATCTAACATAATTAAGATCTTTAGTTTTCTTATCTCTAGCCCTAGCTATCCTAAAAATATCTCTTTCACCCTCTTTTGAGTTGAGTTTTTTATATAAGTCCTCCCAAATCTTAGCTTTTGCTTCACTAACGGCCTTTTTTGCTTCCTTCTTTGCTTTCTTATAAGCTTCTAAAGTTTCACTAGTTTTCTTAGCATAATGTAATTTGTAACATGCCCTCTTTGCCTTGATTTTATTTTGTACTACTTCACTCCACCACCAAGCTTCTTTTTGTGCCGGTACACCTCCCTTAGATACCCCTAACACATCTTTCGCCACTTTCCTAATATGTATAGCCATATTGTTCCACATATGAGAGGGTGTGCCAACATAATTCCAAACATCTCCTTGAAGGACTTTCTGTTTAAATATATCTTCTTTCTCGCTTTTGAGGTTCCACCATTTAGTCCGAATAGCTCGATGCACTCTTTTTTTCTTTGTTCATTTTTTTATTTGTAAATCCATAACTAAAAGTCGATGTTGGGTGGTTAAGCTTTCTCCTGGAATTACCTTACAATCTTTACAACACACTCTATCTTTCTTTCTACAAATAAAGTAATCAATTTGTGTTTGTGATAAGCCACTCTTATAAGTAATTAAATATTCATCTCGTTTTTTGAAGATTGTATTGACTATAAAGAGATCAAATGACATAGCAAAATTTAAAATCTCCCTACCTTCCTCGTTTATATCCCCAAAACCAAAGTTTCCATGGATCCCTTGATATCCTAATGCCTCTTTACCGACATGTCCATTTAAATCTCCTCCTAAACAAATCATCTCCCTTTGTGGAATCTTTTGAAACACCTTATCTAACTCTTCCCAAAAAACTGTCTTTATACTATCTTCTAGTCCTACTTGGGGTGCGTAAGCACAAACTATATTCAAAACCTCTGCTCCTAACACTAATTTCAACGTCATGATTCGGTCACCATATCGTTGTATGTCTACTACACTCTCCTTTAAATCTTTATTTATGATAATACCAACTCCGTTTCGAGCCTTTTCTTTACCTGAGTACCATAATTTAAAACCTGTATCCTCTATCTCCTTTGCTTTTTCTCCTACCCATTTTGTCTCTTGTAAACATAGAATATGAATCTTTCTCCGAATCATAGTATCTACCACCTCCATTAGCTTACCCGATAATGTTCTGATATTTCAAGAACCAATACGAATCTTATTATCTAGGACTAACTTCCTTACCCCCCGCATCCGTCCATAATCAAAATGCGAAGACCCTCTCTGAAAATTTTGTACTACATTCGGGCGGCAATGTAGCGGGACTAACTTATTTACCCACACCCATCCATGATGTGGGAACCCTCTCTGCAATTGATTCACTACATTCGAGCGAAAATGTAGTGGCCCTTGCTTACTTCTTACTGCACTCGGGCTCTGCAGCACGTCGCTAGGCGGAGACGCCCCAAAGCAATGCTCATAATTTTTGTAATCCATGTTGTAAAAATCCGACGAAGTTTTACGCTGGCTGTCGGAAGCCTAATACAAATATAGGAATATAATATATAAATATGTAATAAATGAAAAAGAAAACTAACCCATATATATCTTACATATAAATTTATACAAACATAGATCTTAGATATATATATATATATATGTATGTATATATTATATAACACTAGATAAGTATGTAAATAGATACGTATAATATCATAAAATATGTGTGTATATATGTATGTGTATATGTGTGTTTACATAAATATGCATATGTATGTGTGTGGTGAAAGGGCATGTGGTTTTGTATAATATCCATGTATATATATATATAGCTCTATATGTAATGCATATACACAAACGCAGGACACCATGAGGATTGAAAGTATAATCCAACAATAGAAGGCATCCTTGAGTACTTTCCAAATTGATTAAACTATTACTAGAAAAGTGTGTGATCATCAAGGACCGTGGAGAAACCAAAGTGACAAGACTTGGTACAAGGTAGGTTGTAGTAAAAGAAAGAAAACTAGAATTGTGGAAAACCATTTATGCAACCAAGGAAATTCAACAATGATAGAATGATTTTCATAGACTGCAAGAAAATAAATTACAACTCACCAAATTCAGATTTCCTTGTAAAATTCAGGATTTCTTTTAGAGAAAAATGTATACATATTTATCACTTGTATTTCTTTTATTATATAGTCAAGGGATCCTCTATAAACAAGGGTCTCACATTATCCAAGGCATCCAATCAATTCAAGAAATTAGAATTTCACCTTGCACTCTCTGTCTCTTTGCTATGGTGTATGACTATTGTTGCTATCAATGCTCAAGGGCTAGCTGACCTCTTGCTGTCCAATGCCATGAGTTCCATCTTTTAGTCTATTAATTTATGCTTTTTTAAATAAAACTTCTTAGTTTTCCTAGGATTCCTTTTCATCTATATTCAAGCCTTGGTCATTTAACCTTAGTATCATATGCCTATACCATCACATGTCTTAGTTGATCCCTTTTTAATCATCTTTCATCTTCATTCTTTAGTTTTATTCTTATATAGATAGTTTAATTCTTGATTAGATTAAGATTATTTTGTACATTAGATTTAATTCATCCATGTTCAAGATCACATTCTTGGACCCCTTTGCATAAGTTTTTTTAACTCTCATGTATATTGTTTTATAAAAATAATTATTTAAAATTCGTGCACACTGCAAATCACGATCTTATGTAAATCAAGATTTTCTGGGAATATTATTTTATCTTAACACTTTTATTTTCTGCAAATAACTCTAGTGTGTATTATTTTATTTTAACACTTTTTTATTAGTTGCATATTTAATTTATTATATAATTATTAATTAGGATATCATTTTCTTATGGTTGATTCTATATCTATTTAACTCAAGTCCCATTTAGAGATCCAAATCTATATGGATCTATATTATTTTAATATCCTGATTCTATATTATTTTAATTTTAACACTTTTAGAGATCTATATCCATTTTATATCTATACCCACTTAGAGATTCATATCTATTTAACTCAAGTCCCATTTAGAGATCCAAATCTAATTAGGACCGAAAACCAATAAGAATAAAAAAAACTTTTTATGATCATATCTCAATTCAAGGGTACATGTATCTTTCCCTATTGTTAGCCAATAATTTTGTAGCGTAAGAACCAACTCTTCTCTTTCGATGTTAGAAGGTAATTGTGAAAAAAACTTGATTTGGACGTACAACACATAAAAGTAAAGTGAATAAGAGGTGAATTATTCTCGACTTAGTTTTTATTTACTTTCATAAAATTAAGAAGGTTGGATAAAAGTTGAGAGTTTCACGGAACCTAAAATTTGTACTATATATATATATATTACTATATATATATATATATATATATATAAACATGTGTTTATTTATATAAAAATGATCATCCCATACCATTCTCCAATGATCCACAACTCAAAGCATGATCCATCGTACAATACCTCACTATTAATCATCTCATAATACTTTGGATCAGGTCAAAAAGAAAGAAGAAGAAAAAAAAGGTGGAAGAAGAGGAGGAAAAGAAAGAATGGGGCTGATTCAAAGATGGTTTCGGTGATTTTTAGATATTGATTTCACATATTTTTTATCATTTGTTTGATATATTCATTTCATTTTCGACAAAAATCACAACTAAAAAATGGCATCTAATTCTCAACTGAAGACGCAACACATATGTGTCGTCCTGTCTCCCCAACGGGGAGGCACGTATGTGTTGCGGGTCTTGTTGGTAGGAGACGCCGTTCAACTATGTTTCTTTGTTCATACGAGACACGGTAGAGTAACATCTCTTTCCATTTCGAGCGATGGTCATAAAATATAGTCATATTTTTATTTTTATTGTTCTTTTTTCTTATTATTAAATTTGTTTTTTGTTTTGTTTTTCATGTTTGTGATTATTCTTCTTTTTTTCTTTTTTTCAATGAGATTCGTAAGAATATGAATTGTCTAGATATGAAGAAGGTAACAATGGCAAAAACAAACCGAGAAAAAAATGTCAGCCACCACAGTAAAGTAAAGAAAAGAAAATGCAGGAATTGGGTGTCGAAAGTGTTTGAGAGATAATTTTGGTATTTTGAACAAAAAAGGTGTGAATACTAAACAAGTGTAGAAACAATAATAACCTTCATTCTTTTACATAATTAAATTTCAACACCTCAACCCTCGAGAAAATTCAACAGCCCCCCATAACAAATATAAGAGCGCCCCCCCAACGTAACTCCATATGAAGGGAAAGGCACAAACTTTCTCCTCTTTGTTTCCCCCCTTTCTCCGTTTCTCGTCCATCTGTTTGATAGATATCACATGAAGATCAGAGGAAGAGCATTGAACAATACTTCTCAAGGAAATCGTCTCGAGTCTCTCTCATCATTTCAATTTTGCTCATCATCAAGATCGACCTTTCTGTTTTAGAATCTCTCCTCGCCAAGGAATAAATAAGGCAACAAAGGAGCATATGATACAAGGACCAAATTCGACCCTTTTGTTTCCCTTTCCATATGTGTCTCATCGTCATCGTTATCAGCTTATCCTGCAGCTGATGTTGTTGATCGTTCGTTTCGTCTTCCTGGTGGCTTGTTTTTAATCCGGACTCCCGAGAATCTAGCTCCCCACTTTGTATCATGGTGTTAAAACCCTTGTCTTCTTCAGTTTTCTGGATTCCTTCTTCCGTTGTCGATGTCAGCTTGTTTCTAGGCCTTCTGAGAATTTGGGTTTGACGGGACAAGCAGAGATCGTGTTCAGAGATTAGTGTTAGTGTGATCGAAATCTCGTGGCAACCAGAATTAGAAGTGAGAAGCGTCGGACTCTAGTATTTCTTTATTAGTTTGTGCTTATATTTGGTGGGCGGTTACTTTTGGAGACTGTGTTTTGGAATCACAATCTCTTGTGGACTGGCTTACTGTTTATGCGTACCTTAAGAGGGCAAGTAGTTGTTCAAGAATTTTTTGATAATCAATATTTATTTTTATTTATTTATTTTTGTTTATACGTGGGTTAAGGGATGAGTTTAAGAAAAAAGCAAGCATCTTCGTAAACACTCTCTCTACCTCTCAAGGTATGTCTTGGTTCTTAGATTCGGGTACTTCTTTTCATATGACTCATTGTGAAAAATCCTTAAATGAATCTCATGATATCGTTAAAAAACATGTTTTTATGACACAAAACTTTAAATTAAAAAAATAGGAAATTTCAAAAAAGAAAATTTTAAAATTCAAAATATAAGCTTTATACCTAAACTTAATTTAAACTTGTTTTTGGTTGTTCAAATTTGTTATAATGCTTGTTTAGTTACTTTCTTATCCAAGCATTGTGTGTTGTATGATCACCTATCAAAAAAGGTGATTGATCAAGGCTATAGAGAAAGTGGACTATACAAAATAGATTATTTATTTATGTCAAATTTTGAATCTTATAATGTAGCCCAAGAGGCTATCCTTTGGCATAAAAGACTTGAACATTTAGATATAAAAAAACTATGTAACTTTCCTTTGGTGAAAAGGATTAGGAAACAAAAGTTTGAATGTAAAGAGTGTGTTTTTGGAAAGATGCATCATCTCCCTTTTGAGGAAAGAAACTATGTATCAAGCAAAACTTTTGAATTAATACATTCTTATATATAAAAACTACGTAACTTTCCTATAAATCTTTTAAACCTCAATGCAAAAATTTGATTGCAACTTTTCATCAAGTCAAATAACCTAAGTTTTATCATCAAGCTAAAGTTATTCTAGAATGAAAAGATGCTATGAGGGATGCACTTAGAGCCTTAGATAAAGCCCAAACATGGATTGTTATACCCATGCCTAAAGATAAGAAGGTTATTGGATGTCGATGAGACTACAAAATTAAAATTCATAACAATGGTCATATTGAGAGATATAAGGCCAGACTGGTTGCAAAGGGTTATGCTCAAGAGTAGGAAATTGATTATGATGAAACATTTGATTTGTTTGCTAGGATGACCACAATTAGAATTCTCATAACCCTTAGTGCTATTAGAAATTGGGATATATATCAACTTGATGTTAAAAATGATTTTTCTGACTAAAGAGCTTTATATGACTTCTCTTCCTAATTTTAATGTTCCCAAGGATCATATTCTTAAATTGCAAAAAGTTTTGTATGGCCTGAAATAAGCCCCAAGGTTTGGTTTGATCGATTTTAAAAATTCATGCATCTGCATAATTTTATATCATGTTATACTTACACTGCTTTGTTTGTACGAAAGACAGAAACATGTATTATTATTTTGCTCTTATATGTGGACTATCACTAGGAGTGATGAAACAGTGATTAAAGAGGTTAAACATAACCTTCACCAAGAGTTTGACACGAAAGACTTAGGCCTTCTTAACTATTTTTTGGGCATTAAAATTACTAGAAACAATTGTAGGTATTTTATGTCTCAGACTAAATTTACAACTAATATAATTGAAAGGTCAGGTATCACATACAACAAAATAGTGGATACTCCAGAAGTTCTTGGTACCAAGTTAAGATCCACTGATGGAGAAAGATTAGTTGACCCCACCCCGTACAGATAACTCATAGGTGCCCTTACCTACCTCACTATTACCCTACTTGATATCTCTCATGCAGTTAAAACAACTAGTCAATTTTAGCAAGCACCAACATCTGTTCATATGAGTGTTGTTTTATGTATTATTTGATATGTCAAAAATTCTTTTAACAAGGGGGTTCTCTTAACTTCTTTTTCGTCTTTTGATCTATATATATATACAGGGTGGAGATGTCAACAACAGATACTCTACAATTGACTTTTGTGTTTTTTTAGGTAAATCACTTATATCTTGAAAGTATAAGAAGCAACAGAAAGTGTCGCTCTCCTCCACCGAAGTAGAATATCGAGTTATGACTATTGCAGCTATAGAGATCTCTTATATTACAACTGTTCTAGTTGAGTTGAGAGTTATTTCGCAACATCCTGCCACTATATATTGTGATAATAAAAACATCATGTACATTGCCTCCAACAACACCTTTCATGAACGGATGAAGCACATTGATATGGATTGTCATTTTGTTCATGAAGAATATTTGAACAAGAAGATAACATTATGTTATGTCACATCTGATATCAGTTAGCGGATTTCTTCACCAAATCTCTCTCGACCACTCGTTTTCAATTTTTGTTGGACAAATTTTCAGTATATATCCCGTAAGTTTGAGGGAGAGTGTTAATTTAATAGGTACATAGGTCATTAGGGCCCGTGTTTGAGATATGACTAACCTAGGCCACTAGGTCCTAGGGCCAGTCAGCTAGCCATTGAAGGTTGTTGTGTTGTACTAGGCATAACAACCAGCCTTCAAGGCCCCTTCTTCACCTCTCTTATTTTTGTATTTATTCTCCTATAAATACTTCATTCTCTCATCAATAATATTATGTTGTCTTGTACAGTTTTTATTTGTAGTTTGACTTGCTTTCACACTCTTGTTGAGTTATTTATGTGTGACATCTATATTCGAATATTTTGAGATCTTGGCGCTTTGACAAGTTGTATTGTTGACGATTCAACCTTCGATTATCAACAATAATTTACAATGCATTGATTCTTATGGAATATTACATTGTCACCAAGAAGCATGAAGTTTGAACCCTTGAGTTGCTGAAGTGAACAAAAAGGAGAGCTAAAAAAATTGGCTGTATCCACCATGTGAAGAGGCACAAAACTGACTAGTATGAGCATATGTCTAGATTCTGCTATTATTTGAGTGCTAGAGAGAGGATAAAAAACCAACACATAGCCAACAACCACCATATGAAGGGGCACATGAAAAACCAATTGAAGTGTGTACGATAGAAATAGTTCCTTCTACTATAAAAATCCTCTTTCTTTAGAGAAAAGCATGACTTTTGAAGTGTTGTTGCCCAATCACTTCTTGGAGAAGAAAGAAAAAGAGGAGCAACCAACACATATAGAAGGATCGTGCATTACCCAAGTATGTTCAAAATTGTTTTAAGTTAATTTAATGAAGCCTCAGAAAGATCGTTCCTACAAGTGTGGTGAAGAAAGAAGTATTTTTTCGGTAAGTTTGGAGTTCGAAGTATCTTACTCCCAATTTGAGGGAGGTGTTGAAGAATTTGTTCTTTGGTGATGTTTTAGTATTTTTATGTTTTTAGGTATTATTGTAATAGTCCTTATTATTAAGAGTATTTTAATCGTTATGTCTTGTATTAGGGTTAATGATTCTAATTAATAAAGAGGGAGAAAGAGGGGGCAACCTCGGTTGGAGCCTCAAATCTCACACATTTTTCTTCATTTTTTTCCCTTTTGTTTTCAACAAGAATAACTGTTTATAGGCATCAAAATAGCAAAAAAATTTGCACGCACTGTGCCTTAACCACTGATATTTTGAACATACGTAATTGAAACAGGAAAGTGCCTGTTTTCATTCTCCTTTATGAAGAGTATGCTATAAGCCTTTATGAAGTGCATCTTTCTACCTTGTGACGTACCAGAACGAAAACTAAGCTTTCCCAGTAAGTGGGGTTTGGTACATAGATTTTTAGTCATCATTGTGCACTATCTTGTGTCAGATTCCTAGTTGATAGTCATCATTGTGCTTTGTCTTGTGTCGTACCATTTAACTCGAAAAAGACGAATCACGTTTTATCGTTTACCTTTAACACTTTTGACACCTTCCTCAGCCCTTTTCTTCGCCTAATTCCTCACACACCAGAGCTCTCGATCCGGCTGCTTCTCAATATGTCCAAACCAGTGTAAGCATGTCTCTCCAATTTTATCTTCTATCTGTCACATTAATTTCTTTTTTTAGCCTCTATATGGATTCTGTCTTTCCTTCTGTAGCCACACGTCCACCCCATTATCTATGTCACACATCTGCCTCATCATCTTGAGTTTTGCCACTGTAATCTTTTCACATATAGATGGACTGGATATCCGACACCTTGGAGTATTGCAAGTCTTTTTGCGCTCTATAATTTTTACTTTTCGATCTGAGTTCTATCTTCTCGTCACGAAGAGCACTTTATGTAAAGCTCCATTTTAGCTCACCTGTACTGATTCAACTTGCCATGTAATGACAAGAACACATATTTGCTATTATCTTGGAGATGTAATGGTGTACCAGTTTTAACAGAAACATGAGAGCATTTATCTAGTAGTTATGGCTATGGCTGAGACTGTCAAGACTTGCAGATATGAAGTTTTAGTTTGCCCCTGAGTTGCCTCTGTTTATACGATACATTAGTTGTTGTCATTGTATAAAAAGGCTTGCTGAATGTAATTTTCAGGAAAAAGACGAGGAAGGAGAAGGACAAAGAAAAGAGAGATAGTAAAGAGGGGAAGGAGAAGGATAGAAGCAAGGAAAAACACAGACATAACGACCAAAAGGATAAGCACAAGGACAAGAAGAGAGATAAGGAGAGGGAAAAGGATAAACACAATAAAACAGTTGAACAGAGAAATGAAGAAAAGAAAGCAGATGAATCCACTGGGAAGATTGTGGAAGGAAGCCAGGCGGCAGAGGAGAAAAAATTTGCTGATGAGTTTGTCCGGAGGATTAGAGGTGTAAAAATTGCAGAAAACCGAACAGTTTCAAACTTCAATGGCATGGATCAAGGACAAATTGGAGAGACAAATAAGGCAAGAGGGATCGAGGGTACAGAGAAGAAAGCTGGTCTAGTTGAGAGAGATGACAGGCAAGGACATCGAGAGTAAAGACAAGAACAAAGAAAGGCGAATTCAAGGGATCGATAGGCCTACAGAGGATATTCAAGGGAAAGAGAAGAACAAAGATACGCGAACTAAGGGGATTGATAGACCAAAGAAAGGCAGTCAAGTCAAAGAGAAGAACAAAGAGAGGCGATTTGAGGGAACTGACAAGCCAAAGGCTTATTCTGTGGGTAATGAAAACAGGAAGGGAAGGCATGCTGAGGGGATTGATAAGCCAAAAGAGGGCATTGTGGGTAAAGATTACACTAGGGAGAAGCCAATCAATGGGATTGATAGGCACAAAGAGGGCACATTGGTTAATGATTATAATAAGGAGAGACAAATTGAGGGGATTGACAGACCGAAAGAAGAAATTCTTGGCAAAGGCAATTGGAAGGAAAGGCAGACCGAAGGGATTTCTGGGCCAAAGATGATGGGGAAAGGCGATATTAGAAAGAGGAAGAGCGATGAGATTGATGGTTTAAGGACCATCGGAGATGCATATAAAGAAGGACAGATCGTTTGGATTGAGGGTCCAAAATGTGAGGTTGAGCGCAAAGACAAAATCAGAGGAAAGGAAGCTGTTATTCAAGGAGTAGAAAAGCACAAACATGAAGAACGAGATGGGACGGGTGGTAAATCAAATGACATGAGCAGGGATAAGGAAAAAGAGGGAAAGGTACATAAGGGGATTGACCATAAGCAGATAGAGCAGAAGGTGCTTCTGATGAAGAACTGTACCTTCTTCTTCTTGCCGGATTCCGATGATGGCTATCTGGCGGTAAGCAGCTCTCAGTTGAATAGAGTGGAATGGGATGCGGGTGATGACACGAGGTTCTCACACAGGGTTCTTACACTGATGAAGTACACTCTTTGTTTCTTTTTTCTGTATTTCTTTCTTCGTTGAGTGTATGCCTCTAATACCTGTTTTTTATAGGCAAGTGCTCCCCCTTCGTGTGTGCTTATCCTCCTATGGCTTTCCTCGTTCGGGAGTGATAATGGAGCCATTACCGAAAATCCCGGTAACGATCATCTGTTACTGATTCAGCTTTATCCTCTTCAGGTAACGGACTGGGTGACCAATCCAGCCGTTACCTTAGTCGAGAATAGCCATTACGTATAACATCTCCCACCCATTCGAGCCAAGTGTATCGACATACTGGTTTTCCTGCCACCTTTCAGGGGTTTTCCCTAATTATGTCGATTCCAGATTACTATTGTAATCAGAACCTGTTGTGTGATTATTTTCCTACACAACAAATCAACCGTTGTATGGTTATTTACCTATACAATAATCAAACATATCTCAAACCCATGTTAGTAACATGTTTTGAGAAGAGATCCTCTGTTATGCCTTTTGTTAAGGGGTCTGTCAACATATCTTTCGTTGGCATGTATGAGATGATATTTTCTTTCTCATAACCATATCATGAACATAGTAGTATTTTACCATTATATACTTACTCTTAATAAGAGTAATTGTTGCATTGTTATCACAATAGATAACCATTGGCTCGTCTGTTATCTCCAGCTTCAAATGTCGTATGAAGCGGCTTATCGAGACAGCACTTGTTGCAGCCATACAGCAAACAACATACTCAGCTTCCTATGTATACAACGCTACACATTCCTGTTTCTTACGTGCCTAAGAAACAACAACACCTCCAAATATGAATATTTGTTCCGAGGTTGATTTGTTGTCATCTTTGCTCCTAGCAAAGTCAACATCTGAGTATCCTACCACTTTCAGTTCATCTGCTTGAAAGTACAATTTCAAGTCTTTTGTTCCTTTCATTTATATTAGAATCCTTTTTATAGCTACCCAGTGCTACCAACCAGGATTACTTTGATATTTATTGACAAGACCAACATCAAAGCTAATATCAGGTCTTGTACACAACATAACATACATCAAGTTGCCGACAACTTGTGCATAAGAAACATTAGGCTTATCGTCTCCTTCACCAGGACAATCAGCCTTACTTAATTTAACTCCTTTTGCAACAGGTGTATCTATAGACTTGCATTCACCCATTTTAAACTTCTTGAGGATATAATCAATATATCTCTCCTAACTCAGGCATAAGAATCTAGATCCTCTATCTCGAGAGATCTTTATACCCAGGATCTAGGATGCTTCCCCCATATCCTTCATTTCGAACTTGGAGTTCAACCATGACTTGGTTTTAAAAATCGCATTGTCGTTTCTAGTCAACAATATGTCATCAACATACAATGACAAGATGACAAAGTGGCTTCCACTGTTCCAAATATATACATAGTGATTAAGTTTGTTAGCCACAAACCCAAGTTCTATAATGACATTTTGAAAAATCAAATACCATTGGCGAGGTGATTGTTTCAGGCCATATAGAAATTTTTTCAACCTATATACTTTATCTTCTTGGCCTTCAACCACAAATCCTTCGGGATGCTGTATGTATATGATTTCTTTTAAATCTCCATTTAGAAAAGCTGTCTTTACATCTAACTGATGTAAATCTAAATTATAGTATGCAGATATTTTGAGGATTATTCGTATGGATGCAAATTTCATAACTGAGAAATATGTCTCAACATAATCTATTCCCTCTTTCTACGAAAAACCCTTTGCAACCAACCTCGCTTTAAACTTGTCGATTGTACCATTGACATTATATTTCTTTTTCAGAACTCATTTACAGCCTATAACTTTTCTTTCTTTTGGCAAATCAGCCAATTCCCAGACTTGGTTTTCCTCATCCATGGCTTTCTCCCAGTATGTTGCTTCTGATGAATTCATTGCTTGCTGATAAGTCAAGTTATCAGTCAACTCATCCAAATCTACCGAATTACACACTTCTTCTGTAAGATAATCCTTTAACTAGGACAGAGTGGCTCTTGGCCTCTTATGTCCACATAAGGTATCGGTAGTTTCAGGAAGATCTTCTATGGGCTCAAAAGATGATTGGTCTAAATCTACTAAATCATCAACATATTCCTCATCATTCCCCAGGATGTCATTCTTACTATCTTCTAAGAATTCAACATCTCTGCTTTCAATGAGTCCGTGGTCCTTATGATAAAACTGATATCCTTTTGAACCTTTAGGATATCCTATAAATATACATCTCAAGGACCTATTGTCTAACTTATCTCTAGACTGATCAAGGATCTTTACGTGTGCAATAGATCTCCATCTCCTGAGATGACCTAGGTTGGGTTTTCTTCCAAACCACATCTCATATGGTGTAGTGAATATAACTTTATATGGTACTCTATTGAGTATGTAAACAATTGTACTTATTATTTCTCCTCAAAATATCCTTGGAAGAGATGCATTAATCAATATTGACCTTGTCATATTCAGCAAGGTTCTATTGTATCTTTTAACTACACCATTTTGCTGAGGTGTCCTGGGTATTGTATTCTGTTTAGCAATACCAAAGTCTTTGCAAAATTCTAAGAATTCTGCCGAGGTATACATTCACCTCCTCTGTCTGATCTTAAGACTTTGATTAAATGCCCTAATTGATTTTCCACTTCTTGCTTATATTCTTTAAATACCTCAAGTGCCTCCGATTTATGTGCCAAGAGATATATATACATATATCTAGAGTAATCATCGATAAATGTTATAAAATAACCCTTTTCCAGACGTGTCTTTACTCTTAAAGGTTCACATAAATATGTGTGAATAATTTTCAACAAGGTTATTTTCCTTGTTGTTTCCTTGGGAAAAACTTTCCTTGTCATTTTTTCTTGTATACAAGCTTCACACTTATTGAAAGTCTTTTCCTCAAATCAAGGCAATAAGTCAAAGTTGGATAATTTCCTCAACTTTTCCAAACTTATATGGCCTAAGCGTTTATGCCACATATTCACATCAATAGAAAAGGTACTATCAATATAAGCAGAAGATTGATTATTTTCATTATGAGATAATTTGAACAATCCTTGCTCTACATCAAATTCTCTTGAGAATAAGATTCTCCCACGTTTGCCCACAATCACCTTGTTAGGAATAAACCTAACTTCAAAACCCTTCTTAACTAAGGTAGGGACCGAGACCAGATTGCACCTTATAGATGGCACAATCAACACGTCGGTTAGTACAATTGGTTTGCCTTGTACATATATCCTAAATGAAGGATTCAATACCCAGAACATCTGAGAAAATACTATTTCCCATACACACGATGTTCCCCAGGTTGATATTCCTTCAGATCTATTGCCCCTTTCTTGGTCTTCGAGATGTGTCTTGTAACTCCTGAGTCTATCCACCAACCTGTCATTGGGCGGTCCAAATACAGGCATTCTGAAATCATGCAGATTATATCCTGCTTTTCCAACTGTCCGCACTGTGGGTTGTTTCCTCCACCTTTCTTATTGCGGCAATCTCTTTTATAGTGTCTCATCTTTTCACAGTTTAAACACTTGACCTGAGAAGTGGCTTCCTATGATTTCTTAAAATTTTGACCTTCTTTCTTGTTATTCTTACCAAACATTTTATTTGGTTTCTTTTTTTAGTTGGACTTGGAGCTAGACGCCAACTCATCCTGAACCACTAGCAATTTTTTTTTGTTTTTGAGCATATGTTCTTGCTCTATTGCTAGTTTAAGGGGCAACTTAGAAAGGTTGATTTTTGGCCCTATTCTTAGGGCAGTAGTGACCATGTTCCATGAATGGGGTAGACTGTTCAATATTATTGATATCTGTATCGATTCGGGGATGACTGATTTTGCTACGGCTAAGTCTCTAACCATTACCAGCATGTGATTCACATGCTCTACTACATTTTCTCCTTCTTTCATTTTGAAGGAATTGTATTTTTGTAGTAGCAACTGCATATGCAATTTTATAGTTATATCGTATTTAGCTGTTAATGAGTCAAACAGCTCTTTTGCAGTCTCATATTCTTCAAAAACCCTGATCAAATATCTTCTATATATGTTAACATGATCGTCCTTGTTATTTTATCGTCCATTATAAATGTTTTATACATTTCTAATTGTTGCTCATTTGCATCTCGGGGTGGAGGACGTATGGTTTCCTTTAAAACATACTCAACACCTTCTAGTGTTAGAGCCAAAAGAATTCTTCTCTTCCATGTTTGGAAGTTAAGATCGTTCAACTTTTTCGTTTTTGCCAATTCCGACACACATATCCTAGAACTCATTTTTATGTGTTTGACAAAAATAACAATTAAGTGGTCTTAAAAAGGAAACCAACACAAAAACACAAGCACACATAGCAAGACACATGTTAAAGTAATGCAAGATATATAACAAGTAATCTGTTTGAAAAATTTTCTAAGGGATTTTCTGTCTCTATGCCCCTAAAAGAATACTAAGGGACAAAACTGTAATTTTATCTATTTATCCACTTTTTATAATTTTGTAAAACCCTGAGGAAAAACTTGTAAAATTACTATTTGGTATTCCTGTAAAATTCGCAACTAATCGGGGTTAAAATCGTAATTTTAACCCTTAGGGCAAATATGTAATTTTTAAAAAGAATAGGGGTAAATATGTCTTTTGACTAAATGGCAGAATTGAAATTATCCAAACCGTGAAGGGTAAAACCGTAAAGTGATAGCCCGGTATTTGGTAATTTCCACAAACAGCCAGAGGGTAAAACTGACCTTTCGCTCAATAAGGACAAAACAATGTTCCTACCCGAAAATATTTGGACAAAAAGGTAATTTTGTCAAGTGACAATTGCGTAATATTTGAATCCAGACAGGGCAGTTTGGACTTTTTACCCTGTTCCCTGAGGCGATTTTCAAGAAACCGCGGATTTCAAACTTTTTTTTTCCAATACAGATCAAAAACGTGTTAAAGTGTTATAGAGTGAGGAGAGAGAAAGGGGAACAGAGAGAGGGCAGAAGAGGAAGAGGGAGGGGGCCGATGAGGGCGTCCCCGATGGGTTTCTCCTGTCGTTCCTCGGTTGTCGGCGTCCCTAGCGTCTTCTTTCTGACCACTCAGTCCATTCGACTGTGGCCTGCCGCTCTGGTTTTACCGTTCGCCCTGCCGCTCTGGCCTGTTGCGCTTCTGTCGACTGCCGCTGCTTCTCCCTGATTTGCTTTATATATATATATATATATATTTTTTTTTTTTTCTGTCTTTGTTTTTTTTTCTTACGTATTCCCCTTCTCTTATTTTTGTAGGGATTTAGGCCTTGATACCAATGATGAAGAACTGTACCTTCTTCTTTTTACCGGATTCCGGTGATGCTATCTGGCGGTAAGCAGCCATCTGTTGAATGCAGCGGAATGGGATGCGGGTGATGGACACGAGGTTCCCACACAAGGTTCTTACACGAATGAAGTACCCTGTTTCTTTTTTTTTGTATTTCTTTCTCCATTGAGTGGCACCCCTTCGTCCGTGCTTATCCTCCTGTGGCTTTTCTTATCCGGGAAGTGATAACGGAGCCATTACCAGAAATCCAAGTAATGATCATCCGTTACTGATTCGGCTTTATCGGTCAGTCCAGCCGTTACGAGAGCCGAGAATGGCCATTGTATGTAACAACTTCAAGGTGGGAATAAGGTGCAATCAGATATTTTAAGCCCTGCAGCAGCATACCTTGTGAAAGGCCCTATTACTACTAGAGATGCAGTCGATCCAAATTCCATAAAGAGAAAGAACTCGGAGAGAAATGGAGTTTTCCATGGTGAGTGCTGTTCCATTGGATTTATGCTTCCTAATGAATCTCCATTTTGTTTCTGGGAAACCACACAAGTTGGTCTATGTTATGTACTTGTTTTCTAAGATTGGTATGCCTCTTGGTTTACCTATTTTGATAGTTTTGGCATTTTATATGCATGTTCACAGATGAACTGCAACTTAATAAGCTTCCGCGGCAAGCATCTGCAACCACATTGCAATTGAACGGTTGTAGATTAGAACCTGTTCATATTGCAGTTAAGCGGACTGTTGACAGACAGGGAGGAACCGATACCTTAAAACTCAACAGAGTTGTTGATAGCAGTGTCTGTTCTCCCTTTCCATATAAGAAACATAAAATCAATGGCAAAGCAGAACTTGAGTTGACCGTGTTAGACCTGAAGCCTTGTACATCAGCTGCTGGCATGGACGTCAATGTGCGTGCTGCAGAATCTAGCAAACCGCCTCTTCCAGATTCTAAATATCTTAGTGAAATTCTTGCTGTGCCCAAAGTGGCGGAATTGACTCGTTGCGATGACAAAGAGTGGCTATTCTTTAGCAGCGGTTTCCAGAATAAACCAAGTTTGCAGACAGAGATTGATGGGACTTCTCAGGTGTGGGAAGAACCCTTGCACATCGAGTCAGCCGACTTGCATGTGTTGCCATATGTTATTCCATATTGACGGCTAAGGCTTTCGTCTACTCTAGAACAGAGTGGGAGATGCCCATCAAGCTTCCACAAGGTGATGGACTGTGTTCCCTTGATTGCTGCTGTTATGGTTCTGATCTTTCCTCTGCAGTTGCCAACCTGCTAGAGTCGGTATGCTTGAAGCCGTCCTCGCACCTGCTCACTGAAATGGGGGACATAAGTGCATGCATGGTCCTCTTTGGCCCGCTAGGTGGTGCATTTCTACGGCGATGGGGTATGTTAGCCACTTGTCTAATTGATGGAAATCTGATTTAAAGGTATCCACAGGCTGCAACGATGAACTGTTTATGAATTTTCAGGAACAAGCTAGCTTGTGAGGGTTTTCATTTTAGGCAGGTGATCTGTTTAGGAAGTAAGGTGGTCATGTTATACCACAAAAGATTTTGATTTGTAAAATAGAAGGTTGAGAGCATTAAATGTACAATAGGGAAATGAGAAGAAAAAATGAAAAGAAGAAATTGCATTCAATTATCGCTTTCTTTTCCACTCTGTCATCACGTTTCAGAAGCTCCTGTGCGTGTGTGTGGGTGTCTTCAACGGACCTTGGGGGATCCCTTATTTGAGATCATTGCTGACCATAATCATACAGATATTGTCTCTGTGTGATTGTGAGTGAATGAATCACCGTTGGGGGTCCCTGTTGTGGAGTCCTTGCTGACCATAATCATACAAATATTGGGTGCTGTTATGATTCCAAAGAAAAATTTTAACTGGTGACGGATCATGTTTATGGTCAGTTTCACATGCGAATTAGTCGCGATAGCTTGTTTTGGGTGTTTGCACTTTCTTACAATTCTTTTTTAATCATGCATTCCTTATATCTGAAAGGTGATTAAATTCTCGTATTTCTTTCAGATTCAACAAATTCTTATCTGATTACTAGACTTTCTTCGTGAAGTGAATTAGGGTGGTCATTTCTTATCACCCACCTGATGTATTCGATTTGGACGGCTATAATCAAAATTAGGACTCCAATGCATACATCACTCGGATTCAAGGAGATGCTTCTCGTGTGCGTTTCTTTTATAGAGGATATACGTGAGTATGTAAAAAAGACATGTTGGATGTGCTTCGTCTTTTATATATTTCAGAGTGAAGAAAGGAGGAGTGGAGGGGAGAATAGGAGAGGGGTGGTGATGGGTTTCGACGCTACGAAAGAGCAGAGAATGTGGTGGAGAGAGATGGGAGGAAAGAAAGAGATAGAGAGAAGAGTGACAGGCTTTAGTTGTTGGTTTCAGCTAGAGAGAGGAGTGATGGTAAACAGCTACACAAAGAGAGAGAGAGGTGCCATTCTCACAAAAAATGGAGAGGGTAGTGGTTGCTAGGTAGATAGGGTATCGTGGGAAAAAGGGTGTGGCTTTAGTAATTTGGGGGGTTGCGTTTAGTAATTATGTAAAAAAAGAATAATATGAAAGATTATTTCATTGGCTGGCTCTGGTTCCCTTCATTTGAATGAGAGCTGTTTAAAGGTTACAAATCTATTCCTCCTTGAAGTTCCCACGATCGTTTGGTTAGCTGGATCCAAGCATTGACGTACCTCAAACACAAAAACCGAGCCTTTTCCCATGTTAAATCTGTTGCTTAGATGGATTTTTAATTGCCATGGAGCTTGTTTGTGTCATATGAGCACCTCTTTTTTGGGTGCAAATTGGAGCTGAAGCCTACAAACCACAAAAGGAGGTTATGAGATAGAAAAACAGGATAAAACTATCCGAGAATAACCTATTTAATCGATTACCCATATGACGAGAAAAAATGAAGGTATGCACCCCAATCAGAATAAGAGCCGATCCAAGGACTTGTCCTCTGTATGTATTGTTGGGATTCAATCTATGTTCATGGAAACGGTTGTCACGAGCCATTTCCCGTTTGGACGTGATGTTTATTAGTTTTTATTGAAATGGTAGTTATTAGATGTAGTATGATTCATAGCGTGGTTGGTTAGAGCGTTTTCCAGGTCTTAATCAAATTTTAATTATTTATCGAATGAATAGTTGAGGTTTATTTGGATATGCTACTGTGTTAGCCTCTACCATATTCTCTCTCTATATACACTAAGTCTCAAATGCATAATTAATGTCTTTGGTGTATAATTTTGTATAAGCATTTTCACCATGAGATAAATGTGAAGATTTGAATTATTTTATACTTAATTAATTTTATTTATGATCTATTAAATGTTAAAAGTAGAATGATATCTTTAATTAAATTTTTTATGATTGATCTAAAAAATTGAATGGTGAAAAATTGAATGGCACACAAAAGACATTATGCATGTGAGACCGCCCTCTCTTTCTTAGTTTTTGAAGACTTGTCAATCCCTTAAAGGCTTAATGTGATCCGGCCTACTGGATGTCCGGGTCCGAGATAAGCATGTGATCTTCGCGTTGGAAATCAGTCTATTCCCGAACCTGTCCGCCATTCTCACATGGTTTAGTGGATGCCGGCTGCTCTATCTTGGAAACCCTAGTTTTCTCTCTCTCTCTCTCTAAAACCCGTTTCCTCCTCTTCCAATCTCTGCAAAATCTGGTTTTGATACCTTGTTGCGGTTCACCCAGGGTTCTCCTTTTCTTGTTCTCCTTATGTCATTTTTTTCGTTGTTTCGGTATTAAAAGAATTGATTGCCGTTAGGGTTTGTATTTCATTTGAGACGGTAAAACATTTTGTGGCAAAGATTATCCAGAAATTCGGGAAAACATAAGGATTTCTGTGACCCTCTCTCTCTCTCTGTCAGCGAAATGCTTGTATTGTGAGGGGACAAAGAATTGGGACACTTCGTCTGAGTTTGTCAATCAGAGGGTTAGGGTTAAGTTTTGATTTGTGCATTGATGGCGGATCGAGGAGCGACGGGTCCGCGGCCGATATGGATGAAGCAAGCGGAGGAGGCGAAGCTCAAGAGCGAGACGGAGAAGGCAGCGGCAGCAAAGGCGGCCTTCGAAGCCACCTTCAAGGACGTCCAGAAGCCCACAGAGGACGAGGATCTGGCGTCGTCCGATAGCGAGCTCGAGGAGTCTGAGAGCCTTAAGAGCAAACCTCTCGGCCCTATCGATCCAGCGAAGTGCACGGCCGCCGGCACGGGCATCGCCGGCGGGGAGGCATGTTCTCCCTGCACTTTCACCGTGGTCGCGAAGGACTCCGACGGTCGGAAGCTCAGTTCCGGCGGGGCGCAGCTCAAAGTAAAGATTTCTCCGGACGTCAGTGTTGGCGGGTCGGAACAAGAAGGCGTGGTGAAGGATCACGGCGACGGGGCGTATACAGTGACCTACGTGGTGCCCAAGAGGGGGAATTATATGGTGAACGTGGAATGCAACGGAAAGCCGATAATGGGCAGCCCGTTTCCGGTTTTCTTCTCGGCCGGGGCACCTTCGGCGACAGGTGTTCTCGCGCCGTTCCCCACGACTTCACCGTATCCCAATCTTGTGAACCAGACGATGCCCAACATGCCGAATTACTCAGGGTCGGTATCTGGGGCATTTCCTGGATTGCTGGGAATGATCCCGGGTACGATCCCGGGGGCGTCCGGTGGTGCTATCTTGCCGGGTATCGGTGCGTCACTTGGAGAAATATGCAGGGAATATATGAATGGGAGGTGTGCGAAAACAGATTGCAAGCTTAACCATCCTCCACATAATCTTTTGATGGCTGCTATCACGGCAACCACTACGTTGGGGACGGTTAGTCATACTCCAATGGCGCCTTCCGCCGCGGCAATGGCAGCTGCCCAGGCGATAGTGGCTGCTCAGGCGCTTCAAGCTCACGCTGCTCAGGCTCAAGCCCAGGCTCAGGCCTCTGGTAATTCATCAGGTTTGCATATTTTTTTTGCTCTAATGTTGTGTAACATTTGTGTTTTGTCTTTCTCTTTTTTCAAATTTGCTATTGTATGCAGTGTGATTAACACTCATTCGGTTCGACATACTCTCCATGCGGAAACTTTCTTCATATTCACTAGAGATCTGTCTCGTGATTTTTAATCCGGTTTATACTTCGTGTGTTAGCCAGCAAGTCACGGGCAAGGTCTGTGGCATTGAGCATATGACAATAGCCGTTGATAACTTGATACTGTAAGATAAAATCCACCTAAAACCCTACTAAGTTAACAAGCATGAATTTGCAATATAGACTTCTCAAAAAGCTTCTAATCTTAAGGACAAGGATTAGAATAAGTGTTATCCGTATCATACGATATGGTGCGATGAATATCGTAATACTCTATACTATAAGATATAGTATCATATTTTGTTGTGCGATACAACCTATATCATAAGATACATAGCGTATCACCCATATCGTACGTCGATGAACCTTTTATAAAGGTTGCTGGCCGAAGAGAAACTCGTATTTCTTATCAATATAGAGTATTGTACGATACAAATGGTGTATGTTGAGGAGATATAGCAGATGGTGCAAAAGCTCCTTTGTATAACTTCTACTCAGTGTGCACTAATTTCTTATGAGTAGTAGAGAGTATGCTTATTGGGAGTTAACTGCTAACATGGCACACGATAGGGATCCGTGGAAACAAAGAATCCATGTAGCCGACCCCGTCTAGTATGGGAAAAGGCTTAGTTGTTGTTGTTGTAGTAGTAGTAGAGAGTATACTTAAACAAAAGCAAGCTATCGAAGAGAATGTTTTTCTGAGTAGCAACAGTTTTCAGAGTTATATCAAAAGAGAAAGAATAGAAAATTGAATGATTTAAGATGCAATATTTAAGAGTACATTTTGGAACTTGTGTGGTAGACTATTAAGGATCACGTGTTTAGTCAAAGTTTTGAGATTGGTTGACAACGAGGACAAGCCATCTATGGGCTATCTTTATGAAGTCATGGATAGGGTTAAAGAAGCTATTAAAAGCAATTTTAATGGAAGGAGAGATTATGTGTTCATATAAAATATTATTGATAATAGATAGAATAAACAGTTGCATCAACCTATTCATGCAATAACTTACTACCTAAACAAGTGCATGAGGCATATAAGATACGGGACGATACAATATGATATGAGGTTAACAATAAAGTAAGCTTTCTAAACCTTTTCCGCTTATAATAACTGAAGAATTAACAGTCAAACTTTGACATTAAGAGTTTACATTATTCAATTGCTGAATTTAATACTAGTACTTAATGAAGATACATTGTTGTTTTTGTGTTTATCTAGCTGCATATTCTGCGTATGATCTGCACATAATTTTCTCTATCCATTGTTTTGTTATAGCATATCATGTTACATTCCAGTGTCATTTTATAGTTGTGCTTACGAATGAATGCTATTTTGTTTTCTGTAAATTGTTTTTGATCCACAGGTGAATAGGATGCTCTAATCCGTGCCATTGATGGACTTGTGCTAAAATTTTGTGAATGCGCATTCATATTATGCAACATGTAAATTTGCATTCAGTATTTGCACTATGTTTTGGATAGGAATTATAAGATTCTTCATACTGTCAGTCAAAGATATCTCTCTGGGCTGATAGAATTTCCTTTTCCTTTTTTCTTTTGTTTTTCTCTCTTCTTTTTTCTCTTCTTCTTCTTCTTCTTTCCTTTTTCCTTTTTAACCAGGTGTTCTACAGTTAAGGCAAGCTTGAAATTGGGTAGCACTGGGTCCAAGAGGAACTAAAGTTATTAAGCCCAAAGCTGTGGCTTAACCGCACCAATCGTCTAACCACATTACCATTGGATGGGTTGGCATCTTGAACGTCGTCTTTATTGTGCTGCCACCTATTTTCTGTTCTTGTTGTCCTCCTATCTTGGAAGTTCTCAATTTTTACTCGATAGGGTTGGAGGTGATTGTCTTCAGAATTTTAATTGGCAGTTTCTTTGGAGAAAACTTTTTCATGAATCTTTATTGTGCTGCCACCTATTTTCTGTTCTTGTTGTCTTCCTATCTTGGAAGTTCTCAATTTTTACTCGATAGGGTTGGAGGTGATTGTCTTCAGAATTTTAATTGGCAGTTTCTTTGGAGAAAACTTTTTCAAGAAAAGTAGTTCATTCTGAGATGCATGGAATTGGCCCAATATACTCCTTGCAGAGGGCATAAAAAAGTACTTTTGTTTGAAATTGCACTTGGCACGAATTTTACTCATGCCTTCCTTTTGTGGCATTTACTCACTGTACCTTTTGATTATAATTTACATGGAATATTGTTGCTTTCTTAGCAGGTTCCTCCAGCAAAGAGGGGAAGAGCGATTCCTTGAAAAGAACACTACAAGTTAGCAACCTTAGTCCGCTTCTTACAGTGGAACAGTTAAAACAGCTTTTCAGTTACTGTGGTACTGTTGTTGAATGTAGTATCGCCGACTCGAAACATTTTGCTTATATAGAATACTCAAAGCCCGAAGAAGCAACTGCAGCTTTGGCACTTAACAACATGGATATTGGTGGCCGTCCATTGAATGTGGAAATGGCGAAATCTCTTCCTGTTAAAGTGAATGCCGTTAACCCTGTGCAACAGTCATCTCTGTCTCTTATGATGCAACAGGCTGTTGCAATGCAACAGATGCAGTTTCAGCAGGCTTTGGTTATGCAGCAAACTCTGGCTTCACAGCATGCTGCCAATAAGGCTGCATCTTTGAAGTCTGCAGCTGAAATTGCATCAGCCAGGGCAGCAGAAATAAGTAAGATGTTAAAAGCTGATGGAGGTGGGGATGCTGATGACGACAAGGAACCAAACAAGAAGCAGAGGTTTCTCTCTCTCTCTCTCTCTCTCTCTCTCTCTCTCTCTCTCTCTCTCTCTCTCTCTCTCTCTTCTATTCATGGATGTTTGAAGAGAGATGTAGTATGGTTCTGACTTTTTTGAGTCATGAATATCATAAGGTGGTACCTTGCAGAATTGCTACTCTTTCTATCTGTAACATTGTTTTTTGTATAGCTGTATCTTTTCACTCATTCATCGGTGAGTATTGCACCGTCATACAGCACCGTTGAATGTTTTGTTCTTTTATAATATCGTTTACCACTATCAATAAAGTTAATTACGTCCCCTGTTTCTTAATATTTTCCAATTATCATTATCTTTTCTGTCAGTAAAGTTCTGACGTATTTGGACAGAATATCTTGCCCCCCTCTCTCTCTCTCTGTGTGTCTCTCTCTCATACACTCAAATGTGCGCATTCACAGACTGTCACAGAACATTCTTATGTGCTCCCTACTAGCCCATAGTTAATTTCTAACCTTAAAATCCAGAAACTGACCTTGATATTGAGAGGACAATAACATAGTAAAGAAAAAAATTAGGCAATTTTCTTTTTTCACACATTGTCTTTTCACGTAATCGTATATGAGCTGGTTATTCTTTCTAACTTCAATTCTCTTTTGGCATACTTCATTCATATTGTTTTGGTCTCTGAAGTTGCATTTTGTGATGTGAAGATAGTGAACTGAACATTTATCTAACTGAGCAGGTCGGATTCCAGCCCTCAGCGAAGGCCAAAATCTAGGTCAAGGTCAAGATCACCCACTAGACGTAGAAGCAGTCGGCGTTCCCGCTCTGTCTCTCCTTTGAAGAGGCGCTCCAGAGATTGGAGATCTAAATCTCCTGTGAGGTCTCGACATGGTTCTGGATGGTCTCCCAGAGATGACATAAGTAGCTATAGAAGGTTCAAAAGACGTGAAAGAGAGAGATCACGGGATCATTACTCATCTGGTTCAAGAAGGAATAGAAGTAGGAGTAAGACACCCCACATAAGAAGATCATCCCATGCTGGTTCAAGGTCACCAAAGTATCGTGAGGAATCAAGATCATCTCCAGGAAGGGCATCCAAAAAGTCCCCTCACCCTCGCAGACGCTCTAGATCTCCATTAACAGAAGGCAAGAAACATAATAGGAGAGATGATAAATCAAAAAAATTGGGAACAGATGACAGAAAGCATGATAAAACAGATGGTGTTAAGGGCAGGTCTGTGGCTGATGTCGATTCAAGAGTTTCTAGGGATTATAAGAACACACGTCAGACAGCTGGAGGAGGTAGATATTCCAGATACTCATCACCCAAAGGCAAGAATCATCGTGATGATAAAGAACCTCGAAGCGGCAGACAATCCAGATACTCATCACCTGAAGATGGAAGCCAACTTGACGACAATAGGGCAACCGAGTCGGTGAAGTCAGGGATTGTTAACCACGAATCAAGTAAAGCTGGTGAAGCTGTCAAAGATCAGCCTGCTGAGAATGATCTGTCGAACTTTTCTGAAAATAGGTTGGACACTGATCTCAGGCAAATAGGTGAAAGTTGTGAGAATAACAGGGACCAATCAATTGGTAAGGAAGAATCTTCTATAGGTTCGAGGGAAGATGCCTCCGCTGGTGGTGGCCCATCAAACCATGGAAGGCATCCTGGTACCATGTCGGATGAAGATACCCACTCTTCCAAAGCAGATTGTGCTGACAAGTTTCAGATCTCAGGGTCAGTTCCAAGAAAAAATAATAATTCTACTGGGACCTTTGAAGGCAAACCATTCGATGGGGAGGATTTACGTGAAAGGAAGTTGGACAGGACCCAAACGACTGAGAAAGCAGAAGCAGAATATGTTGCATTTACTGAAACTTCTGGCACTGTTGGTGATCAGCCTACGGATGGGGAAGATTCTGGAAAGTTTACCAGCAATGATGTAAGTGAACCTCAGAATCCTGAAAAGTTGCAGCCGGATTGTGCAAGGCTTTGTCAAACAGCCGAGACTCTCAGCAACTTTGCTGGCGATGAATGTCCTGTAGATACAAAAGGTGATAGGAGCCAGCCGCATGGGAATGCATCTGGTGAATCACTTGCCAATTGTTTACCATCCGTTGAAGCTGATGCGATTATGGTTTCATCAACTAAAGATGAAGAGGATTCAAGGATGTTGAAAGATCACAGAACTAAGTCTTGGGATTCTTATGAAAGGTCGAAGACAAACATTAAAGAATATGACAGGACAAATGAAACTGTTACTGGTGGACCTCATGACGAGGAAGTTGTAAGAGTGCCAAGGGATGATAAACATAAATATCGTCAGCGTATCAATGAGAAATTAGAAGGCATTACTATTGAGGGTTCAGGTGGAGCGAGGGGTGAGAAGAGCAAGTCGCATCGATCAAAAACCCATCGCAAAGATCCTGACAGGCATAAAGAGAAACTTAGTGATCGATGCATTGATGAAGATGAGGATTTAAGGGATAATGATAAGAGGTCTCGTGGTTATGCTCATGATAAGTCCAAGTCAGATACCAAGGAACGCTCCAAAGATTATGACACTTCCCATGGCAGGTCCGACAAATCAAGAGATCCAAAGGATAATAGGAAGAGATCTCATAGGCATGGTTATTACAAGCCGGAATCGGATAAGGCAGCTGGTATGGCTGACAAGAGAGTAGTGGATGATGACCATTCAAGAGAATCAAGAGATGGCTGTAGTAAATCTCACAGACGTACTCATGACATGTCTAGGTTGGATCACCATGAAGCAAAATCAAGCTCAGATCACCGTGATGCTGTCAAGGATAAATATTTTGTCGAACGCTCAAGACATTCAACTGATGACAGAAGTATGTCTCGTATACATGATTATGAGAGATCAAAGAATGACGACAGGGATCGTGAACGGGGCAAGAGGAGCACTGCTGTTAAAGAACATTCAAGAGATTCAAGGGAGGATCGATCTGACCACAGACATACTACCGAGCCATCTAGCAGATCCCGGAAATCTAGTTCTTTGGTAGATAACGATGGTTGTGATCCAGATGAGAAGAATGTTGAGACATCGAAGAGACTAAAACTGGAAAGCAAAGGTCTCGTTGAAACAGCCAAGACTAGTGCAGATAAATCTATTGACGAATCATTTGTGGACTCGCAGGTCATGAAGCCTTCAAGGCATACACATGAGATGTCATCTTGCCATGATGACGACCCAAGATCTGTGACAGTGGGAACCGAGCATCAGTCTGATGAGGTAGATGGTGAGACTAGGAAAAGCCCGTAACAGATGAAAAGGATGCCATGTGTAACAAGGCAGACACTGAAACTCTACTAGTGGGGGATGATTACTGATTAGCAAGATAGATGGTGAACTTTCATGGATGGTTACTATGCATCTTGTTAATTTCCTTGGAAGACATTGAAAATCAGGTGTGTCCCTTGTGTTTAAGCTTATTGGCAACATGAGTTGCGCCCCTTTGATAAAAACAGTTGTATTTCTTTTTTTAAGACTTGAGGCACGAGCTTGATAACTGTTAGGAAGAATTAATGATCCAGGACTTTGTTTGAAGGGATAGGTATTGGATTCATGTTTGCAGCCTTTCTAATAGAAAGTAGAAGCTATTCGCCTTTCCTTCTCAATTTTCTTGGATTCTTTAATCTCGGTGGGTATGATTTTACATGATTTATCTAGCCAAGAACAGGTAGAAATCCACCACTTCTGTTGTAAGAGCAGTTTGCAAATGATTTAATGTCGCAACATAATATCATGTATCCCTAGCAACTGAATAATGGTTTTCCCGTTACCTGGATTATAATTGAAGTGCATCTGGGGTCAGATTGATCAAACACAGAATGGTTTCTGCCTTTGTAATTAAACTGTTCATTTGTGTGCTTGGGTGTGTGCGTTTGAGAGAGGTATTATTGGTCATTGATACTTGCCTTGGTTCGAGAGAGGAGATGTTGAAACGTTATAGCCGACTCAGCATGAGCACTACCTCGCCTGGCTAGAGGGTTGAGTCATGAGTTCAATACCCGGGGTTTGCATATGGCTTCAGCTTTCCCATTGTACCAAAAAGAAAATAAAACATTTAGACAGAGAGAAGCTCAACTTTTATCAGGTTTGCATCAGTTCAAGAAATAACCATAACTAACTCTGATGGCTGTAATTCCAGCATGAGATAGATTTTCCATCAACGCAAAACGGTCGGACCACCTGTACCGTCCAAAAATATGAGTTCTCTATTCCACTCTAAAACCACTAGCGATTATGGATAGTTTCAGTCAAGGCCCTCGGGGAATGCCGAGGCCGTGACAAACAACTTGGAAAACATCTCGGGTTCAAATAGATCCATCTCTGTACCCAGAGCGTTAGCTCAACGGTAGGTCATCTAGTGTCGTTGCTGCTGGTTGGGAGTTCGACCCAGGATGTGCAGGTGTGTGTTAGGATTCAGCCGCTTCTTGTAACAAAAAGAAGAGGAGATCCATCTTTACTGGCTAGGAATCAAACTCCCTCCGGATAAAATGGTCCATCATTTACATAAAGACGGGTTATCAGAAAGTTGAAAGAAAATTGACCCTCAATTCACCTTAGATACTCGTAAACAATGAGCTTTTCTTCTCTCTCTCTCTCTCTCCTTTTCTTTTCACAATTTGGGAGGCTGAAGCCTCGTACGCATGCACTGGAATCCAAGTCAAGACATCCATCTTGTGGGTCCAATGCCTGGGCGAGCTAGTTGGAACGCCTCATATGCAATAACCATGATAGTGTGTTTTACGCGATTTTCATTTATATCAGTTTACATGGGAATTCTTATAATGCCATTTAACAAACTTCAATGAACTGAAGCGAGCTGCATATACCATGTTCATGTTTAGCTCATATGGTTTAATGAACGAAGCATGAATAATCCTGGGATGAGCCAAACCCAGCCGACCTTCAAGCAGCCCAATTCATTTACTAGACTTAGTTAGTGGTGGATGAACACTTTCATTTTTTTTTATTTGTCATCTTGATTGCGTACTTCGTTTACGTTTCTTTTGCAATTTTTCCTCTTGTTGCACCGTTGGGCTTGCAGGAGAATTCAATTACATGGGAAAAGGTATTGTAACAGTTGATATGAGCCAAATTAATCTAACTTAAATGTGACGATGGTGCATGTAGGCCCTACATCTCTCTTGATTTAACGTAAAGAGTAGTTTGTATTTAGGCTTTTCTCTCTCTCTCTCTCTCTCTCTCTCTCTCTCTCTATATATATATATATATATATATATATATATATATATATAGGAAAACTAAGTTATAATCAACAAGTACCATATTCAATAGTTATAGAATGGTGTAAGGTAGTAGGCCCTATTGCATTTATTGTAGTGACGCTCACCATTTTTACACTAGGAGTATCAATTTAGTACCACACTCATTGAATATAACTATCTTCCACATTTATATAGTGATTGAATCCTCTTCGATCATTGATTTTTGGAAGTATTATAATTTTTTAAAACTCTTAAATGTTTTTAAATTAGACTCATGCTACCTCAAATCAATTGTTGGACATGTCAAAAGTGAGCTGGATCCAGTTATATATATCAGAACCAATCATATGAATGGGCGAGGACAAACAAATAGCCAACTAATTTATGTTCATTAGCATGAGCATCCAAGAAATTCCAATGATGGTTTGGTTGTGCTAAATGTAAGTCATTGGTGTCACTTTCGACTCCAATAATTCATGGAACGATAGGAGAAGGGCTATCTTTTTGGATTTCATGAGACTTTTTTTTCCCAAAGATAAACATTTCAAAATGAAACCATTTTGCCTTATTAAAGTTAAAAAAATGACTTTAACATAAAGCACAGAGAGAAAATCACATAGAAGTAAAGCCTAGTATATAAACAAACACCAAGTTTGTTTACTAAATACGATAAATAGAAACTAAAATAAAAATACTTCCCTACTATAAAACCCTCTGCGGGTAACCATGATCATATTTTCATCTTCCTCCTCCTCTTCCTCCTTCTTCTTCTTCTTCTTCTTGGTTCTCTTCGCTTTCGTGCTACATCCGATCGCCAAATGTGTATCACTTCTCTTCAATGATATTAGAGCATACAGTCGTCGGTGATGTTCCTTTGGCTTTACAAAATTACAGAAACGCAAACTAGGCAAATTTATTGTTCTGCCCATATCAGTTTATTGAATTTTTAGAACAACCAGAAACAACAATTTATTATTATGTCTATAAGACTTTGCCAAAATTACCGAAACAAACAATTAAAATTATAAGTTTGCCCATTTGTTGTATAGAGAATTAAAAAAATAGACAGATAGGGAAATAATTGTTATCCCTTGATTTAGTTAGAAATTTCATGAATATGTCTAAGCTATGTTTTTCCAAAATGGTACATGCAGTTTATATGATATTGCATACAAGTGCTTGGAAATATTCACATATTACTACATGCATGTTTTATATTTGCAATTTAGTGTATGATTAGATTTTATTACCTATTTAATGGAATTAGATTTAATTTCTTTTATATGTTTCTTGTTGTTTTCTACTTAAAATTCTCCTCTTATTGTTATCTTTGTCAAATATTTAAGAATGACATTCAAAATTTGTGTTTCTGAGCTGACAAAGACTAAGAAATTAAATGGCCTAAATTTGTAAATATGGAAAAGAAGAATTCTATTAGCCTTGACCTTAAAGTGTATTGATTATATACTTAGGAAAACAATATTACCACCTATACCAAATACAATAGACGAGAAAAAGAAAAATATAAAACCATTATGAAAGATGACAGAATAGCCAAGACTATTTATGCTTACATATATGGGAGATGATTTGATTAAGGTTTTTGAGGAATATAAAACTGTTAAAGAGTTGTTTGATTCGATAACAACTAAATATGATACTATAACTAAACTTCATGTTCAATCTTTCAAAAATACAATTCTTATAAAATGAAAGAAAGAAATAATGTGGTTGTACATGTAAATCAAATGATAGTTATTGCTAGCAATTTAACTGTAGCAAAATCATTCATTCCAAAACCCATACAGATATTCACTATCTTAAATAGTCTTGTCCCTTTATGGAATATGGTAACCATAACCCTTAGACTTGGATCTAACTTCACCCTCTCTAAAACTGACAATTGAATAAGAATATATGAATCCAAGAAAACTGGTAATTGCTCTGAATGACTTATGGTCTACCTTCAAGAACAACCAAAATAAAAGAAAGTCAAACAAAAAGTTTGGTAAATATAACAAAAAGGACGATCAATATTTCAAGAAATTATAGGAACCCACTTCTCGAATTTAATACTTCAAGTATGGTAAGATGAGACATTTCAAAAGAGATTGTCGTAACAAAAAGAATAATAGTGGTAATACTCAACATTGTAGCTCGATGGAGAAACAAGACATAATCTATATTAGTTATGAGTGCTTGTACTTTGACTATCTTGTGACTAGTTGGTGGATCGATTTTAGAGCTACCAACACATCTCAAAGATTAAAGAGAGAGCTATAGATCTAAAGGAGTACAAACTTAGAAAACATCTAGTCTACATAGAAAATAATTCTTTTGATGAGGTTCTATGGGTTAGGTCCTTTAGGATTATTATAGGAGGCACACCAATTGTACTTACTGATGTATTAATTATGCCTTCTATTAGGCACAATCTTGTGTCTGTGTCTGCCTTAGTTAAGAAAGGGTTTGATATCATATTTATCCTTGATAAAGTTACTGCTAAAAACATGATAGGTAGTCTTTTCTAGCTTTTTTTATTCCTAACATGGCTTGTTTAAGTTAAACATTGGCAACAATCAGGCCTCTTATTCTACTTATATCGATTGTGTTTTTTTTATTGATGTGAATGTATGACATAAACGGCTAAGGCATATAAGTTTGAACAGGTTGAGAAAATTAGTTAATTTTGACCTATTACCTAGGTTTCAGGAAAACACTTTTAATAAGTGTGAAGCCTTTTTACAAGAAAAATGACTCAAAAATCATTCTCTAAAGAAATAATTTGGGCAACAACCCTATTAAAAATCATTCACATGGATATATGTGGATTTAGTGTAAGATCTTATCATGAGAATGTTTATTTTATAACCTTTATAGATGATTATTCAAAATATGAATATTTATATCTCCTAATACATAAATATGAGGTACTAAATATATTTAAAGAATATAAGCAAGAAGTTGAAAATTAATTAGGTAAACAATGAAAGTCTTAAGGTTTGACCAAGGTAGCGAATAGATCTCTGTAGAATTCTCAAAATACTATAAAGACATTGGTATTTTAAAACAAAATATCATTCTCAAAATACCTCAGAAAAATGATGTAACTGAAAGATATAACAATACTTATTGAATGTGACTAGGGTTATGTTAATAGATGCTTCTCTTTCTAGAGTATTTTGAGAAGAAGCAATAATACAATCATATATATATATATATTAAGTAGAATACCTTATAAAACTGTATTTTCTGTACCATATGAGATGTAGTTTGAAAGAAAATGAGACTTGAGTCATCTCTGGAGGTGGGGGATCTATTGCTCATGTCAAGATCTTTCATCAATCTAGTGATAAACTAGATAGTAGGTTCTTGAGATCAGTCTAGTGATAAACTAGACAATATGCCCTTAAGATGTATTTTTATTAGATACCCAAAAGGTTTCAAAAGATATAGATTTTATAACAAGAACCATTGTTTAATATAAAATAGGGATATTAAATTCTTAGAAAATATTAAGAATGATATCCTTAGAAAATGATGATACTGAAGATCTAGTGGATTTGAATACATCATTATTTGAAACCAAGGATATTTGTCCAGATGACCTTCCTAAACAAATTAAAACTTTAAGTGGAGATAAAAGATCTAGGGTTACACTATCCTACTTAAAGGATTATCATACTTACCTTGTAAAAGAAGTGTGTAATTCATGAAGTTAGATAAGTTGACTGGTAACTTGACTTATCAACAAGTTATTAGGTCATCAAAATCATCAGACTAGGAAAAAGCAATGAACAAGAAAATTGAATCTATTGAGAAAAATCAAGTCTATAAATTGATAAATTTGCCAAGAAGAAGGAAAGTCATAGGTTATAAATAGGTTCTTAAAAAAAAATATAAAGTCAATGAATCAATCAACAAATTTAAGGTGAGGTTAATTGGAAATGGATTTTCACAAAAGGAGTGATAGATTATGTAAAAATATATTCTCCTGTTATAAAATTTATATCCATTAGGATTATTCTAGCTCTTTCTATATTTTATGATTTAAATTTATAACAACTAGATATAAGAACTCCTTTTCTAAACGGTGATTTAGATGAAATCATTTATATATAACAACTAGAAGGATATGTTATAGAAGTCTAGGAAGATAATATAGGTTAAAGAAATCCCTCTATGGCCTAAACAATCACCTTGTAAATAATATTTGACTTCTCAAAATGCTATTTTAGAACTTAGGCTTATGACTAATGAATTTGACCATTATGTATATGTCTGAAACAATGAAAACTACTTTCTCATTCTATCATTACATGTAGATATCATATTATTGATTAGGAATAATTATAGGATAATTGTCAAAACTAAGTTATGGTTAAACCCTAAGTTTGAAATAAAGGATATGAGAGAAACATTTTATATTCTAAGTATAAAGATTTTTCGTGATAGAGAATCTAAATTTCTATATTTGAGTCCAAAGATATATTGATTATATACTTAAGACGTTTAGAATGAGTGATTGCAAACCAACAAGTACACTCATTGCTAAAGAGGTAAAATTACATAGGGGTGATAGTCTTAGTGAGAAAGAAAACAAGACTAATGTTCAGAGTAACTTGATGTATGTTGTGCTGTGTATACGACCTTATATCATATTTGTTGTTGGTTTTATAAGTATATATCAAAGTAATCCTGGTTGACAATATTGAATAGCTATCAAATGATATTGAGATATCTTAAAGGAACAAAAGATTTAAAATGATGCTTTCAAGCAGATGGACTAAAAGTGGTAGGATACTCAAACATTGACTTTGCTTGAAGTAAAGATGATAACAAATCATCCTTCAGTCAAATATTTTTATTTGGAGGTGGTGGTGTTTCTTAGGCTTGGAAGAAATAGAGTTGTGTGGCATTGCATACACAAGAAGCTGGGAATGTTGCATATAGTATGACTATAATGAGCACCTTTTGGATAAGATGCTTCATATATGATTTTAAGCTAGACATAACCAATGAGCCATTTGTCATTTATTGTGACAATAGTACAATAATTACTCTAATTAAGAGATAAGTTGTTAACTCTAAGAAGAAAGTATATAATGGTTAAATACCACTATATTCATGATATCCTTAAGAGGAATGAGATATCTATATCTTATATACTAAATAGTGATATATTGGTTGACCTCTTCACTAAAGGTTGAAGATCTCTTTACAAAGTATGTTACACATGAGTTTAAAATATGCCTAGAGTCTTAGTGTGAAAATACACTATGATGATTGTTATACAGAAAAATATATTGACTACAAAAAACTGCACAACTAGTATGAGTTGCAATTCACTTGCAAAAGAAAATAGTACAACTTGAAAATCTCTAAAATAGTGGGAGGTAAAATCAGTATATAATAATTTGGCTCAAGTGGTCAAGTGTGAGATGTAAGTTATTGGTAGACATTTCAGTCCTAATATTGAATGACCATGAAATGTGAAAAGAGTGACCCTCTTCTTAGATTTCATGAGATACCTTTTTTGCAAAAGATAAATATTTTAAAATAAAATTGTTTTGCTTTATTAAAGTTAGCAAAAACCTCTTAGAGAGGATAATAGATTTAACGAAAAATCCAAAGAGAAAATTACAGGGAAGTAAAGCCTAGTATATAACACATGCAACACAAAGAAACTAAAATATAAGCATTTCCCTTCTGTAAAACCCTTTGAAAGTAGCTATGATCTCATCTTTATCTTCCTCCTCTCTTCTTCTTCTTCCTTCCTCGGTTCTCTTTGCTTCTACGTTGCATTTGGCTACCAAAGGGGCATCCATTCTCTTCAGTGCAATTATTAACTCTTTTCTTTGAGTCACCCACTAACACAATGTCATATGCAAATAACATACACCAAGGGACTTCATCTTGAATATGTTTTGTTAACTCATCAATAACCACTATAAATAAATATAGACTTAATGCTAATCTTTGATATACTCCAGCATTAACTTCAAAGAAATTTGTCATTCTTTTATGGTCCTATTATACTCGATACTTTTCTCAACCTATGTTTAATAATTCTTTCCTATACTTTTATAATATAACTCAACAACTTGATACTTCAATAATTTAAATAATTTTGAATGTTACACTTGTTCTTGTATATAGGTATAACTATACTTATCATACATTTCTTTGGTTTCTCTATATTTCATTAAATAGTCTTATAAGCCAAGTGATACCCATCTCCCTTAGGATTTCCATGATTCTATGATAATATTGTCTAGTCGTATAGATTTACCAACCTTTATATGTCCAAGAGTCTGTTTCACTTGATTCCTTTGAATACATCTATAGAAATTACATTTTATATACTCTTCTAATTTAGTTAGATTTCATAATTAATACTAGCACATATATTTTTGCTAAAAGGCTCATAAAAATAATTTTTTTTTATCTTTTTGATATCATCACTTGCCACTAGAATGTTCTTATCCACATATTTGATGCATCTAATAAAAGTAAGATCCTTAGTTTTATATTTTTTATCCTTTTTACCTTATTTTGAGTTAAGTCTTTTATATAAATCCTCCTAAATTTTGGTTTTTGTTTCATTATTCTTCCTTTGCTTTTTTGTAGCCTCACAAGTTTCACTAGTCTTGTTTACATAATGCAACTTGTAACATGCCCTATTCGTCTTAAATATATATTATACCACTTCACTCCACCACCTAATGCATCTTTGCTACTTTTTTAATATGGATAGCTATATTGTTCCACATATCAAAGGTGTACTTATATAATTTCAAGCATCAAATTTTAAAAAAAATTGTTTAAATATATTTTCTTTCTTACTTTTAGTTTTTACCATTTCATCTAAGTAGCTCTATGTACTCTTTGTCTCTTTGTCTACCTTTTTACTTGCAAATCTCTAACTAAAAGTTGATGTTGGGTAGCTAAGCTTTTTCTTAGAATTACCTTACAATATGATCTATCTTTTCTCATAAAGACAAAATAATCAATTTTTGTTTGTGACAAACCACTTTTATAAGTAATTAAATATTCACCTTATTTTTTTGAAAATTATATCTACTATAAGGAGATTACATTTCATAGCAAAACTTTACCCTTTATCTTTCTAATTTAAATCTCTAAAACCATAATTTTCATTAATACCTTGATATCCTAATGCCTCTTTACCCACATGTCCATTTAGGTCTCTTTCCAAACTAATCATCTTTCTTTGTAAAATTCTTTAAATTACATAATCTCACTCCTCCCAAAATGTCATCTTATACTATCTTCTCATCTTACTTAGAGTCCATAAGCATGAACTATATTCAAAGTTTCTACTCACAACACTAATTTCATCATTATAATTCGGTCACCGTGCTATTGTATATCTATAAGGCTATCTTTAAATCATTATTTACCAACTTCATTTTGAAACTTTTTCTTTCAAGAGTACTATAATTTAAGACGTTTGTTCTCAATCTCGTTTGCTTTTTCTCTAACTCCACTTTATCTCTTATAAACATAGAATATGAATCTTTCTCCTAATCATAGTATCTACTACTTTTATTAGCTTTCCAGTTAATGTTCATATATTTTAAGTCCCAATATAAATCTTATTATTTAGGACTAGCTTCCCCTCCACATTCATCAATGTTGAAAATATGAAGACCCTTTTTGAAGTTGATTCACTATATTTAGGTGATAATATAGTGGGACTAACTTCTTTACCCATAGACATTCATGATGTGAGAACCCTTTGTACAATTAATTCACCATATTCAAGCAAAGATGTAGAAGTTCTTACTTACTTTTCACTGTATTCAAGTTTTGTAGTGTATCGCTAAGAGGGGATACCTCAACGAAATGCTCATAATGTTTAGAATCCATGGTAGATAAATTTGAGTAAGTTTTATGTTGGTAGTTGGAACCTTAAAACAACCCTCCTTTATCTAGGCTTAGGACCAACCATGCAAGGGTAAATGAAGAAAGAAGAATAAATGAATAAATGACACTATTTCTGACACAAACACCCCCGACCACAATGGTAGAGGATTTTTGAGGTCTACCCACTACTTCAAGTGGATTTTTCCTTGTTTTAGTTACAACGGGAGGTCGAAGCCTAACACACACACTCATGTATTTCCAGAACCAAACTTGGCCCATGAGTGGGCTTTCCTGGTAGTGGATCTAGAAACTCTTTTGGGGTGGGGTGAATAGTCCCTTGAATGGTTTCGAGTGGGACGAACTATGCAGTATAGCCCATGGATCTCACCATGAGCTATAGACTTTAAGTTGATTTTCAAAATTTTAGGTGGAGTGGACACCCCATGTCGACTCAATGAAGATCCACTACTAGGCTTTCCTCATTATTTGGTGATAGGCTTACAAAATTGCTAGGACTAGTAAAGGAGTGAACCTAACAACCCTTGTTCGGAGTCGACATGGGGTGAGCAACCTCTATTTAAACACATTAGCATATGCTTCATCATAATTGATATGTACACACTCTTTTTACTATCCCAATATCCCCTTTTACCGTGATACTGATTTTGTGCCTACTAAATTCTAAAAATTACCACAATACCCCTACTCATCTAGAACTCTCTCTATAGGTTCTCACCTTACTGTCGATCATCCCACACCATTTCTTTAACATCTCATGACTCAAAGCTTGATTCAATGCATGATATTGAACTATCCATTGTCCCATAATACTTCGAATCCAACAAAAAATGAAAAAGAGGAAAGAAGAAGAAGAGAAAAAGAAGAGAAAAATAGAAAAGGGAACAAATTTGAAGAGGATTTTAGTGATTTGGTAGGTATTTCATTGATTTGATGTATTTTTCATCATTTATTTGATGTATTGATTTCATTTTTGACAAGAAATAAAAGCAAAAAATGATGTCAAGTTCCTAACTCGAGACATGGTATAGGCACGTCCCTCAGCCGCATCTCTCTATTGGTAGGGAATACGGCTGAGCTACATATCACTTACTTGAGAGATGCAACTCTTCTTGTTTCACATGATGTTTGTAAAAATATACTCGTATGTTTTTTTATTTTCTTCTTTTTTATTCCTAATTTATATTGTTCTTTTTCTTGTTATTGATTTCATTTTTTATTCTTGATTCTTCTTTCTTTTCTTTTTCTTCTTTTCTTTTCTTCGACGAGATTTATAATAGTCATTATCCAGCTACAAAGAAGGCAACAATGCTAAAAATCAATGAAATGTTGGTTGTTAGAGAGTAAAAAGATCCGGCAAGAGAGTGACCCCATTGGAATTAGATGGGAGAGGAGAGAGAAAGCAATGAAGGGTAATTTTGGTATTTTAAAAAGATGTATGGATAGTAAAAAGAGTGTACAAATAGTAATGTCCATGATTCATTATGATTTTACTTGTATGGAATTATGATTTTACTTATATGAAATGATGATTATAGATTCTTCGTACGACACAGATCGAGCATCTAGCACATCTGCATATGGTGCGGACAACGCATGAGTTCAACCCTTAAATCATTTGACTTTGTGCATAGACCTACTGTCGTTTGGAGTCTGGTTATTATGATCATAGTAGTGTCATGATTATTAAAGTTATGTTATGATTTGGAATCCTATCATGTAACTGATCCCCTTATATAAGAAGAGATCAAGGATTTAAAGAGTCTATATTAGAGATTAGTGAAAGATAAACAATCTTCCAAGAGAGATCCTAGAGAGGTTGTCTTCCTCCTCTCACTGTGTGAAGGGCGTTGATAACCGACGAATGGTTCAGATTGAATCGAGGTTGTTCTCTGGTGAGGCTTAAGAAACCATGTCATGCAACTTCGGTGAGACTTAAGAGAGTCTCCTTACTATATTTAGTTGATATTGGTGGAATGTCAAAATCGCTTTGCTGAGTATATTGTGTTTTGAGTGTCTGATTGTTGAATGAACCAATGTTATCAATGAATTAATCATATGCATGTATTTTTTCTGGTCATAATGGTAACTTGAGTCTCCTTACTATATTTAGCATAATGAAGGTGATTTGGTGATATTTGATATCAAAGCCACATTCGTATGATTCATTGTGTTTCTGGTCACAATTTGGTGGTTGGAAAGCAATAGAGAAATGATGGAAATATCACTCGCTTTCTGCCCATAGGGAAAACAAAAAAGCAGGTTCTATTTGGCCGGTGGAGTCTTGTTGCACAAAGGGATTTTACAGTAATGTTGTACAATCCCAATTTAGCAAGGATTATGCTGGAGTGTGTTGACAAAACTTGTAGGAGATTATTTTTCTGTCATATCATTTGATATGGTATGTAGAGATGCCTCAACATTAGGTGCAAGCCATTGAGGAGTGAGAGATTCCAAGTGTGGCAGAACTGAAGGCTTCTCCAAAATTCATACTCTTTGTTTCATAATTATTCCAAGTTAAACAACTCCCCAAATACACACGCTCTTAAAAAGTTGCTCAAGAAGGGTCACCCTTGGAGTTGGGATGTGAGTTGCAAGCAAGGTTTTGAATAGTTGAAGACTGCTTCTTATACAGAGCCAGTTCTATGCCTAAACCTTTCCTTGCCATTTGTTGAAGGAGTATTCAAGGCATTTTGTTTCAGCAATTAGAGGAATTAGGTCTCATTGATGGAGACAACTGAGTTCAACTATAGTCTACACCAGAGTTTGAGGATTGATTAAAGCACATTTAAGTTGATGATGAGTTGGCAATTATTATCCTTTGTTGATGTGACCCTAAGGGAGAAGAGAGGAGTTGTCTATTGTTCTTAAAGAGGCTAATGAGTAGGTCCTAATTCTTTGTATGTGGAAGAAAGAGTTGTGTGTCACCATAGTAGTTGTACCCTCACTATAATGCTATAACCCACTATAGGAACACCTGCTTTGACACTCCCATAGGGCAATACAATGTTGGTACTTGGTACGGTGGATAGGTCGCAATGAGTATGTTGACACTTAGATTCCAAGCGCTCAATTGTGGGGTACGAGAGTTTGAGTTAAGGTATCATTTGAGAATTAAATGTTGATTAATGATGGTTAAATTAATTAAACTCATGTATATTAATTATATTTAGTTCATAATTAGCATCCCTATATGTTCATTTGATCTAATGGTAAATGATCCTATATGTGGGAACAATTATAAGTGAAGACATGTGTTGTTTGGATCGGATTTAGGATCCAAGATCCATCATTTTGTTTATAAAATAAAATTAGGGCTTCCCTAATTAGTAATTACTATTCACACATACTCTCTCCCCTCTACTCTCCTTCTTTATGTGTTTTCACTCTACAACGATTGTTTTCACTCTTCAACCAACTAGGTGTCTCAAGCGTGGTTGAAGGCAACCAAAGTTTAGGTATGTGCTCTTGTAGTAGTATTCGTTTTATCTTAGGAGAAAAGCATATGATACCCGTGTGTACCTAACAATGGAGCAGTGATTTCTCTAAGACAAGTTCGTATAGATGACTTGAACAGATAAGTTCTTTGATGTTTTTCATTTTGCTTTGTTTGTTTCTTGCACTATTTGTGAATGAATTTCTTTGGATCTATGACTATGAATGATATCAACATGTTTATGATTGTTGCATATTACTTGTTTATTCATGTAATACTATAATTTTTCCCAATAATCTTAGAGAAATTACTATACATAGTAAACACGTCTTCGTCTGCTACTATGCGACCCAAGGTCGTCGACCTTGATGCTAGAAAAGTTTGTCAGTCTCCACTTTAGACGTTAGCAACAACATATGAAAATTTGGTTGACAATGTTAGGGCTGCATAAAATTACTGAATAGAAGGAGGATACCCTATGTCGTTGTTGTATTTTATTACATTATTGAATATTTTATTTAACGTATACAATTCTTTTCCTTCCATGATAGTGAAAGATCTGTGGGCTGCCTTGAATCGAAAATACAATACTTAAGACCTCGATCTTGAAAAGTATTTAGTAGTTAAGTTTTTAAAGTATCTATCTCTTAAACCCAATATATTTTCTATTTATGAGTCATACTATTGGATTGTAGACACTAGGTAAATGTGCACGTCTATACTGATCAGTGTTTATTTGTGTCTTATGAAGCTGTATGTGGTAGAATCATGACCTTAGGGGATCATTCGACTGTTGATGTTAAGGGCAAAGGACTTGTGGATTTGAAGTTTCTTTTAAGAAAGATCTTGACTCTTTATGGAGTTAGGCATATTCTTACGATTCGTCATAGTATTCTTAGTGGTCTAGTTTTTGTTATGAAGGGTTTAAGGTTAGATTGTAAATATAATAAAGTTGTAATTTCACAACTTAGTACTAAGCGTTTTTGAGAAAAGATATTTGTGTGATGTAGAGAATTTATTTAAAATTCATGTAGAACTTGTTATTGGTTCTTGCATATATTTTAATGTTAATAAAACCTCTACTTTTTTTTATTCTATTGCTTATATTGTTCAATCATCTGATGTATGACATGTGAGGTTTGATCATGTTAATTTTGATTCTATGAAATAAATGATGAATTTGAATCTTATTCCTAAGAATGAAACAACTTAGGAAACCATTCCATATGGTTGATTGAAAATCTAAAATTTTGGATTTGGTACACATTGACATTTATGAATTCAATGAAATAACAACTAGGGATAACAAAAGATATTTCATAATGTTTATTGATGATTATAGTAGATACTATTATATTTACTTGCTTAAAAGTAATGATGAAGCTTTATAAAAGTTTCAAATTTTTAGAAATGAGGCACAAATACAAACTAGTTAGTCCTTAAACGATTAAGGTTTGATAGATGAGAAGAGTATATCTCAAACCTATTTCAAGAATACTATCAAAATTAAAGGTATTGTAAATGAGGTTACTACTCCTTATTCACCTCAGTCTATAACTGAATGAAAAAATAGAACCCTATGTGATATGATTAATGTTTTACTACAAAGTTTTGGGTTATCTACATGTAAGAAAGCTTTGAATACAACTTACATATTCTAAATATTGTCTAGTCATATAGATTTATCAACTTTTATATGTTTAAGAGTTTGTTTGACTTCATTCCTTTGAATATACTTGTAGAAATTGTATTTTATATACTCTTCTAATTTAGTTAGATCTTCTAATCTAATACTAACACATATATTTTTTCTAAAAAACTTATAAAAATATATTTTCCTTCCTTTTGATATCATCACTTGTCACTACAATGTCTCATCCATATCTTTGATACATCTAACAAAAGTAAGATTTTTAGTTTTCAAGTTTTTTAGTTTTCTTATCCTTATTCTTATGTATCATAAAAATATATTTTTCACCTTATTTTGAGTTGAGCCTTTCATATAAATCCTTCTAAATTTTGGTTTCTGTTTCATTATTCTTCTTTTGCTCTTTTATAAGTCTCACTAGTTTTGTTGACATAATGTAACTTATAACATATGAATAAAAATAGAATTGTGTGTGATATGATTAATGTTTTACTATAAAATTGTGGGTTATCTATCTATATGTAGGGATCCTTTGAATACATGTTACCATATTTTCCCCATAAGCACAAGGAAATCACTCTTTAACCTTTGGAAAGGTCAAAAGACCTATGTGAAATATCTCAAAGTGTAGATGTATCTTACAAAAGTATTAATCCCTTAACATAAGAGAAATTAGGACTTTGACATAAATTATTATGTATTTGACATATTAATCCCTATCTGTATGTGAGTTATGTGGAGACTAGCTATACACATAGATTCTTGGTCATTAGATCTAATGTACTTGACATAAAAGTTAACATGATTGTTGATCTCTATGATGCTATATTTTTTGAGAATGTATTTTTTATGAAATCTAGTGTACCCCAAAGTGTATCTTCTAGAGATCATGACCCTAGTGTTGGTTCCATTCTCAATTATATGAAAAGAATAACAAATGTAGGAGTGACCTTGAAAGTATTATTTATAGATAAGATGACTTTGAGAAAATAATTAAACAAAGAAGAAGTAAATGAGCTAAGACATCCAAAGACTTTTAAAGTGACTTTGTTACCTTCAATGTTGAGGATGCTCCTATCACCTTCCAAGATGCTATGACCTCACATTCGTTTAAGTTTTGTAAGAAAGTCGTTAATAGTGAAAGTCAATCAATTCTTTCTAATGAAACTTGAGAATTTATTGATTTGTCTCCTAGTTGTTCTACTATGGGTTGCAAATATATTTTTAAGAAGAAAGTGAATGCAGACATGATAATCAATAACTACAAGGCTATATTTGTTGCCAAAAGATACAGACAAAAAGAATGAATAAATTATTTTAATACCTCTTCTTCTATTTCCTGTACAATCACAATATGAATGCTTATAGTACTAGCTTTAGTATATTAACCTCACCTAAATATTGCTTTCCTACCCCTATGAGAAAATCTATATAAAACAACCAAAGGGTTTTGTGGCTCATGAGAATGAGTCTAAGGTGCCTAAACTTGTTAAATTATTATATGGTTTGAAATAAGTTTTTAAAAAATGACATGAAAAATTTAATTGTCATATCATTTTTTGGCTTCATTTCTAGTAAATTTGATAAATGTCTACTGCAAATCTATCAATGATGCATTCATCATTCTGTGCTTATATGTAGATGATATTTTACTATTTGGTTATGATATTAGATACATAAATAAGACTAATTCATGTATAACAAATTTGAGATGAAAGATATGGGTATAGGTGACATGATTTTAGTGCTTAAAGTCACAAGGTCTAATAATGGTATAATAATACCTTAGTCTCACTATATTGAAAAGTTTACAAAGATTTGAATATACAAATTATAGATCTTTTAATATCCCATATGATTTATCGAAAGCCCCTTACAAAAATGAGAGTGGTATTCTTTTATCTCAATTACAATACTCTCTGATTATCTCACTATATTGACAAAGTTTGAGAGATTTGAATATACAAACTATAGATCTTTAAGACCCCATATGATTCATCGAAAGCCTTGTACAAAAATGAGAGTGGTATTCTTGTATCTCAATTACAATACTCTCTCTGATTATCAGTAGTTTGATGTATCTAACCAACTGTATATAACTGAATATTGCTTTTTCCATATGCAAGTTGAGTAGATATAGTGATTGTCTTAATTGAACCTATTAGGAAACTAGACAGAATACTTCTATATTTGAAGGGAATTGTTTCTCTTGGGTTGTATTATGGTAACCATCCTTTTGTTCTTAAAGGATATAGTGATGCTAGCTAGATTATGAAGAACTCTTATAGTAATATAGTCATTACATATATGTTTCTTGTGGGTAGTGATGTCACCTAAAATCGAAGTTTGAAAATTGTTTTTAGTCTTCGGTTTATTTTTTTGCACAAAAAGTTTTGATCTAATGGTCAAATGGTCCTACATGTGAGAATGGTTATAGGTAAGGGGGTGCATCATTTGGATCGGATTCAAAATCCAAGATCAACCATATTATTTATAAAACAAAATTAGGGCTTCCTAATCAACTGTTATTGTTCACACACTCTCTCCTCCGCTCTCCCCTTCTCAATGTTTTCACTCTACAATGTTTGTATCTGCACTTTGACTGGCTAGAGGACTCAGGTGTGACCACTATAGTGTTTGTTTTCTTGGGAGAAAATTGTTTGGTACCCGTACACACCTAATAGTGGGAGGCTTATTTCTCTCAAACAAGTCTGCACGAACGATTCAAACTTATAAGCTTTTTAATATTTTCTCTTTTCTTTGTTTATTTCCTATACTTTTTGTTAGTGGATTTCTTTGGATGTACGGCTATGAATGATATCAACATGTTTATGATTGTTGCATATTTGTTTATATAGGTAATCCTATGGGTTTTCTCAACATATATTATGAGACCATAAGTTTGAGTTCAAGCTTGAGACAAAAAGGATTGTCAAAAGACATCCATTGAACACTTGGCAAATCTACACGTAGTCCGAAGAGCGCACGGGTGCAATAGAATCATTTGTTTTTTTTGCATAGCCCTAGTGTAGTTCATAGTCTGCTTATTATGATTGGAGTCATATTATGATTATTAGATTTGTGTTCTAATTAAGAGTCCCATGTATAAAAAGGACATTAGGGCTTTAGAGAGTCATGTTAGAGATTATTAGTGAGAGATAACAACCATCTACAGGAGGTCATCGCGCCTGTGGAGGGCATTGAGAAGAGGCGAGCGGTTCAAGTTGAGCATCAAGGTTGTTCCCCAGCCGTGCACTCTCAGTGGTGCAACCGTGTCATGTGACTCGAGGTGAGAGTTGAGAAAGTATTTTACTGTATTTGATTAAAATTGGTGGAATATCATTGAAGTTTGCTGAGTATATCGTATTTTGAGTGGCTAGTTGTTCAGTAGAGCAATGCTATCATTGAATCAATCATGTGTGTACATTATTTCTCAAACAAATTTGGCAAAATGAAGACGATTTGATGGCATTTGGTATTAGACCTAAGTTAGTGCTATTCGTGGTGTTTTTCGGGTGGCTTGAAAGCAACAATGAAGTAGCATAAGTATCATTAATTCTCTACTTGTAGATAATATGAAAAACATTTATAAAAGGAGTTAGTAAGAAACCCTTTATTCACTCGTTAGGTAGCCTTGCCCAGCCGATCATCAAATAGGAAAAAAAAAGCATGACAAGTCAACGCGTATGCAACTCAAAACTCCTTTCATCCAAACACAAAAGCAAAACCTGAGACAACCCAGAAATTTTCGCACACATGTGCACCCAGAATAACAAGAAATTTTTGTGTTGACTCGTTTCGAACACAAAAACCATGCTATTCAAAAGTCCCAAACGACCCTAAATGATGCGACACAAACAAGATTGGGAAAATGAATTTCTCTTGATGTATATACCAGCACAAATGACACGGCATAAACATGATCCATAACATAAAAACTGCTCGTAATAAAATACTGGATACCCAAAAGGAAGAAAGAAAGAGTCGTGTTCTATTTGATACGACAAAACACGAAATACGAACCCGCTTGAGAAAAGCAACAGAAGACTCGGAAATTGCATCCGTACCGTATCGGATTTTCCAATCTCGAAGTGTCCACAAGCAAACCTCGGTTTTCTGGATCTCCTACTCTTTCCACAAGTCGCGAAACATGACTAGTATACCCCAGACGCCCAGTATTAATCGTTAGTTCCTACAAATTTTGATGGTAGTTTCGTCATTACAACATGCCAAGTTGCGAACTTCTACCTACTCCTCCCCCTCCCCCTCCCACACGACGTGTGAGCATCCAGAAAACGACAAAAAACAGCACCCCGTCCTCGTAGACGTCTTGCCTCCGCAGCAAGAAGCACCACGTGTCCTTTTCTGCTTCCACCTCGCCGTTGGCCCGCTAGAGCCACTCAAACGTCGCCACGCGTCCTGTTTCGTCTACCCAGAAAAGAAGTACCTCACCACGTTGCTGTCGACCAACTTACTCCGCTGAGCTGTCCAACGCTATCCATCTGTCCAGACAAAGCCACCATCCGGCGCCACGTCTGTGCGGGACCCACTTAAGTGCGTGCCAAGGACTCACGTCTGTTACTGAAAAAGCTGGATTCTGTGCCGCGCGACACGTGTCCGAGAAGAGAGTGGACCTCGGATGAAGAGAGGGCCACGTGGCACCATAATTCTGCAATTAGAGGCACCAATTAAGGGTCTAAGACGGATTAGTGTCGCCGCGGATCACGCCCCGTCTCCAACGTGGCGTCTCCCTTATCTCCCTCATCCCGACACGTGTCGTATCTGAGCCTGACGGGTACGGGTATATCAGTCGCCTCCGGTTTTTCCAATGGAAGGAGGAAGAAGAGACTGAATTCCATTGTTTGTTTCTTTTCTCTTTAGCGTTTTCCTCTTCTTTTTCTGGTTCTTGGTGAGGTTTGAGGGGAGATGGGTGAGAATGCTGAGGAAGGTGGAGGATTGAATCTTGGCCTTTCGATCGGCGGTTGTTTTACGGGATCGACGGGCTTTAGGGGGATGTATTGCCGGAACAAGGAAGACGCGGAGGAGTTTTTGGAGAAGCGGCGAAAGAAGGATCTGCACGCGCTCCGCCGGCAAGCTGCTCGCCGGAAGCGCGACGAGAAGCGCGCCAAAAGGGCTAAGACGACGGGAGAAGATGGGGAGGAGGGATCGACGCCAGGGAAGGAAGAGGAGCAGAAGAGGCCGCCGAGCGATGCCGGATACCCGAACGGTGGGTTTCCTTTCGTTCCGATGATGCAATACGTGATTCAGAACGGGGATAAGGTTCGGTACATCCCGGTGACCGTTCCTTATGTGTTGCCGTGCTGGCCTGCCTCGTCACCTCCTCCATTCCCGCCTGCTTTGTTGTCCGATGCGTCAAGGGACTCGGATCCGTTGGCCGCTCATGCAAGCGGAACGGTTTACCAGCCCGTTCCGTGCAGATCTGTTGGGGGAAATCACCGGGCTGGACCCCAGTCATCCACCGCTAGCAGTTCCTCCGCTGTCTCTGACAACAAGAGTGGAAGTAAGTTTCTTCTTTTTCTCCTTCCTCGTTCTCGTCATTGTCTATATTGTGGATCATAATATGAGGACTCATTGGAATACTTTTTCCTTTTGGTAGGTGGTAGCACGAGCGACTCTAGAAGCCATAGCCAGTCGGAGCAATGCAGGCAAGGAAGCGTATCCTCTCTGGCTCAGTCGGCAGAGGCGCAATCGAAGCCACATTCGCCACTTTCACTTCTATCCGGCGCAGTGCCGGAGAACAAGGAGGCGGATTCTGTCAACGCCGTTGAGGATAAACGAACGATCGGTGCAACTCCTGCATCAGCACCTTCGAACAATTGGACGATTTCTGCCAATGCAAGAGAGGAGGAAGGAAAACCCAGTCCAGCATCTGCATCAGCAGGTGGAGGGCAGAAGTCGGTGACGGCGCCCAGCTTGCCGCCGATGCCGTGCGTATCGACGACAGGCGACGGCCCCAATGGGAAAACCATCACTGGATTCTTATACAGATACACCAAGAGAGAGGTCAGCATCATGTGCGTCTGCCACGGGAACTCATTCTCGCCGGCGGAGTTCATCAAGCACGCCATACTGCAAACCCTTTGCGTCACATAATCGTGGTTCCCTCCCCTGTTGGGTGATGATTATCTTTCCCCATTTTGTTTGTTAAGCGGCTTATTTCTCTCTTGCGGGGGTTCCATTGCTATTCTATGGTTGGCAGATCCCTTCTTTTTCTCTTGATTTGGATTCTGGGCACGGTGTTGTCTTGGTGGTGGTCATCCTTTTTGGTATCTTAGAAGTGACACAATTGTAACTGAATGCAAGATTTTCTAGAATTGCATCTTTAATTATCTCATCAGGTAAATATATTTCTAGATTTGTTAGGGTGAGTATGAGCTATGTATTCAGGTGTAACGCAACCGCTTTAGGCCCCCACACCACCAATTTTTTAACGTACAGTTTGAAGCCTAAGTCTCAAAATTGTTTCCTTACTTAATAAGCTCCCTTTTTATTTTTTAGCTTTAAGCCTCATTGGTAAGCTAGATCTGATCGCAAGAACTTCTGTAAGTTCGCCATCGGTAAGCTTGAAATGCTTAGATACTACTTGTGGGGGCTTGGCAATGTGAATTAAAAGCCATTCATTCTCTCTCTGCGATTCTTGATAGTGTCAACAGTAGATACTGTTTCTGTTTTTTGTGGCTTTCTTTCGAGGGATCCTGTGACTTTTACTCATCCTAACGAAAACCCAGTTTTTGTTTTCATGGTTCGAACACAATCCAGCAGTTTCTTGTAGATTTTCATGGTTTAGTACATTCTATTTTGAGCTGCATCTTCTCTCGTGCACTAGCTGGAGTTGCGGGACATGATATCATAATTTATAGAATACTGCACGGTAACTTGAAGCAGCTTTTGTGTTCTGTACGAGATATGAGATCATGGTTTTGCTCATAATTGGTGCCTCGCGCATTTCTTCACAACAGAGGACAAACACAAATGCATTCAACAACCATCGAATTTTCTTCCAAACCTGATTGATGTTTGATGAGATTAGAGGGTGAGCACTTTTTAAATGAATGTATGTACCGCCGAAAGATGGGACACGATCTTGGTTTTCTGTTAAAATCAATTTTTTTTGTTACAATGGCCTCCTCAACCGAGGTATGGGTGCCCTGGTGAGCTAACGGTTTAAGCGGCTTTTTCTTAGATCTTAACAACACAAGATAGAGCCGGTGACGCCAGTGCTGCGTCTACTTTACGACGGCCGTTCCCCGAGGAGTTTCTGAAAAGTTTGGAAATTGAAATGGTGGCAGAAATTAGAAAAGAATTAAAGACTCCCCTAAATTTAAAATAAATAGGAGGGGAAGGTGAAAAACGTGACTCTTTTAATAATAAGAGATGATTGAACAAGGAGTGTGATAAGATTAGTAAGGAGTGATAATGATTTCAGCATACCGAATAATATATTTATTGATTAGTTGGGAGAGGATGGAGAAGTAATGTGATAAGATTAGTAAGGAGTGATAATGATTTCAGTATACTGAATAATATATTTATTGATTAGTTGGGAGAAGATGGAGATTGATGAATTTTTTGATTGTAAGGGTGATGTTGTAGATTATTCTTTTGTATTTATGATGGATGGTTATATGTTTAGAAGTAGTAATGAGCTTATTGATTATATAAGATGTTATTAGTCATTCGAAGAGTATGACTTGAATATGAAAGGAGTGACAATTATATGCAAAATCATTATGTTGATTTTGAAAATACTTGGTGGACAAACACTAAGAAGGTCGGTTGCATTTTCTTATTAAGAGAAGAGGGTGGAGTGTATGAATATTGGAAGTTGTATGTAGTGAATGAGACACATAACCACTTTTTAGGGTTGTATTTCGAAGGACATGTTTTCCACAAAAATTGAGTAGCTCTGAGTACAATATAACAAAAGACTTCAGATAAAGTCATTGTAAACTGAAGCATATTTTAACGCATTTGAAGCAGGTGGACATGAAAGAAGTGAGTACGGTAAGACATATTTATAATGTAACGATGAAAATAAAAAAAAAATGAAGATCATGGTTATCAAAGTGTTTTTCAACAACTATTATACGATCTAAACATTAACCATTATTATACATGACATCATAAACTTTTTGATACATATATTGTTAGTGATATTGTAATTATAAATGTAGGCAACTTGATTTCGATCCAACATGAGACGACAATACCATGATTTGTGGGCCTTTTCATAAATGCTCGGGTAAATGTTATTGAGGATAAAATTTGTGAGTATGATCATTGGTTTACCTTAAGACAAGGAGAGGAGTTGTAGTGTAAAGCTCGCAAAGAGTAGTTGAAGGAAATGATATATAAGCATGACATATATGCAAAGGTTTCCATAGATGATGGTGATATTAATGGTGCTATTTTACATATTACATACATGAGAGATGGGTTATGTCCTAGTCAGTATTGGATGTCTATACCATATATGGGTTCAATTATCATTACTAGCGTAAAGCTCGCAAAGAGTAGTTGAAGGAAATGATATATAAGCATGACATATATGCACAGGTTTCCATAGATGATGGTGATATTAATGGTGCTATTTTACGTATTACATATATGAGATGGGTCATGTCCTAGTCAGTATTGGATGTCCATACCATATATGGGTTCAATTATTACTACTTGATGAAATATAGTATTGATACTTCCCTCTATGATAGGGTTGATGATATTTCAGTTACTATTATGAGTTACTCAACAGTTCATTATGAGGGATGTGTAGTACATTGATATCATCATACTCCATGATATTTTATAGTGATGAGCATAATAACTATATATTTATTTATGTTATATAAACAATTCGTCTATTTAAGTAGATATTAATCCTCAATTTTATTTGTATTTTTTCGTAGATGCACATGGCTTATGGTTGTTTGATACCTCCTATGTTTTCAACATAGCAGTATTACCAAGATAAAAAGTGTTGGGAGTTGGTCAACTACATTTAAACAACATATCAATTTGTATATACAAATGAGAGGGCCAAAAGATGATGTTGTATATGATATTGAGGATTATGACTAAATGTTATTATCTATTTGTATGTGAAATTATACAATTTCGGGTTTTGAATGACAATCATGTATTTTGTTGATTGAGAGAGTACAACATTTCATTGCAATCATGTATATAAGATTTAGTAGCAAAGAAACCAAATTTCTTTTATTACAATCATTATTTACATATACAATGTTTAAAAATACAAAATAACATCCAACATACAATGTAAACAAAAAATGTCATGCATCGTCATCATAAGTGTCAACCGATGGATTTGTTTTGTGACATTGCTCATACATCTCTATGAGGTCCAATAACATAGGATCACTTGATAATAGCATGACATAAGCTCTAAATATACTAAAATTATTGTCTCGCGTATCACACTCATGTACTAGTATAACAAATTAAGCAAAAAAAGGTTAGTATGTAGGGTTAAAGGAAAACAAAAAAGGAAGTGCTACTAATAAAATGTAATGATTCATTTACTTGTATGTGAAATTATTATCATGTTGCCTAGCTGGAGTAAGCCAAGCAAGATGTAACTGATTGTTAGAGTATCGCAAAATAAATTGATGCGTCCTCTGAATGTACCACTCTATATAGACCTCATTACATTAGTATAGGTATAGTGCTAGGAATCCAAAATGCTCAAGCTCAAAACAATATTAGTATCGTGTTTTCCAAGTTGCGTTACATGACTCATACTATACCTTATACACGTATGGCTTCGCAGGTCTCTTTACAATGATCGAACTAAGAATATCTGTTTTATGTCATAATTCCTCTCTCTGTGGAAGTATGTTTTTCTCTAAGAAAGTTTATTGCATTAGCTTCTCTTTAGAAAAATAATTGTGGTTAACGATATCATGATATGGCCTCTGCTAGCATCGAAAATTTGAGGATATGCTAACATCAAAAAATAAAATTGGGAAGGATATGTAGTAAGCAAGTTTAAAGAGGGACGTTTGTTTAAACTCATGATGTTAGAGAGCTTAAAGGTGATTAGAAAGTTATTGAGAATTGTACGTGTCTTGAGGGAGGTTTATGAATAATAATTGTAATGTTAAAGTAAAGGATCAAATCAATTACATTATAGTCTTTTTTTGTTTTTAGTGCATTTCTTTCTTGCTTTTTCGTGGAGTATGGTTAACTTAGTTTTATGATGTTCATTCGAGCATAACAAGTCTTTGCCTCACCTATCAAATGCTTATTCATAACTTGTGAAGTTATACGGCATTTGGGATATGGTTAGTCGGATTCTCGAAAACCTATTTTCATCGTCTAAAGCTTTCTCTCCTCTCCTTTGAGAACGTGGTCGGAGGCACACCCACACATCACTTCTCATTCCAACAAGTTTTTGCATGTCCTATTTGAATTGTATCACTATATTTTGGTGATAACACATTCTTTCATACTCCCAGTGAGACATCTTACTTGATTTTGAGTTATATGGTCGAGTATACCTGATGGCATCCTCCTTTACCGGTCAAGAATTCTTGAATGTCAAGCTTTGATGACTTACATCTCCAATCAAATGACGAAATGACACTCTAATAATTAAAGCTATCCATCATCGACTGGCTGCAATCACAATTCGGGGATCTCCAAGGTCTCTATTTTGTTACATATTAGAGACAATGTCCACCATGATCGTGAACTAGCTAACTACCCTACATGAACCAGAGTTGCTAGCTGAAAAACAAATACTGGCCACTGATTCAACCGCGCAGGCTCCATCCCAAATAATGACCGACTTTCAACACATATATCAAAAGTCATCTCGTTCTCAAGTCTCCAATGTCTCGACAATCAGACCTACAATGTGACATTGCTCGAAGACCTTCGGCCTTGACGGCCCAAGGAGGGTACATGTTTCTTATGGGATCGTTTTTGTCATTGAGCAACTATTTATATTTCCAACTGGAGTCCAGGTCCCGATTAATACGCTGGAGGATATGCATCAAGCTCAGGCCGGTGTAAGATTTCCTCCACCACCGCAACTCATGGAGTACGACCCATAAATTCTCCCTTAATGACCTATGTATATGGCTGAAGTGAACAAATCTCAACCATATGCAGGACAGTTTCATTCTGCCAATCGGCAATATCAACTTATCATACTATAGGTCTTGAGAATACATCTGTGAATCGAGATAAAATCATTGACCTAGCTTGAAATGCATTTGGTATTAAGCTCCAAGTGGCTGGATGTTGAGGTGGTCCACATGCCCTATCTTGAATAGGTTGAGAGGCTTTCTCCTATCCCAAGATGTTTTAAAGCTAATTTATCACTTTCTTAGAACAAAACAATAAATATTTGGGTGAACACTTGGCACGTCTTCTCACTCTCCGGTGCTGGGAATTAGGTAACATTGAATTTCATAAGCTCAAACTCTTCATCTCCTCTCCTACCGCTCAAGTATATACTTGTTACATGTCCCTAGGTTGGTTTTATTTAGACTTTAGAGGAAATATAGAAGGTCTTCCTCAAACTATACTTGTCACCATGAAAGCCTTTTTTAAGAAGTTTCATAATATAATCACTTGTCATATGCAGTTTACTAAGGCCCAATATGTGGCCTTGACATAAAATTGCTTGCGATTTGAAATCAAGAAAGGGTTTACATGTCATTTCTATCCTATTTTAGTCTAACTGGCAAATAGTGACCAAGGTGGAGTATATGTTGAGTGTTGCCGATACCCCAATTTCTAAGTGAGAGGGACCAAAGAGGTCTCAATGGTAGACCTTCATTTCATGCATCGAAGAGATGATGCATGAAATCAATAAGGACCCCGATTTGATTGAAGTCATGGAAGTTGAATTGATGCAAGGACTGCCTTACACGTGGAATGCTCATGGTCTTTGAAAGAAAAGGAGAAGGAGACCGACATGAAAGAGTCATGGCTCTTTGATACGGCTAAAGCGATCAAATCTTTAATTTGCTATTCAAAGATTGACATACATCTTCCTTAGGGTCACTTCATTCCTATCTAAGAAGACCTTAAGAAGATGCTTAGATATCATAAATGGTACAATGTTAATGTGAAATTATAATAGACCATCAAAAAAGATTGCCTCAAGCTTGTAGAAAAGTCGCTTGAGACCAATGTAGACCCATTCATAGTCATATCAGTCCTCATAGAAGATGATCTTGTTTTACCTTTTTATATTATTCAATCGATAAAACTCATAAGTAGGAATCTCAATGTAGGGATAATTCCATAGTTCATCCTAATATACAATCAACTCAAGGCATTGTGTAGCATCGTAGCTCTCACAAATCATCAAAGAAGATTGCTTTAAGCTTGTAGAAAAGCATTCGAGAATGCAGACCCATTCCCAATCATATCAACCCTCACAGCAGATGGTTCCTGTATGCAAATCTCAGTTTTGTAAAACCTTAACTCAACAATCTTCTTAAAAAGAGAGGAATGAATTAGAAATAGGGTTTTTAGGACTTATCTCCAATCGCTCCAAATGTGTGTGGGTCCGTATCGGCTCTTTTCACAAAAGTCTTCTTATCCCACCGGACAAGGGTCAACCTTTGCACTAACAGTTTATTTGGTTAATTCAAATAAGAAATTCCTACACACTTAGGAAAAGGTGAACAACAAAAAGGAATTGCTTATTGTCCAATTACATATAGGTTATTCTAATGGGATAACTCGAGTTTATAAATACGGATAGATTTGGTTGAGTTGACTAGATATCTTGGATTCCTAATTTGAGTTACTTGGAGACACAATTTTGTTTTGAATAAATCTAAATAGGTCCCTAGGGACAGGTTATCACTGGTTTTTGATTGGATAACTAATAGATAATGGGAAATTCAACTAAGTTGGATTACGAAAGGGGGATTATATGAGGCTTATGGGATAACTTGGGTATTAAGATTAGGCTTTTTAGCTATGATTCGGTTATGGAACAATAAGCATAGAGGATTTCTTGAAGACTTACAAATACCATGCACTTGATCAAGAAATTCCAATGACAGGGTTCAAAATTTTTGATGTATTCTAGATGAGCTAGCCTATGCAAAATAATGAGCCTATAATATAATTATTGTGATGCTAATTCAAAATAAATCTTAACTACAATGTTATATATATGTTAACTAATATGCAATGATCAAGGACACAATTTGACATGTAAATTTAATACCCAATGATGCTTTGTAATATAATGGACCTATATAAATCTAAGGATGATGAATGTTAATGATATAACCTACATTTAATGGTTAATGCAGTGAACATAATTAAACTAATTACTATGAAACAAGAACAATAATGCTATTTTTATTCTTTTATGCAATGCAATACTAATAATGTAAGGGATTGACCTATAAATGCAAGGCAACTAATATGAATGATGAAACTAATGGAAAAGAAAATTAAAATATGCACTTTACTTGGAGAAGACTTGGATCAAACACCCTCTACCCTTCTTGATTGAAAGCACTAATAAACACACTTAAACAAAAAAGACAAAAGAAGAAGAAATAGAGAAGCTCTTGATATTTTTTTGGATTGCTATTGAATCTTGGATGCCTCCTTGATCTTTCTTGGATTTTTTAAATTTTTCTTAAAGAAAAGTTTGGGTGTCTAGAGTCCCGTTTTGCCATTTTGTACCATCTTAATCGGTGAAACTCGTAAGCAATAATCTTAGTGAGGGGATAATTCCACAGTTCATCCCAATATACATTCGACTCAAGGCACCATGCAACGTTGGAACTCTTATGCGAACCAAATGGTGGTTAGGCATTCTGGTTGCAATGGTCTCTAGTCTTCCAGGAATTCTCCACCACAACTGGAACTGATAAGGACAATAAACCTGGTAATCGTCACTAAACCCAAGCTAGACGAGTTTAAATGAGATAAGGGGAAGAGAGATACTTCTACACAGCAAAATGCCTCCAAACAGAATTGCAAATCGTTTCATTCCAATGGCTTAAATAGATATTAAAAGTAATAACAATCATTAAAACAAGTTGGAAATAGTAGCTAGGAACTAACACTACATGGTTATCCTACAAGCTAAGGGAAATGAGCTTGATTTAATTGTCAATCAGCTCATTAATGAGCATATTAATCAATTGGTACTCGTTTAGATGACCATTTGTGAAATCTTCCTAAGTTGGATCTTCCACTGCTTGGCTTGTCCTGGACTTAGATTATGTTACTAGTCCCACGGTTCGACTTGGATGGATTATGTCTTCAACATTACAATAATTTCTATATATATATATATATATATACACATTTCTTGTTCTTAAGATATGAGCTGATTAAAGCTTGATTCCACAACATTTTTCAGTTTTATGTTTTTTTCAACCTTGATGTCCACATCATAACCTCTAGATGGAAGAAGATTCGTCCTCAAATCTAATGGTCTTCAGTAGTTGCATAGGGTTGCAACATTTAAGCATTCGATGATGGTCTTGGGAGCTAGTTTTAAAACTAGTCCAACTAACACCTAAACCTTTTACTTTAGCCTCCAGGATTCCATAGTTCTCTACTATTATAGGTTCCAAACGATTTACAATAGTTGTGATTGATGGTGAACCTAGTTTTGCTTCTTGATCATCATTTTTTTATGGTAGAGACTCGTTGTATGAGATCAGGGTGTTGACTTCATACCGATTGTTCTTCAATACAAATGATGGCGGCCAAAATTCCAGATTATAAAAGAAAGATTATGCCATATAGGATTTATTTGCCTTATGATTGCTCTGTTGATCATCAACTTGATGTTCATTGCTTGTTTTCCAAGGAGGTAAAGTGATAAGTGAAGGTTGTAATTGTTCTCCAGACATCCTTTTCACCGTAATAAGTTTGATAAATTGAGGACCATCTATGGTGCAATTCCAAGTAACCGAAATCAAGTAGGTTGTGTGTGGGTCCTCTTCGTTGGAAATATATTGTGTTGTTTCCACGATCGGCTTGAGGTCCACCATTGCAGACTCTTTGGTAACCAATTTGGTTTCATCAACATCATTAGTAAGTGTGTCTAAAACTTGTTATGATTTTGCATTAAGGTAAGAGAGCTTGAAACCTTCCAAGATTCAATGGAGTGTTCACTGGTATCCTTGAGCACATTTATAGGTTTTATGGTGCTTTCTTTGTAGACATATGGACAATTGATGAGTTTGTATCCGTATCAAGAACAAATGTAACATTTGGTGGATTGATTGTAGGTGTACTGATTGTAGGTTTACATCGAATTCTTCAATAGACTTTCTTTCGATGGGACAATGACTAGTTGTTACATGATGCTACCTTATTGTCTTCTAATGATCATGTGAAAAACTTGGGATATCTCTTGTAATTACTTATGCATTTGTTCTTGTCGTTGGTTAGTTCTATTTTAGATGGTGTCTTCAAGGGACAACCCTTCAACTTCCAATGGATTAGGAGCAGCTAGAGATTGATGAAAATCCAATGCATTAGAGTTAGACATGATTCTAGGACTACGATTGGAATGGTACCATAGGTTTAGGTTGTTATGATGGGTAGGACTAGTAAGGCAAAATATTTGAGTAGAGTGAAATGATTACAACTAATAGGGGAAGGGGTTGATGAAAGTAATGACACAAAACAATTTGACTATTTGGGAAAGAAAATAGGTTTTAAGGGGAGGATGGGAATAACATGACAGAATGAAAAGTATTGAACTCACCTTATGAAGAGATTGCTTTTGCAATGCGAAGGATCTCCATGAAAGCACCAAATGATCCGAGCCAAATGATGGTTAGGTGTTCTAGTTGCAATAGTTTCTAGCCTTTCAAGAATTCTTTGCCAGAACCAAAATTGATAAGGACAATGAACCTTGTAATTGCCACCAAACTTAAGCTAGACGACTTTAGATGAGATAAGGAAAAGAGAGATACTTTCACACAATAAAATGCCTCCAAACATAACTACAATTTGTTTCATTCCAATGGCTTAAATAGGGATTGTAGAGCAGTAATGATAGGCATTAAAACAAGTTAGAAATAGTACCTAGGAACTAACACTACATGGTTATCCTACAAGCTAAGGGAAATGAGTCTGATGTCAATTGGCTCATTAATGAGCATAATAATGAATTGATACCGGTTTGGATGACCATTTATGAAATATTCCTGAGTTGGATATGTCACTGCTTGACTTGTCCTAGACTTAGATTGTGTTACTAGTCTCAGGGTTTGACTTGGATGAATTATGTCATCAACATTACAATAATTCCTAGATATGTATATATATATATATATATATATACATTTCTTGTTCTTAAGATGTGAGCTGATTAAAGCTTGATTCTGGGGTATTTTCCAGTTTTCTATTTTTTTCAACCTTATGTCTGCATCAAACTAGTACAATGAGGGAATGGTGGGAGATCATGGGTTGGATATGCCTAGACCCATCCGTTTGTCTTTTCATAATGGCTATCTTCCTTCTCGATAGACCCAACATTGCCTGCGATGAATGCCACATGATTGGATTATTGGATTGGATCTTGATATACTCTATAGTATAACAATTGAGGATAGAAGACTTTCAACACTCTTATATGAATTAGATCTATAATGAATGCTATAATAAAAGGTGATCCTAAAGGTCTTAAGTATAAAGGAACAAAAGTTGTCTCACCATGACTAATGGACCTTAATCGAACAACATCCTTGAGAGACAAAGAGCAGGAGGAACTAGGCTTAACGTCGAACTCAACAACTCTAATACAACTAGTTGGGAAGGCAAGTGAGCAAATCCAAGTTCTAGAAAATATAAATGGACCCAAAACTGAAAAACGAAAGCAGGCCTCCAACTAAATGTGTAGAGACACTGCTCCAAAGAAACTGGAGACTGGAATTGGCTAAGTGGTATATCATGGCTAGGATGAACTTGTATACCCATTGTTGACTTTGGTTCCACAAACAAAAGCAACAAAAGGGTAGAACTATACAACAAGAAGGCATGGTATTCCTACTCCATTAGAGTATCGGTGCCTCAATTCTTGGAGATGAAATCATTCCAAGAAAGATTCAAAGCAAGTCTGGGAGTATCAAAAGCTCGGTCAATCAGTGAAACATGATTTACACCATCAATGGGTAAACCAATAATTGCCCAAATGTCTAGAACCATTGGGGATTTCATACCAAAAGCGAATTGGAAACGATTGTGCTAAGAAACCGACAATACAAAGAAAGAATACACAAGTTGGTTGTTGAAATGGATAGTCAACAAGACAATATGATTGATTAGTTGATGGCCCAAATGTGTCATCTCTGTTCCTGAACATGGTCTAACTAGTCAACATACAGTGATTGGTTGATAGCCAAGAATGGATGAAGTTAGTGCATCAAGACATTTTGAACTCATTATGTGATAGGACAGAGGCCCAAGATGGAACTCATTAAGACCATCAAGTGATACAATGACAGGAGGAAGAACATTGCTAGAATTAGGAACCATGGGTACTATAGATACAAAGGAAAAAGGAGTTTTCTTTCGCTAAAGGTATTTGCAAGTAAGAAGAAGATAAAAGAAAAAGAGATCCAATCCTTATAATGCCCAAATGATATTCAAGAAGGATGAGAATCTCGAGAATCATGCACAAATAGAGCCTTTTTCAACGATTGATATCGATAGAAGAACAACTTAAGTCATCAAAAAACAACTCTAGACATAAAATTATTGGGGGTATGTGTTGACGCCAAAAAATTGAGAAGGATATATAGCAAGCTCTTGAAGGTCTAAAGAGGGGATGTTAGTTTAGGCTTATGATGATACTAGAGAGCCTTAAGGCATGGAGTAACGATGGTGACAGTTGTAGCACCATACCTAATATTGTGGCACATAGGCAAATCAACTGGGGACATAAAGTTGTAGGGGGCATGTGTTGATGCTGAAAAATTGAGAAGGATATATGGAAAGCTCTTGAAGGTCTAAAGAGGGGATGTCACTTTAGGCTCATGATACGAGAGAGCCTTAAAGCATGACATAACAATGGTGACAACTGTCATGCCATACCTAACATTATAGCACACATGCATATCGATGATAAGGTGAGTGAGAAGTTGTTGGGAATCATATGCACAAAGGACATGTTTAATTGTTATCATCTCAAGGGAGATCTATAAATAGCAACCATAACGTTCAAGCAAAGGATCAAATCAATCACATTACAATCTTTTCTATTCTCAATGTAGTTATTCCCTCCTTTTCTAAGGAGTAGATTTAACTTAGTTTTCGACATTCATCCAAGCATGACAAGGCTATGCCTTTCATGTTGTCTCCTTGCTCATAACTTACGTGTGATTCATATGGCATCCTGAATACACCCAGTCCCATTTCCATCGCCCGAAGCCTTATCCATCATCTCTTTCAAGAATGAGAGTAAGAATTCTTTAGCGTGCCTGCAACACATTACATTTTGGCAACAACACCTTCTATATTAGTCTAACACTCCCCTTCCTAATAAAGGTATGCACAAAGACCCTATTTTTTCCCACATACTCCAAAATTTTAGATTGACATTGGAATGATGCCTACAAATTAATGGATGCATCTTGTTTTTTTGTTAAATCTTAATAGGACGCCATATAAGGGTACAATTGCACTTTTCGTGCTCATAACCCTGCCAATGTTGCACTTTAGAAAGTAATGTATTCAAGCTCTAAAGACCAAGCATAAAATTATCTTTTCGACAAGTGTTAATATGAGGCACTCAAGGCATTAGTGTACTTGGCAAGTTTTTGACTTCACCAGATGTTGGGTGTGAGTATGATTCCTAGAGCATGCATACTCATCTTCAAACTATCATTGCAACCAAATAGAAAAAGTGTTAAAATATGACAAATCATAATGTATTCAACCTAAGGTTGTCGATGATTAACTGCCCAACAATGGGAAGCATATAACCTTACAACTTTAATTATATCTTCTTCACATATAGTATTTGATGCACCTCTCCATTTTAATCAACCTATATTAATTTTATTCGTGATATATCCATCAATTTTCTTATAACTCTCAACAACCAACCTTAGGTATTTAAAACTTTCTTTATAAACAATGTAATGTGTGTCAATCTTAATTTTCATGTTATTTGAATTAATGAAATGATCAAACCTATATTAGGTATGAGTTCTACTAAGAAACCTTTATTTTCCAATTTTTCTCTGCATCGTTTCAATTTCCTGTTAACTTTTTTCTTAGACTCATTTACTAAGACAATGCCATCTACAAATAATATATACCAAGGTACTTCATCTTGAATATGATTTATTAGCTTGTCAATAACAAGGTAAATAAATATAGACTTATACATATCCCTGATGTAATCCAATATTAGTTTCAAAGGAATTTGTCATTTCTTTATAATTCTCATGCATGTTTGTATACTATTATACATGTCTTTTATAAGATTGACGTATGTCGATGCGATACATCTCTTTTCCAAGATTCTCCAAAGAATATTTCTTGCCAACTTATCATAAGCTTTTTCTAAATTAGTAAATCCATATGAAGGTTTTGTTTTACTCTAAAATATTCTACAAGACATCTCAATAAGTGAATAGCTTTAATAATAGATCTCTCTTGCATGAAATCAAATTGGGTTTTTGTTATACTTGATACTTGTATCAACCTATATTCAATAATTCTTTTTTCATAATTTTATAGCATGACTCATCAAATTGATATCTCAATAATTTACATAATTCTAAATGTTTTCTTGTTCTTGTATATCGGTACAACTATATTCTTTCTCTATTCTTCAAGCATCCTTTATTTCTCAATATTTTATAAAATAATCTTATAAATCAAGTGATACTCATCTTCTTATGATTTTTCATACTTCTATTTAATACATCAATAGAAATTAGGGTTTATAAACTCTTATGAGTTAGTTAGCTCTCCTAAGCTAATACTAGTACCTATATTTCTACTAAAAGACTTATGAAAATAATATTTTCATCTATTTTTGATATCATTGCTTGTTATTAGAATCTTGTCATCCTCGTCCTTGATGCATATAAGAAAAGGAAAATCCTTAATTTTCCTATCTCTAGCTTAAATATCTTAAAAATATCTCTTTCACCTTCTTTTTAGTTAAGCTTTTTATATAAATTCTATTGTTTTGGCATTTACTTTTGTGACATCCTTTTTCACTTTTTCTTTTCTTTCTTATAAGTTTCCTAAGTTTCATTTGTCTTGTTAGCATAATACAATTCGTAACACTATTTTTCCTTAAGTTTATCTTTCACCTCGAAGCTTCATTTTGTGTTTGTACACCCCTTAGATTCACCTGGTATCTTTTACAACTTTCCTAATATATTTGGCTACCTAAGTTTCATTTGTCTTGTTAGCATAATACAATTCGTAACACTATTTTTCCTTAAGTTTATCTTTCACCTCAAAGCTTCATTTTGTGTTTGTACACCCCTTTAGATTCACCTAGTATCTTTTACAACTTTCCTAATATATTTGGCCATATTATTCCACATATCACAAGTTGTATCTATATAATTTCAAGCATCCTTTTCAAGAATTTTTTTTTAAATATCTTTTTTCTTATTTTTAACTCCGCCCATGTAAGGGATCACCCTTGCATTGCCGGTCCCAAGCCTGGATAAAGGAGGAGGGTTGTGTTAGGCTTCCAATAGTCAGCGTAAAACTTCATCGGATTTTATAACATGGATTACAACAATTATGAACATTGCTTTGGGACATCCCCGCCTAGCGATGTGCTGTAGAGCCCGAATGCAGTAATAAGTAAGCAATGGCCACTATATTTTTACCCAAATATAGTGAATCAATTATAGAGAGGGTTCCCACATTATGGATGGGTGTGGGTAAAGAAGTTAGTCCCGTTGTCGCCCGAATGTAGTGAATAATTTTCAGAGAGGGACTTCGCATTTTGAATATGGAAGGATGCGGGGGCTAAGGAAACTAATCCTACATAATAAGATTCGTATTGGTTATTGAAATATCAGGACATTATCCGGTAAGCTAATGGAGGTGGTAGATACTATGATTTAGAGAAAGATTCATATTCTATGTTTATAAGAGAGAAAATGGGTTAGAAAAAGTAAAGGAGATAGAGGATAAAGGTTTTAAATTATGATACTCAGGTAAAGAAAAGGCTTGAAACAGAGTTGGTATTATTATAAATAAAGATTTAAAGGATAGTGTAGTAGACATACAACGATATGGTGACCGAATCATGACATTGAAATTAGTGGTAGGAGTAGAGGTTTTGAATATAGTTTGTGCTTACGTACCCCAAGTAGGACTAGAAGATAGTATAAAGACAACTTTTTGGAAAGAGTTAGATAAGGTGATTCAAAAGATTCCACAAAGGGAGATGATTTGTTTAGGAGACTTAAATTGACATGTCGGTAAAGAAGAATTAGGATATTAAGGGATTCATGAAAACTTTGGTTTTGGGGATATAAATGAGGAAGGTAGGGAGATTTTAAATTTTGCTATGGCATTTGATCTCTTTATAGTCAATATAATCTTCAAAAAATGAGATGAACATTTAATTACTTATAAGAGTGGCTTATCACAAACATAAATTGATTACTTTATTTGTAGAAAAAAAGATAGAGCACATTGTAAAGATTGCAAGATAATTCTAGGAGAAAGCTTAACCACCCAACATTGACTTTTAGTTATAGTTTTACAAATAAAAAAATGGACAAAGAAGAAAAGAGTGCATCGAGCTATTCGGACTAAATGGTGGAACCTCAAAAGCGAGAAATAAGATATACTTAAACAGAAAGTCCTTCAAGGAGATGTTTGAAATTATGTTGATACACCCTGTGATATGTGGAACAATATGGCTATACATATTAGGAAAGTGGCGAAAGATGTGTTAGGTGAATCTAAGGGAGGCGTACCGGCACAAAAAGAAGCTTAGTGGTAGAGTTAAGTAGTACAAAATAAAATCAAGACAAAGAGGACATGTTACAAATTACATTATGCTACGAAAACTAGTGAAACTTTAGAGGCTTATAAGAAAGCAAAGAAGGAAGCGAAAAAGGCCGTGAGTGAAGCAAAAGCTAAAATTCGGGAGGACTTATATAAAAAACTCAACTCAAAAGAGGGTGAAAGAGATATTTTTAGGATAGCTAGGGCTAGAGATAAGAAAAATAAAGATCTTAATTATGTTAGATACATCAAAGACGAGGATGAAAAAATTCTAGTGGCAAATGATGATATAAGAAATAGATGGAAAAACTATTTTTATAATAATTTTAATGAAAATAAAGATGTTAGTATTAGCTTAGGAGAGTTAGCCAAATCGAAAAAGTATATAAACCACAATTTCTACCGACATATTCAAAAGAATGAAGTCAAAGAGGCTCTTAAACATATGAAGGGTGGTAAATCGGTAGGACCAAATAATATTCCTATAGAAGTTTTGAAAATACTAGGAGAAAAAGGAATCACTTGGCTTACAAGATTATTTAACGAAATATGGAAAAACCAAAAGATGCTCGAGAAATTGAGAGCAAGTACACTTATACCCACGTATAAGAACAAGGGAGACATTCAAAATTGTGCGAATTATCGAGGTATTAAGTAATGAGCCATACTATGAAATTGTGGGAAAGAATTACCGAACGTAGATTAAAACAAGTATCAAGTACAACAAAGAACCAATTTGGATTCATGCCAAGCATATCTACTGTTGAAGCGATTCACCTTTAGAGACGTCTTATGGAATATTTTAGAGCAAAAAAAAAGACTTTCACATGATGTTTATTGATCTAAAAAAAGCTTATGATAGGATACCAAGAGAGGTTCTTTGGAGAACTTTGGTAAAAAGAGGTATCCCATTAACATACATTAACCTTATTAAAGACATGTATGATGGTGCAAAAACATGTGTGGGGACTCATGAAGGAATGACAGACTTCTTTGAAGTTAATATTGGGTTACATCAAGGATTAACTTTAAGTCTATATTTATTTATAATGGTGATTGATGAGTTAACAAAACATATTCAAGATGAAGTACCTTGGTGTATGTTATTTGCAGATGGCATTGTATTAGTGGAGGAGTTTAAGAAAAAAATTAATAGAAAATTAGAAGCCTCTGACTTAGTAGAACAAAGACGAAATATATGGAATGTAAGTTTGATCATTTAGTTACCTCAGAGGACATAGAAATTAAAATTGGCATACATTACATCTCCCAAAAGGAAAGTTTTAAATACCTAAGGTCAATTTTTCAAAGTGATGGAACAATTGATGGAGATGTTACGCATAGAATTAATGCTAGTTGGTTAAAATAGAGAGGAGCATCAAGTATTCTTTGTGATAAGAAGATACCATTAAAGTTAAAAGGTACATATTATAGAGCAGTAATTAGGCCTGCCATGTTTTATGGTTTTGAGTGTTGGGCAGTTAATCATCAAGATGTACAAAAGATGTTTGTGACAGAAATGAAGATGTTGAGATGGATGAGTGGTCATACAAGAAAAAACCGTATACATAATGAGGTTATTATAAACAAATTAGGAGTGACACCAATAGAGGATAAAATGAGAGAATATCGTTTAAGATGGTTTGGACATATAGAAAGAAGATTAAAAGAAGAACCTGTAAGAAGGTACAAAAAACTAAATTTGAAAAGTATTAAAAGAGTTAGAGGACGACCACAAAGTATTGGAAAGAAACAATAAAGAATAATCTAGCTTATTGTGAGTTAACTGCTAACATGGCACACTATAGGGATATGTGGAAACAAAGAATCCATGTAGCCGACCCCATCTAGTATGGGAAAAGGCTTAGTTGTTGTTATTGTTGTTATCTTTTTTCTCATTTTTGAGGTTCTACTATTTAGTCTAAATAGCTCTATGTACTATTTGCTCTTTGTCTACTTTTTTACATGCAAATCTATAATTAAAAGTCGATGTTGGATAGTTAATCTTTATCTTAGAATCACCTTATAAATCTTACAACATGATGTATCTTTTCTCGTATACGCAAAATAATAAATTTGTGTTTGTAACAAATCACTCTTATAAGTAATTAAATGTTTATATCGATTTCTAAAAATTATATTAGCTACAAAGATATTATGTCATAGAAAAGTTTGAAATTTCCATACCTTCCTTATTTAAATCCTCAAAGTCATAGTGTATATAACTACCTTAATATCCTAATGTCTCTTTACCCACATATCCATTTAGATCTCCTCCTAAATAAATCATCTCTTTGTGAGATTCTTTGAATTATCTTATCTAACTCCTCTTAAGATGCTTCCTTTATCTTTATTCTAGTCCTGCTTGGGGTGTATAAGCATACACTATATTAAAAGCCTCCACTCTTAATACTAATTTTTCTATCATAATTTTACCTCATATCATTGTATGTCTATTATACTATCTTTTAAATTCATATTTACTACAATTTAATGTTTTGATAAATCTTATGTTTTCAATTTCCTAAGCTTTTTTTCAACCTATTTTTTCTCTTGTAAACATAAATTATAAATCTTTCTCCTAAACATAGTATCCATAATCTACATTAGCTTCTTATTCAATGTTTTGATATTTTAAATATCAATGTGAATCTTGTTATCTAGGACTAGGTTTCTTACCTCTAGCATTCGTTCATGCTGAAAATATGAAGACCTTCTCTACAATTTATTCGGTATATTCTAACGATAATATAGTTAAATTATTTTTTTACCCACATCGGTCCATGATATGAGAATCCCTTCTACAATTGATTCACTACATATGAGCAAAGATATATAAACCCTTACTTATTTTCCACTAAATTTGGACTTTGTTGTGCGTGGCTGAGGAGGGACATGTCAACAAAATGCCCACAATGTTTAGAATCCACATTAGTAAATTCAACAAAGATTTACATTGATTGTTGGAAGTCTAACACAACCCTCCTCCTTTCACAAAATTCATGTAGCATTTGGTTTTCGTTCTTATAAACTACATTGTATAAGTTTCACCAACCCACAATCAAATGGTGACGAATGAGTGAGAGATGAAACTAAATTGCAAAATGATCCAGATGAACGAAGCTCAAGCTTAACAGGACACAAGAGGCTTATAGAGAGATGGTTGGGAATACTACCAGCCATCAGTAGTGGTGGAGGCATGAGGAGTACATGCAGGGTTAGAAATGGCTCAGTTAAAAGGTCTATCATGGTGGAGGCATGCAGACTATACATGGGGTTAGAAATGGTTCTTGGCTAAATGTATAAGCAAAAGTGTCCTTGAATTAGATTTTGTGGTACAATCTGATGGTTGAAAAGTGAATCAAAAGAATTAGCAGGCTAAAGTTCCATACTCAAGTTTATTATTGAAGTATCTCCAAAGAAAGATTGGATGTGAAGTTTCGGTATGCATTTAGAGAATGGGAGTATCTGGGTCGAGTGTCTTGCCTCCTACAGTATAGAACTCTCCCTAGGCCTTCATAAATGGACGAAATGCCTACAACACATTGCATTGCATATGCTAGTGGTTGACCAATGTGGCTCCTATAATAGTGAGGAATAATTCATTAGATATCTTTTCTTGGGCTACTGCCCTTCTTTCTCTCTTCATATATCTTATCTACATGTCCATATATATAGATATTATGAATGATAGAGTCTACTAAGAAAGTGTGAGAAACTACATGATAAAAATGTTAAAAGAGAAATAGAAAATGCACAAAAGTGTTGGAAAGAAACAATAGAGAATCGTGAGGAAAAAATCGTTGAATCCTACAACGATGGACAACTGTTTATCCAACAAAAAGTTACATAGAAGATTTCATCGATGAGTTGTGTGTAGGTGAATTTTCGGTCCCATAGATCCTCGACACACGATACGATCATCTTAAAAAGAAGAAATGAAAGTGAGAGAATTAAGAGTAAACTTAAAAAGGAGAATACCTCTTAATGCTCTCCTTCTACGATGTGGGCCTCTTTCAATTCTTGTCGCCGAAGTTCTTACTTTGGTGAGAAAGGATCAATCTCCTGCACTACCAAATTTGCTTGTTTAGATAAACTTAAATTTATTAGATTTACGCACTTGGTGAGCTTCACATGGGGACTTGCCATAACTCGGTTACCTGGGTTTTTAGGAAAGGGAATGGCTTAGGGGACCATTTTTTGGAGTAAGAGTGAGTGGAACTGGTCTGATTTTGACTTAGGAATGAAGTTGAGCTACGGGTTTGGTTTGGATGAAAGTAAGAATTTGGGTTTTGCTATGAGATTTTTGGGTATGGGTGTAGTTTAGGTAAATTGGATCGAAATGGGTCAAATTGGATTAGGATTTGGGTTGAAGTGGTTTGACAAGGAATGGGATTCAGTATGATAAATTAAATTGGTAGAGAAATAGGGTTCAGAAAGGTTGGGTCAAGAGGGGCGAATTGGATCTGTCGAGGTTTTGCAAAGGTAAAGCAGATTTTATCTGGACCAAAGGAAATGGATCGGGTTTTACCAAATAGATCCAATCCGGTTCGAGACTTAAGCGGTGAACCAATACGATGGATGAGGGCCTTTGCAGCCAAGGCCAGAGGGAACCACAGTGGAAAAACGGGGCGGTTGCAGGCAGCAGGTCGATGATGGAGGTGATCGGTTGGGGCTCGGTCAGGGACGACCGGCGGTAAGGGTGGCGATGAGATGATGGTGGTAGTGGATGCATAGTTCGGCAGCGGCGAGGTGGTGGTAGGTCAGTGGTTCTCGGCGAGACAGACACAACTCGTACACACATCGCGAGAGAGAGGGAGAGAGAGTTGTGGTGTTCTCCAATCAAAGAGAGGGGGGAATGAATCGGGTGATGATCAGAGAGAGAGAGAGGGCTGCGGTGTTCTGCGGCCACACAGAGAGAGGGATGTATGGGTGATGGGCAGAGAGGAGGTGGAGAGAGATGGGGTTGCGTGACTATTTCTTCCTTGCTTCTATTCTCTTTGCAGAAACACACACTCGATGAGGGGAGAAAATATTTTCATAGAGTCTCTCATCAAACGAAATTACTGTATATAGTCGGAGAATGGGACGATCAATCTACAGATGGGACAGGGAGGGAACCTTTGGCTATCCTTTCTTCCTTCTCTTTCAGATTTTTCAATTTTTCTTTCTTTGCAGAATTCCCACAGAATGATCGATGATCTGAAATGTTAAGGAGTTACTCCTTTTATAGTTGCTCTCAACCCCTATCGTTTTCAACTTTATGCAGGAAATACTGTCTTGTGTATGCTGTATCTTGGTCATTTCCTTTTTTCTGTTCTTTCTTGATGCAGGAAATCATGCTTGTGTGATTGTATTTTGTTTTTTTCCCTGTTCTTTCTTGGTGCAGGAAAACTAGCCTGTGGAGACTTTACTTCTATCTCTGTTGTGATGTCTAGTTTCAGTTCACGTACTTCTACTTTGTAGACTTTTTCCTTCTTTGTACGATGGGTTGGATTGTCTCCTTTTCTTTTGTCAGAGTGAGGGAGGGAGGCAACAAGACCACTGTCTTGCCCGTGATTCCTTTTTACCGTGCCTTAGCTGCATTTCCATTTTCATGCAAATGTGGTGATATATCAATCCTGTTCCTTTCTTTTTTGTACAGAAAAATCTGCCAAAATCTTTAACTTATTTTCTTTTTTCTTTTATGAAGGACATCTTGGAGACTTGCACGATTACTGATGTGGGCTAGCTGGATGGCACTCATCTGTTTGCATTGGGGAGCTTATAGATGTTGATCATCATCTTTTGTTGCCTCTTGTTTTTGTATTGTTATGTCATAATCGATGGGATCTTCATCATGTGTTGTTTCTTTCCTTTTTTATTTTCCTCAGTAGAAGTGCTTTTTGGGACTCCTAAACCAGTAATCTATATTGCCTTAGTCGTAGTCGTGCCTTAGAGATGGTCCTTTGCTTGTACTTTTGTTGATGTGTATTAATTGACTCTTTGTCGATAAGAATCTGGTGACTTTAATCAGTATTGAGAATTCTTGAAAATCAATAAATCGTAGGATGTGTATCCTTGAATGTTCCACTTTGGTTTATTCCATATCATGGTGAGAATTTGGTGTTCACTCTGTGGAAGGAGGCAATCTCTCCTGCCTCTGTGTGCAACCATCTATGCATCGGGGATTTGTAGCAAAATGTTTGCCATCCATTTTGGGGATTTCACAGTCGCACCAACCATCCATTCAGAAAGACCATGAGGGGACGAAGGGGGTGCATCAGTCCACCAGGGATTTCACAGTTGGGGCAGCCATCGCCCTCTCCTCATGACTTCCTTTCAATGATGAAGATTGCATGGTGGGCATTAAATCTAACCTTTTCATCTAGGTATCCCAAGCTGTTAGCAAAGTGTTGGCACAACTCTGTCGAGAGTACAAGTGCGTGTCCAAAGAGCTGCAAGCCTTTATGATTCAGCACCTACATTGTGTAGATTAGGGACCTTAATCACACTTTTATAGTAAAGTCAGCGGATTCATAAATCGGATCCACTCCAATAGTTGCACCTCTTCGCCACACAACCGATCCCGCGTGTAGGATCCATTTGACCACATAAAAACTTTTTTGTGTGAAAAAACTTATAAAAAGAATACCAAAAATCGAAGATAATTCTCGAACTTGAGCTTGATTGGACCCAACGTGCACTCCATATGTAGTCTTTCATGTTGTTTTGAAGCTATTTGAACTAATGTTCATGAGCTACCAACTATATAAAACGATTCAACGTGAGACTAAAGAATTATCGATTGTATTCACATGCACAAGATCCTCACATGTGACTTTTATACTTGGGACTTTTACATTAATTAAAGATATATCAAATGAATATTTAGGAATACTTAACATGGACTAAATGCAATTAATGTTGCATAGACTTAATTAGCCTAATCAACATTAATTAGTCATTAAGTCTAACAATCCCGATAAAGTCCAAAGTGTGAAGTGTCCTACCAAATCATTCATCATATTATGCTTTCGGTAATGATATTTTTCGATTTGAACCATTATCTAAGTGTTATCCAATATTACTCTTAAAGGAATTAGTAAGCATATGTCTTGGGTGTAAAGGTGTTTACATATGTCTTGGATGTAAGGGTGTTTATTACTAGCAATATAATAAAGGTTGTAGTAATGATCTTTAAGGTTGATGCATTAATAATCATGCATCTATATCCTATTTCATGATTAATTTCAGTGAACAACTCAAATCTCCTATTGTGGTCTCACAATATCAATCACTTAGTTGGACATCTCTAAGGATGTACTGCTAGTATCATATCCTAAAACTTAATACCATTGAGAGAAAAATCTCTAACTTGCAGTCATGACACTTTAGATTTACAGGGGTAAACACATAGATACTCAAAGTATCACTTTATTATTAAGTGTCATCATATTCACCCAACAACTTGTTAGGTTGGGTTGCCACGGCTTAAGAATAACTCATAGATTTGAGTCTAGTCTCCAACCCAAATTTCTCAATTAAAGCTACTGCTAGACCTTAGTCAAAGGATCAACTATATTATCTTTGGATCCAACGAAATCTACAACTACAACCACATCAGATACAAGTACCCTTACAAACTTAAGTATGACTTATATGTGTCTTTTGTTTTTTTATTGTACTTCGAACTACTGATTTTAGCATTGATAGTCATGCTATCATAGTATACTAAAATAACAGGAAACAACTTTTTTACCATAGGTAAATTGGACATAAGTTTCTTACGTCATTCTATTTTCATTTCATTTCATCCAAAGCACAATGTTCTGCCTTCAAGGTAGAGCGAGAATAAATTGTTTGTTTCTTAGATTTTGAGGTGATTGCACCATCACCCAAGAGAAATACATATCTTGAGACTCTTTACTCTAAAAGTTTTTGGCAATATCGCTTGCATCATTATATCCTTCAAGAACAAAAGGATGTTTTTCGTAATACAGTCCAAGGAAAATGGTTTCTTTTAGATATCGAGGTATTCTGTCTAGAATTTTCCAATGGGTTCTATTAGGACAATTCGTCCATCTACTCAACTTATACATAGAAAAAGCAATATGTGATCATATACAACTTATTAGATACATCAAACTTTTGATAATATGAAAATATCTCAATTGAGGTACATGAATATTACTCTTGTTCTTTTATAAGGCCTTTGATGAATCATATTGAATCTTAATAAGTCTATACTTTTTATGTTCAAATTTCTCTAAAATTTTCTCAACATAATGAGACTTAGAGATTACTATATCATAAGTAAATCTTATAATTTTAAGCCTTAAAATTATATCAACAAGACTCATATCTTTCATCTAAAATTTACTACACAAGACTGCTTTTATCTCATTAATAATCCTCATATCAGAACCAAACAATAAAATATCATCTACGTATAAGCATAGAATGATGAATGCATTATTAACTAATTTGCAGTAGACATACTTATCAAATTCATTATAAATGAAGCCAAAAGATTATATGATACAATCAAACTTTTCATGTTATTATTTAAGAGCTTGTTTTAATCAATGTAAAGATTTCATAAGTTTACATACTTTGGATTCATTCTCACAAGCTATAAATCTCTTTAAGTGTTCTATATAAATTTTCTCATTGAGGTCACATGCAGGAAAGCAATTTTCACATCCATGTGATGGATTGTGAGATCATATATAAAAATGAGTGTTATAAGCACTTAATTGTGCTCATGCAAGAAACAAAAAAATACGTATCAAAATAGTCTATTTATTCCTTTTGTATATACCTCTTGAAAATTAACATAGCCTTATACTTATTAATTATCTTGTATGCATTTATTTTTTCTTGAAGATTTATTTACAACCTACAATAAAATAACTAGGAGATAAATCAACTAATTCTCAAGTATCATTCGAGATAATTGATTGAATTTCATCGTTAACAGCTTCATTCCAAAACTTAGTCTTCTGTGAAGTCATAGTATGCTAGAAAATGATAAGACCATCCTCAACATCAAAGGTAACAAAGTCACTTCCAAAGTCTTTGGATGTCTTAGCTCATTTACTCCTCCTTGGTTTATTTATTTCCTTAAAGTCCTCTATTTTGAAAATAATACAATTAGGGTCCCTCCACATTTGTCATCCTTCCCACATGATCGAGAATAGACCCAATAGTAGGGATAAAATTCCTAGAAAACACACTTTTGGACACACTAATTTTCATGAAAAATACATTCTCAAAGAATGTAGTATCATGGAGTTCTATAATCATGTTGACATCTATGTCATATACGCCAGATCTATTGACCAATAATATTTACGCATAGGTAGTCTTCACGTAACCAAAAAAATATGATATTTACAGTTTTAAGTCCTAATTTCTTTCTCTTGTGTTTAGAGATAAGTACTAGTCTTTCGACCTTTCTAAAGTTCAAAATGATTGCTTTCCTTATGTTTATGGGAAACTATATTCAGAATATGGAAAATTGTATTCAAAGCTCCCCACATATATTTAGGTAGCCCAAAACTTTGTAATAAAATATTAATCATATCATATATGGTTCAATTTTTTTATTCAACTATCTCATTAGACTGAGGTGAATAAGGAGCAATAATCTCATATATATATCTAATATATATATATATGTATTTTAATAATATTCTTGAAAAGGGTTTGAGGTAAACTCATTTCTCCTTAATCATGTAAAGTACCTTACCAGTTTGTTTTTGAGCCTTATTTCTAAAAAAATAAAACTTTTGTAAACCTTTATTTTTACTTTTAAGAAAGTAAATATAATAGTATATAATAGAATTATTAATTAATGAATATAACAAAATTTCTTTTGTGATCCCTAGTTGTCATTCCGTTGAATTGGAAAATGTTAGTATGCACTAAATCTAATATTTCAAATTTTTGATCAACCGTATGAAAGGGTTTCCAATGTTGTTTTGCCTGTGCACATATTTCACATTTGTGTTTTCTATATATAACAACTTTAGAAATAAGATTCATCAAATGTTTCATGAGATAAAAATTAATATGACCCAACCTTTCATGTCACACATCAAATGATTCAACATTTAAAGTAACTGAAGAATAATATTTTTTTTATTATCATTAAAATTCATAGAAGAAACAAGTAAAGATTCTACATGAATTTTAAACAAATCCTCTACATTACATAAATAACTCTTTCCAAAGAAATACTTAGTATTAAGTCATGTAATTTTGACTTTATTATATTTGAAATTTAAACTCAAACCCTCCCTAACTAAAACTAGATTACTCAAGATATTCTAGTGAATTGTAGTAATATGCCTTAACTCTCTAAAGAGTTAAGACATTTTTGAGAGAAACTTCAAATCTACATGTCCTTTATCTTTGTCTTTAGTAATTAAATGAACACCTAAGGTCATAGTTCTACTATAGATGGCTCAGTAAGATATAAACAGAGATTGGTCAATAGAAATGTAGACATTTGCCTCATTATCTACAATCTAATAGTGTAGCTCATAAATAGAAAGGATTTTAGGTTGAAGGGTTAGATACCCATCACTAGATGTAGATGTAGAGGTAAGCATGTTGACTATAGCTCCCTCAATGGCCACAAGCTTCTTGATTTTCTTTGTGGGACACTCCCTAGCCCAATGTCTAATTTGACCACAAATCCAACATAGTTTTTTTTTTCTTTTGGATCATAGATTTTGGTTAAATTTTATCTATTTTTCCTTATGATCACTGTTGTTTCTTTCCAACAGTAAGGTTGAGATTAGGGGTTCTATCAATAAGCATAATCGGTTTCTGGCTTTTATGCTCTTCATCTATTACTATTTCTATCATAAGATCATCTAGGGTTATCTTACCCTTTTTATACTTCAGATTTAAACCAAAACCCTCTTAAGACTTAGGAACCTTATCAATAATAGATATAACAATAAATTTATCAACAACCTCCATGTCAACTTCCTTAAGACCATGGCATAGAAGCTGGAACTCATGTTCTTGCTCAGTCATAAATTTTCAGAAACTTTAGAAATTTGGACATGAAATGCTTTTCAAGACTAATGTCTTCAGTATTGTATTTTCATACATGGTAACCCACAAATTTTTTGTTACTGTGGAAGGAAAAGAATTGTATACGTCAAATAAAATATTTGACAGTACCGATAAGATGTAATAACGGTATAAAGTGTCATTCTCCTTCAACTTGGTAATTTTATCCGAGCTTTGATACATCAGAAACTGTCATCGAATATTTTTCAAGACCAAGGTCTTTAGTATTGTATTTTCAATCCAAAGCAACCCACAGATTTTTCATTATCATAGAAGGGGAAGAATTGTATACATCGAATAAAACATTTAACAGTACCGATAAGATACAACAGTATAAAGTGTCATTCTCCTTCTCAGTAATTTTATCCGAGCTTTTAGGGTCAGTATCATGAGGTTGGAGACAATCTGACTCGATGAAAACAAGCAACCCTAACATAGTCAACTAGATTTTCATGCGTTGTTGCCAACGCTTAAAGTGGGAACCGGCAAACCTTTCTAGCACTAAGGTCATGTCGACCTTAGGTCAGAGAGTAGTAGATGAAGACATATCTACGGTTACTGATTTCTATAAGATTGTTGGTATAAATCGTAGGGATACATGCATAAACAGGTAATATGCAACAAACAATAACTTATTGATGTCAACAAAAGCCATAGATTCATGGAAATCTATACATAAACAGAGCATGGAACATACAAAGAAAAACGAAAGTCAATAGACTTATTTTGTTGAGTCGTCCTTGTAGACTTACCTTAGAGAAATCAATGGCCCTCTATTAGGTATTTATGGGTACCAACACCTTTCTTCGAGGATAAAATGATCACATGTGTAGGAGCACATGCCTCACTCTAGCCTCTTTCGACCATAGGAGTAAGAGGAGAAGTGTGCATGAGAATTAATTGTGCATATTAGAGGTCCTAATCATGCTTTTATAGTCAATAATTCTTAAAACCGAGCCTAGCCCTATGTGCGTGTGTGTGGTGTTCTATGTCCTCCATAAGCTCTTTGAACTAAAATTCATGAGCTAGCAACTATATAAAAGGACATATAAGATTTTTTTTCAACCATCAATACGGGACTAAAGAATGTCCAATGATATTCACATATACAAGATCCTCACAACATGTGATTTTCACGTTAATCAAAGATGTATCAAATGAATATTTAGGAATACTTAAGATGAACTAAATATAGTTAGTGTCATATAAGCTAAACTAGCCTAACCATCATTAATTAGTCATTAAGTCTTAACATTTACTTCTCTATCGTCGCTTTTTTTTTTCCTCCCAAGATTTAGATACTGGGTTAATGGTCTTTCTGAAATTTTCGTATAATCTATTTACTTGATGCACTTTCCCGTTAATGCATTTACTTCTTTGTCCTCATCTTTTTTGTTTGTGTGATGTTGCAATTGCTAGCTGAATGGTCCTTCGGAATCCTGATGATGTATGATGATTATACCGGCTTCTCAGGATATGTGATGGGAAGGGATGCAGAGGATGAAGTAAATGTAATATATTAAATTACCTATCCTCGGCAACCATCTAGTTCTCGATGAAGAGGGGACACTAAGCATGTTGCTGCGCTATGGTTCAAGAGCAGAATCTTGCACTCTCTACAAGTGATGGTTTGATCTTCTCTTTGTTACTCACTCTCTAGAGTCGTGGTTTTTTATTTCTTTTCATGCCTATCATGATGATTGATTTAACATAATTTCGATGTATATTATTCACTGCAAGTAGCTCCGTTAGACGGAGTGCGTCAAGAAACATCTACAGACATGCAGGAGATAGAATCATATGAAGGTGTGAGAATCATGGTTTTTCTTATTTTGTTTCATGCTTATCATGACCGATAGTTTGATATAATATAATTTTGATATAGACTGTTCAGTGCAAGTAGCTGTATTAGAGGGAGTGCATCGAGGGACACCTATAAACATGCAGGAGATAGAACCATATGAAGGTATGAAATTTGAAAGTTTAGAAGGAGCTGAGAGTTAATGAAGAATATGCAAAAAACGGTGTGGGTTTTCTTTCTGTTAGAAGGAATAAAAGGCATACATCTAGTGGTGGGGTAACAATATTATAAGAAATGTGTTGCTCTAATGAAGAATATGCAAAAAGGTGTGGATTTTCTGTTACTGAACACCTCGAATTGTCAAATTGCTCATCTCAGGAATAACTGCAAAAATGGTAAACTTTTGGGATGAACACACTAATACGTGCCGAGTAAATAGATAAACACTTCCGTGTAAATATCATACTAGAAACGTATACAATTTAAATCATAATGCATAACATTTATCAGAGCATTTACGTAACATATGTGAAGTCCAAACCATACAAAACAGCCAGTAGCAGCATGCTTCTATTGAGAAAAAACGTGTCCGCTTACCTGAAATGCCCAAAATAGTGCATCTCCTAACTCTTTGATCCAAGTCTTTCTCCACAATTTGTTAACTGAAAAACAAAGAAAATAGAACAATATTAAAGTTTGTTAGATAATGAGCCGAACAATCAAATAGTGCTCGAATGGACTTCGTATGGATCTAAATTCATACCTATTTTATCCTAAATCCGAATTGAATTAGGTATGACTCATTGTTGCCACCGTGTCAGAGGAGGACATGGAACGTGTTAGTTGATGCAGCTCGAATTTGACATAGACACTATTTAATCCGACATAATAGCAATAGTTCAGTAGGACCCACATGGGACATGACCAAATCATGGCTTCTTGAAGGGATGTTCATGGGAAGGAAATCCTCCACACACACACACCCCTTCCCCATGGAGCTGGAGGGTTATTGGGGGGTGAATCATGGTAAGAGACAACCATGATTGCCTAAGGAAATAGAAATGTTACCAGGAACGATCAAGAGCATGATTCAAATGAAATCTATTTCTAGATACGAATTTAGGTGTGGATTTGGTAATTGGACTCAAACTTGAGTCTAATAGGTGGAGTTGGCCTAGTAAATGAGCCATGTCATTTCAGTAGTGCTTGAAGAAATCTATTGCACCTCTGGTTCTACAAGTGAAGCGCAAGTAAGCAAGAAGAGAAGAAGAGAGGAAGAAGAGGATCATTTCTGGTTACCCACAGTGGGTTTTCAACAAGGAATATATCTTGTTTTGTATCTTGTGTGTCATCTTAAATAAACTTAATGTTTGTTTATGTACTAGGCTTTTTTATTCCATGTGTTTTTCACTTTGGGCTTTCTGTTAAAGCCTTTATCCTTCTATTGAGAGTTTTTGCTATCTTTAGTAAAGCAAAACAATTTTATTTTGAAATCAAGTTTCGTTTTAAAAAGAACATCTCATGAAATCCCGTAAGAGGGGCCTTCTTCTCACATTTTATAGATGTGTGTTATTGGGGCTGAAAGTAGTCACCCAATAACTTACGAGGTGTCTACAATAATTCACTTAAAAGAACTTCTCACATTACAAAAGCCTTTATCCTTCTTCTCACAAAGTGTGTCCACTTAAGCTAAAATTATGATATTGGGTTTTTCTCCCAGTATTTTGGGGTTTTTCATATTGTATCATTTCTAGTTGCAAGTGAATTGCAACTTATATAAGTTATGCAGTCTTTTGTAATCAATACATTTTTTCTGCATAACAATCCACACACTTTGTGTTTCCACACTAAGACTCTAGGCATGTCTCAAACCCATGTGTATACTATATTTTATAAAGAGATATTTAAAGATGCCTTTAAAGAGGTTAGCCAACATGTCTCTAGTCGGCATATAAGATATAGATATCTCACTTCTTTTAAGTGTATCATGAATATAGTGGTATTTAGCTATTATATGCTTTCTTCGAGAGTTATCATCTCCACTCTTAATGAGAGTGATTGATGCATTGTTATTACAATGAATGACAATTTGCTTGTTAGCTATATCTAGCTTCAAATCACATATGAAGTGGCTTATTCAAACGACAATCGTTATAGCCATATTGCAAACAACATACTCAGCTTCTTTTATATACAATGCTATACAATCCTGTTTCTTATAAGCCAAAGAAAAGACATCACCTCTAAATAAGAATATTTGATCGAATGTTGATTTGTTGTCATTTTTCCTCCCAACAAAATCAACATCTGAGTATCTTACTACTTTTAGTTCATATGCTTGAAAGCATAATTTTAAATATTTTGTTCCTTAAGATATCACAAAATCCTTTTTACATCTATTCAATATTGCCAACCAAGACTACTTTGATATCTATGGATAAGACTAACAACAAAGATAATATCAGATACACAATATAGTATATATCAAGCTGCCCACAACTTGTGCATAAGGAATATTAGTTGTTTTCTCTCTTATTTTGCTAAAATCTCTTCACAATCAACCTTGCCTTAAACTTGTCGATTGTTTCATCGATTTTATATTTTTTTAAGAACTCATTTGCAACCTATGCATTTCCTTCTCTTTGACATATCTATCAATTCTCAAACTTAGTTTTTCTCAATGGATCTAATTTCTTCATCCAATGCTTTCTCAATTTGATGATGCAGATGAACTAATAGTTTCTTGATAAGTCAAGTTATCAGTCAATTCATCTAAATCCACTCTTACATACTTCCTCTTAAAGATAATTATGATAATCCTTTAAGTAGGAAGGTATGACTCTAGGTCGTTTATGTCAACTTAAAGTTTCAATCTGTTTAAGGAGGTCATTCATATCAGTATCCATGAGTTTAAATGATGAATTTAAATCCACTATATCATTAGTGCTATCATCATCATTTTTAAGGATGTCATTCTTCATATCTTCTAAGAATTCAACATCCTTGCTATCTATTAAACCATTGTCCTTGTTATAAAATATATAACATTTGAAATCTTTTGGGTATCTGATAAAAATACATCTCAAGCACCTACTATTATAGTTTATCTCTAGATTGATCAAGGATCTTGATATAGAAATAAATCATCACCTCTAAAGATGACTTAAGTCTGATTTTCTTTAAAACCACATCTCATATGATTTAGAGAATACAATCTTATAACGTATACTATTTAATATGTACATGGTTGTATTCACATGGATTTAGTCATATTGTTTCTCACCAAAATACCATATGAAGAGAAATATCTATTAATATGGTTCTAATAATTTTTAATAGAATCATATTATATCTTTCAACTATACCATTTTGTTGATGTGTTTTGGATGTAGTATTTTATTTTAAAACACTAAAGTCTTTACAGTATTTTAGAAATTCTATAGAGGTATATTTACTATATCGATTAAACCTTAAAACTTAAATTGTCTAGCCTAGTTGATTTTCAACTTTCTACTTATATTCTTTAAATATATTAAGTGCATCAAATTTATGTGCTAAGAAATATAAATATCCATATCTAGAGTAATCATTTATGAAGGTTATAAAAGAAACCTTCCTATGATAAGGCCTTACTATAAAAGGTTCATATATATATATATATATATATATATATATATATATATATATATATATATATATATGAATAATTTTTAATAAGGTTGTTTCTCTAATTATTTCTTTAGGGAATGTTTTTCCTAGTCATTTTCTCTTATATATAAAAGTATTTTCATGAAACCTAGGCAATAAGTTAAATTTGACTAATTTCCTCAATTTATTCAAACTTATATGCCCTAACCTTTTATGTCATACATTCACATTAAAAATAAATGCATAATTGATATAAGCAGAAGTGGAAGTTTCATTTTCATTATTGTTCAAGCTTAAACAAACCTTGCTTATAATTAAAAACTAGAAAAAATTATCATACCATGTTTCCCCATAGTGACTTTTCTAAGAAAAAACCTATCCTCAAACTCTTTCTTAACTAAGACAAGTAAGGCACAAGATTATGCATGACACAATTAATATATCAGTAAGTACAAGTGGTGTACCTCCTACAATTATCTTAAAAGTCCCAATCCCTAAAACATTAGCAAAAGAATTATTTTCGAAATACATATGATATTCTCTAGGCTTATATTCGTTTAGGTTTATAACTCCTTCTTTGCTTTTGGAGATGTGCTGATGTAGATGTGAAAATTTTATTCCAAAGCCTATGTAGAGGCTTGAAATAATCTTTTCAATCCACTTTGTTCTTGCGCGAGTATGCCAGCTAGTTTCACTAAACTAGCAAAGGTATAATTCTGACTTCATGGGGCAATTGTAGCTAAGCCGGATCTTTTTGTCTTAGGCCTTCTTGAACTGATGTTGAAGGGTGAGCCTAAACGTTTTGAGGACTTAATTTGTGCTAGGTGTGTGTTTCCAAAATTTACTTTGAAGACAGTTTTAATCAAACAATTCGTGCACTTGGTCTAGAGAATGAAAATTTTTCAAGTTCTAAAAAACAGAAACTAGTTCTATTTTCAGAGCTTGTTTCTGAATTTTTTGGATAGCTTAGAGATCTTCAAAATTCATGAAAACTTTATAGTATACAGAGCAGAATGTGATAAGACTATTTTTATTTTATGCTTTTTTGCCATGAATTTGTAAAATTAAATCAGGAAAAAACCACTGCTTAAGTGTTTCAAAACGTTCTATTGTAGAAACACAGAGGTGTAAAGAAACCTCTGTATTTCAGTGCACAAAGCTCCGATTTCTATTAATTTAGTCTTGTTAGAAAGCTATGGATATCATCTTTCCAATGAGACTAGTTTTATCAAATTTAAATCACTGTAAACAAAGTTATGAGAGGATTACCCAACCTATGTTGAAGGAAAAACAGACTATCAAAACTGACTTTGTATTTGGCCGATTTTCTCTATTTTATTTATGATTCTACACTGCTCTAAAATTCTTGAAAATTTTATTACAAGTGGGCTTTTGTGTGTATTCGGTGTTCTAAATTTCAAATCATTTGGAGCAACAGTTTAGAAATGAAAAATGCAACAACAAACATATGTAGGATGCTGAAAAACCGAGTTTCAGTTTTTAGAATATACGTGCATACATTCATTCAAAATTAAAAGCAATCTACAACTAAATTAAAGTAAATGACTGAAGGGAAATTAATATAAATACATATTTAGCTTAAGCATAGAGGAGATTATGAGATATAAGAGTGTATAGAATATAGAAAAGTAGAGAAACACGAAAGCAAACAAGTAGAATGCATAAACATAAATGAAATGACACAAGCAACATTTCTACTCTATTACAACATGGGGGGAGACTAAAGCTCCATTAATACAACCCTTTTCAAATTAAATATGAGGAAGAGAGAATTAAGATCAGCAAAAGAGGAAGAAAGCTCACTTACACATCCTCCAATGGTACACGACTTCAAGGAAAGGGACGTTCCCTTCTTAGCTTCTTCTCTCACTCTCTCTTTCTCTCTTTTCTCTCTTCTCTCTCTTTTTGCAGCACCTACTCTCTCTCTTAGACCACTTTCTACACTCCCTTCAATGCTCATTCATGTCCTTCTCATGCTGGAAATGAGCCCCCAAGAGTCCTTTTTATAGGCCTCAAGGGGAGAAGCCTAGAGGCTTCCTTGATGTGGATCGGGTGGGTCATTGGAGCCCCAAACTTAATTCAATTTCATTGCTGGCCACATGGGCTCACGTGGGCCTTAGAGTGGTTCCTCTTGGGTCAAGGTGGCTGGATTAAGTTGGCCAAGGTATGTGTGTCCAACCAAGTGGGTTCGGTCACAATCGGCTAGCATGTGTTGAGTCAAATGGTGGGCTCGGTCAAGTAAAAAGGGAGGTTCGATCAAGGTATGCATGTTCAAGCCTAAAGAAGAGTTGGCATATACAATCATGAATAATATGGTAAGGATGAAGAGTAATTTCTTTGATTCCACTCTTGGTCTTAGAAGGGACGGTGCTTTATGGATCGAGTCCCTAAAGAAATGGTGAATGTTTAGAAGGCTTGTTTAGTTCTATGCCCACGTAACCTGACCTCCTGCTAGGTCAATTTTGATATTTTCCATTCTCTTTTGGATCTCTTTTACTTTTGTTCATGTTGAACTCGACCCAAACTTGTTAACTTATTCAAATTGGCCCTGCATTCTTGCTTTTGCTTCGAGATCGGATTGAAATGCTTCTTTCCCTTTTGGATTTGATTCATAGCTTTGTCCTTGAATCAGACATGAATCCTACGCTTGATTTCATATCTATGGTTTCAAATATTTCTTTTGATTATTTAAAACTATTTCATTTTGAAATATATTTGAAAACATTAAGTTTTATCAAAATCTTCAAATATTCTTTTCTTTGAAAACAACTGAGTTGCATTCCTAGTGATTGTTTTCATAGGCGACCTACTTTCGCTCCATGAGTTAGTCTTTACCATTTCAACCACTTTAATCCTTTGTTGGGTGTAGGGTGTCAGACTACTTTAACCCTTTCGATGGGTGTGGGGTTTCAAACCACTTTAACCTTTGATGGGTGTAGGGTATCGGGGTAGGAATATCCTCAATCGGGCGAGTTTTTGAGGCCTGATTTGAATTTGATTTGGTTTTGATTTCAAAAGGTTTTTGTAATTTGTAAATTTGATATTTTGCAAACATTTTGTAGGTTTGGTTCCCAATGTCTCATTTCTATTTGTTTTTTGAAGAAAATTGTTTGAAACCATCATTTCTTTGGATGAAAATAATTTGAACAGGCAGAATGCTGCCAATTTGGGCTTAAGGGAAAAGCAGTTATTTTTTTGGCTCTTTGTCAAAATTGGATTTTTTTGAGAGGGGTATCATTTATCCTTAATTTGAGGCTGCCACAAAATTTTGGTGTGAAAATGAGTTTGTTTAAGGTGTCTTTATTTGAAAACCCTTAAAAGAATCAAAACCCCAATTTTTTCTTAAAAAGGCAAATTTTCTAAAAGATCAAATTATTTTGAAAAAAAAATTGGGTGTCTACAACCGGGTAACTCCAGAATTAATTCACCAACCAGTCAAAAATAACATGAATTATATCTTGGTTCTCCTTCAGGCCACGATATTGAGTATTGCCACTATTGTTCCTTTGTTGTGGCAATCCCTTTTTTCAGTATCCCACCTTGTGACTTTTGAAGGACTTGATTTAAGATGCATGTTCTTAATATTTTTTGAAATTTTGATCGCCATTTTTTGTTATATTTACCAAACCTTTTATTTAGCTTTCTTTTATTCTGGTTGTTCTTCGAGCTTGACCTTAAATCATCCTGAGTAATTAACAATTTTTTTCTTACCCTTGTTCATTTGTTCTAGTTCAATTGCAAATTTCAGAAAAGTTTTAAAAGGGTGAAGTCAGATCTAAGTCTAAGGGTTGTGGTTACCATATTCTAGGAAGAGAAAAGCCTATTTAGGATAGTGGATATCTGCATGGCTTCTGGAATAACTGATTATGCTATAGCTAAATCCCTAACCATAACCAATGTTTGGTTTATGTGTTTAACTATATTATCTCTTTCTTCTATTATATGATAATTGTATTTTTGAAGGAGCAATTGGACATATAGTTTGATAATAATATTGTATTTAGTTGTTATTGAGTCAAATAGTTCTTTTAATATTTGGTATTCCTCAAAAACTCTAATCAAATTATTCAACATATATGTAAGCATAATAGTCTTCGCTATTATGTCATCCTTTATAAAGTTTGATATTTTTTCTTCATTTGTTACATTTGGTCCAAGTAGCATTTTGTTTCCCTAAGTACAAAATCGACATCCTCTAGGGTCAAGGACAATGGAATTCTTCATTTCTATGTTTGAAAATTAAGGTCATTTAGTTTAATAGTCTTTGCCAAAATGATCGATGCTCAAGTCATCGTCCAACTCTTGACAAACAATGAGAAAGAGGATAAGTTTTCTTTTATTCCTTTTAAGCTTCTTCATTCTTTATGCCTTCTCTCTGAGTGTGTCTTTCTTCCTTGTTTGAATCATTTCAAAAACGAAGATAGACAACTTTCAATTTTTCTTGATAAGAGAACACAAAATGAAATGAAAATAACATTTTATTGGAACTATTGTTTGTTCCTTATCAAGATCAATTGATTTTACTCTCTTCTTAATGAATACTCTCTCTTTTGATGACTGTAGGCATACTTGAGGAGTTTAGTAAATGTGTACAACACATAAAAGCAATTGCAGTTATTGGAAGGTTATGATTCCACTGAAGAAATCTATTGCACCTCTCATTCTACGAGAGTAGTGTGAAAGTAAACGAGAAGAGGATTGTTTCTGGTTACCTGCAGAGGGTTTTTACATGAAAGATATCTTGTTTTGTATCTTATATGTCATCTTAAACAAACTTAATGTTTGTTTATATACTAGGCTTTTCATTTTGTGTGTTTTCTAATTTGGGTTTTCTATTAAAACCTTTATCCTTTTATTGATAGATTTTTGCTATCTTTAATAAAATAAAACCATTTTTATTTTGAAATCAAGTTACTTTTAAAAAAATATCTCATGAAATCCGAGAAGAGGACCCATCTTCCCACATTTCATGAATGTGTGTTATTTAGGCTGAAAGTGGCCACCCACTAACTTATAGTTCTCATGGTCGTATAGTTTTCTAGATGTTGATTCAACTGGTTTCGGGTAGCATTGAATGACTGGAATGAAGGGTAGAACAAAATTATCAGTTGTGTTCGTGTTTCTTGAAATCAACATGCCCAAATTATGAAAATAAGGTGATACAATTAGTGTACTTTAATAGCTAGTTGTGTAGTGAAGTCTATGTTTAGATGCACTCCTTCTTTGATATCTATTTATTTAAGTGTATATGCTTTTTTTTCTTCTTTATAAACCACAATTTCTATTGGTGTATTCAAAAGAATGAAGTCATAGATACTCTTAAATATATAAAGGTTGGTAAATATATAGGATCAGACAATATTTTTATAAAGTACGAAAAAATTCTAGGAGAGGTGCTCACTTGGCTCACACGACTATTTAATAAAATATGGAGAACCCAAAAGATGTTTGAGGAATAGAGAGTGAGTATACTTATATCTATATATAAGAAGAACAAGGGAGACATTTAGAATTTTACAAATTATAGAGGTATCAAGTTAATGAGTCATACTATGAAATTATAAGAGAATTATCGAATGTAGGTTAAGACAAGTATCGAGTACAACACTGAACCAATTTGGATTCATGTCTGGTAGATTTACTATTGAAGTGATTCACCTATTCAGATGTCTTGAATATTTTAGAGCAAAAAAGAATAACCTTCATAAGATATTTATTGATTTAGAAAAAGCTTACAATAAGGTATCAAGAGATATTCTTTGGAGAACATTGGAAAAGAGAGGTATATCAGTGACATAAATAAATCTTATAAGAGACATGTACGATGGTGTAAAAATGTGTGAGGATTCATGAAGAAATGATACACTTCTTTGAAAATATTGGGTTACATCAAGGGTCAACTTTCAATCTATATTTATTTATATTGGTCATTGATGAGTTAACAAAACATATTCAAGATGAAGTACATCGGTATATGTTATTTGCAAATGACATTGTGTTAGTGGATGAGTATAAGGAAAAAAATAGGAAATTGGAACTATGGAGAGAAACATTAGAAGGTAAAGGCTTTTGACTTGGTAGAACAAAGACAGAATATATGGAATATAAGTTTGATCATTTGGGTACTTCAGAGGATATAGAAATAAAGATTTACACACATTGCATCCCTCACAAGGAAAGTTTTAGATATCTATGGTCAATTTTGATATAAATGTTATGCATAGAATTAATATTGGCTGGTTAAAATAGAGAAGGCATAATGTATTCTATGTGATAAGAAGATATCATTAAAGTTGAAAGGTAAATATTATACAACAACAATTAGACCTGTTATATTTTATGGTTCTCAATGTTGGGCGGTTAATCATCATGTAAAAAAGATGTTTGTAGCATAGATAAAGATGTTGAGATGGATGAGTTGTCGCACAAGAAAAGACCATAAACATAATGAGGTTATTAGAAACAAATTGAGAGTAGTATCAATAGAGGATAAAATGAGCGAAAATCGTTTAAGATGGTTTTGGACATGTAGAAAGACGATCAAAGGAGGCTCTGTATATAAGATATGAAAAACTAGATTGTAAAAATGTTAAAAGAGGAAGAAAATGACCACAAAATTGTTGAAAATAAATAATAAAGAATGAGCTAGTTTATATTGAGTTAATTGCTATCATGGGATATGATAGGGCTATGTAGAAATAAAGAATCCATGTAGCCGACCCCATCTAGTATGGGAAAAGACTTGGTTGTTGTTCCCCTCTCTCTCCCTCTTTAAGTTGCTTCTGTTATTCAAGTTCAGATGCTTTTTCTCTCTCCTTCTCTTTCTGTCCCTCTTCAAGCTATTTTATTTTTGCTTAGCCTGTTTCTCTCTCTCTCTTCATGCTTCTTGGTTGTTGTACCTCTTTCCTCCTGCCAAGGACTCCAAAATCTCCCTCTATTTTCTGTTCTTGCTGTAAAAGACTAGATTGAGGATGACAACTTTGGAGATGGTGACATCGAAAGAAGAGGATCCCAGGATGAGACACCATGATCCATAGCAAGCACGAGTGGTTCTTCGTGATCTTTTTGGTGAATTTGAAGAGTAAATTGTATGATTTTCTGTATGAGAGTCGTGTCAATTGACAAACAGGACTTGTTCTTGTTCGTGTAGTTAAAGTTAGACTTACCTCACCATGCCATTTGCGTTTGATTCCCACACTTCTAAGCCTCAAGCAAATGCTCAAATCGCATTTAACCCAGTAAAGTCTCCAAGCCCTAAAGAAAAATGCCAAGAAAATTTAATTTTTTTGGTAAGAATCCTTTCACGAAAGGTTAAAGTTTCCATGTTTATCCAAACCATTCATTTTAGGAGGATTGTCTTTCTTTTTCTTCCTTTCTCCTTTGGTATGTGTTTGGTTCTTGAATCCAAATCATTGAGTCTGGATTTTAAATTTAATTCGGGGTATCATAGTAGCAACATTGTAACTTTAGTTGTCTCAATAAGATGCTTCTTCAAGACTGTCATATGATTAACGTAACGTATGGTGGATCTACATAGAACCAGGGGCAGGCATCTGCCCAACCTGAAACTTACAACTCTAAAAAAAAGTTACGAAAGATGGCTGAACTCACGATCCATAATATATAGTCTGCCCCACCCTAAAAAGTTTTGTAGGCAATCCATCTGACCCCAAAGATCCATAGGGATGTTCATGGGGATACGCTCTCCATGGGACCCATCCCGAATGGGACGGATTGGAGGAGTGGAAACGACAGGAGGATGGGAACAAGGAGAACAAGGAAATCTCCTATCCTGACTCCTCTCCCATTGTTCTAGAAAATTTAGGTCTTCCGAGAATAAGATAAATTATGTGGGACGATAAATAAATGTCATCTCTTTTTTGAATTCGAGAATTCATCATCATTCCCCATGCATTTTATAAATAATAATAGACCCAAATTTGAATGTAAATTAGGATTTCATTTCGTATGTAAAAGTGGATTCCAGTGTGTGTTTGAGCATCCCTATTTCTCCTTATGGTTCACACGGGATCCACGAGGAAAAATGGAGATGGGAGCGGAGGTGAAACTGTGACCCTGGCCTTGCCCCACCCCATGAACATAGCTAAGATCCAATGTCTATGCTGAGGGACTGAGTCATCTTGTGCTCCTTTTAGATAGAAAACATGAAATTGATCCGTTAAATAAGTGAATGAGTATATAAATGAAACAACATAAATATGAATGAAGTAACAGCAGTGGTGCAATTATTATTCTAATAACTTTAAAAACTTATGATTAGGATATTCCTCACACATCATATAAAAAACACTCTGTATAAGAAGATTGTTAGAAGAAATAACTCGAGGCATTCAGGCTGAACCCAGATTTTGGTTCGGGTCTCTATTAATGAATTCGCCTTGATTGGGTTTCTAGTTGCATTAGGTTTCGAATGCAAAATCCTAAAGTGAATCCACCCCTTCATCTAATTGGATTGAATCCCATGTGTGAAAATACCAAATCAAGTTTGGGTGCAAAATTGTAAACCGAATTGAAACCCGACTGTTAATTAAATATTGTGCTGGTTATTGGATCTGATCAATCCAGTGCAAATTCTGATATAAATTCAATCTATTTGCATCCAGGGTTCAGTTTGAGGTAGGTCTATTGGCAGGCCGGCAGAATTGCCCCTTTGACAAGCCTGCTTATGTGAAGCTTCATAGTTTATAAACTATTAATACATGAATATTTCAATTTAATTGCCATTTTTTCTGGATTGCACTACCAATCACCACCAAATTGTGTTTTTTTTTTCTTAAGATTTGCAAGCTGGTGTTAGGCAGTGGTGGATCTACATTCAGCCGAGGTGGGGAGTTTTCCCCACCCAAAATTTTGAAAATCAACTTAGTGCCTATAGTCCATGGGCTATAATACATTGTCTGCATCACCCAAAACCATTGAAGGGGCTATACGTCTCACCTCAAAAAGAGTTTCTAGATCCGCCACCACCAGGCGGGCAGATTCCCCCTACCAGACATGCACACCCTTGGATTTGAACTGGCAGACCGACCATCTAGCCCAGAGACTTGTGATGCTTTGTGCACCAACTACAGTTCCTCACTAGAAAAACATTGTGTGACGAGGATAATTGCTTTTTAGAAGTAAACCTTTTCTAAAATGAATTCAAATGATCAAATAAAAGTCACCACTGCAAAGCTCAGAGGTAGGGAAAGGTGATCAATGGGTAGGTGAAATTTTGTGTTAGTGAATATGTATAACTACTTCAAATAGAGCCCTGAAAGTGACAGTAAAACTAAAAGAAAAAAGGAGTAGTTAGAATAATGCTTAAAGTATCACCCTATAACAGAAAAAAATTATTCTCAAAATTAAATTAATGGATAAATGAGCAAAGGACCATTTTAAAGATAATTAAGATACTCTTTTAGCAAATATACATAACAAATTCAAATAAAGCCCTGAAAGTGACAGTAAAAATAAAAGAAAAAGGGTGTAGTTAGAATAATGCTTGAGGTATCACCCTATAACAGAAAATTGATTCTCAAAATTAAATTAATGGATAAATGAGAAAGGACCTTTTTTTAAGATAATTAAGATACTTTTTGCACAAGGACACCATTACACAGAGAAGCACATTTTCTTGAACAGCCTTCTTATGTGATAGAAAATGATCTCATGGTCCTGATGAAATCTCACGAGGGATCACAAGTCTCAATGTCTATGAAGAGCTGCTGTTTTTTAACAAAGGGAAGGCCGAAGCCAGACCCACACCCCAGGTTTTGAACTCATGAGCAATTTGTGAGTTGACCATAAATTATTGGTACGTGCTACGATATATGGTGCAGTCGAACCCACGGTTGTGGCCTCCGATTTTATTTATGTAGTAACCTTGTTTTGGGTACATCTTAAATTCAAATGCAGGGAGCTTGTTTTGATGCTAAAGGGAGTTACTCTGCTATTTAGTAAAGTTGAACGAGTCTTATGAATAATTCAACATCTATCCTAAATGTACTGATACAAATGGAAAATTGCTTGTAGCCTTACAGTGACTAGTGTAACCTGCTGCTTGTGGCCGGAGCTGTGCTCGGGTCCGGTATGTCTTGTAATCTATATTATTTATGGACCAAAATTTTGACATGGTACAACGAGCAGTGGTTCACCTCATTAGGGCGTCGAGTCACAAGTTAAAGGTCATGGGTTCGATACTCAGGTCGTGCATTTTGGCCCTCCCCATCACAGAAAAGAAAAGTTATTGGCAGATGTCAAGGGTTTGTTGCAAAGCCAAAGCCGAACCTTCTTTCTCACAAAATGGTTCTACTCTATTGATTCTCAGTAGCACCCAAGGCAAGCTTAAATCACATTAGCTGTTAAACCAATAAGATAATGTCTTATTATTTACTTCATTGCTTTCTGGCCTTCTCTTACTTTTTTAGGTGATTGAATCTAATTTCTCACACTTTTTTATTACAACTTTCATTAAAGGATGTATTATGAAGCCAACGGTGGGCATAGGACTCAATTAGACATTATACCATTGATTTTTCAAAGGATTTGTTATAATGAGGAAAACATAAAAATTGAGTATTATGCATGAAATACATACAAATCGTTTTTTTAAATGATATCCATCCTTATATCGTTCTTTTTCTTTTAAAGATACAAGTTGGGGTTGGGCATACCCTTGCCACATGAAAACCTTGGGTATCCAACTCTTGACTTTTTTTGGGTGAGCCAACCCCCTAGCGTGTGAGCAATGCCTAGACTTATCTGCTTTTGGGTTAAAAGTGATGGTTCTGGTTTGAACCACAATCGAACCACAATCGAACCTATACTTGTCCGGTTTTGGATTAAAACGCTTGTTCTGGTTTGCCCAAAACTATGAACAATAACTGAACCAGACCCATGTTGGTTCTGGTTAAAACTGACAAAATATTAAAAGTTAAAAAATTGAAAAAATAAGAAAAAAGAGACCCAACTCCGGTCCGGTTTTGGTTTCATGGAAAGAAGAACCATAATCGAATCAGCATTGCTCAGGTTCGGTTATGGTATTATGTCCAATTTAATCAGTACCATGCGGTTTCGGTTCGAAGTGCAAGTCGGATTCGAAACACGACATTTCTGACCATTAACTATTCAGAAAAGCATTCTGGATTTTTTGATAAAACTCTTTCACCATCCTTGTATCATCCATTTCAGGAGGAAAATTGTAATTCATGCAAGTAACTGGTATAGAGAATATTCTTCCTCGTTTACGTAATTCGTATGAAATCGAAGGGTTTTGGATGCAAACGAGAGAGGGTTCTTTCCGGGGTTTAACGCTTTGGGTTTCCCTCGTCGTTCAAAGAGCAATACTCTCTCTCTCTCTCTCTCCCTCTCTCGTTGGTGCGCCAAAGTGAGGAGAGAGTAAAGAAGGGGAATCTTCTTCGCTGTTGGATAGCCGGCTCGTCTCGTATTCGCTCGATCCGACCAGGTATTCCTCTTTGATCCTCGCTCTTCGGTTATTCATCTTTCTGGTTCACGCCGTTATTTTCTTGTTCCGTGGATGGACTGCTGGTTCGTCTGAACATAGGAGCTGTTGAGTCCCACTATCTAGGGTCTTTTTAGTGCGGGAATCCAGCCGATTAGGGTTCTCACTTTGGTGGTTGTGGGTTTTCGTTGTACTTTCTGAGGATGGTTGTTTTACAGGGTTTGAAATGGCGTCTGAGCAAGCTGCTGCTGGTTCTTCCTCCCCTACGCCTCAAGTGGTGCATTCCTTTTCTTTTACCTTTTTGATTTTTTAAAATCTTCTTCCTTCGGTTCTTCGTGAATTATCGTATCAGTGTGTGAATAGTTGATTTTTTTTCTCGGTTACTTTGTGGTGATTGTTGTATTTTCTTTTTGATGGGTCAGTGTTTGTGAATCGTTGATATTCTTTCTTCAAATCTTTCGTGGTGATCGTTGTATTTGCTTTCTGATGGATGGATTGCTTGTGCGGTGATCAGGTTGGGAATGCTTTTGTGCATCAATATTATCATATTCTACATCAATCGCCGGAGTTGGTCTACCGATTTTATCAGGATTCAAGCAAACTTGGTCGCCCGGATGCCCAAGGAGTGATGTGTTCAATCACCACCATGAATGTATGCCAGTCTTCCTGAGATTCTCTTTTATATTGGATGATCTGTACAGTAGATAACTTCATTTGTCCATTGGACTTCCAAGTTCATGCAAATGTTTCATAGTTTTGACTTATTTATGTGCTAGTTGCTAATCATGATTTTGGCATGTTGGATTTGCTACATTCTCAGGGATACGCATGAATTTGTCACAGCACTGATCTTGTCGTGATGCTCTCACGGTTGTGTTCAATGTGTTCTTGCGATGCATCTAAATTTCCAAAATGTGTGTTGCGATGCATCTAAATATGATTTATTCGCATCATAACTTTGATATTATATTCAGAGATCTGTACATACTTTCTAATGCATCTGAATGTCAATAACCATGTAACCATCTGCCTCTTCCAATAGCGCATGAGAGTGCTGACTTTGGTATCTTGAAATGAGAACAGGCAATCAATGAGAAGATACTCACTCTGGACTACAGTGAGTTCAGGGCTGAGATAAAAACGGTGGATGCCCAGGACTCACTTAACGGTGGAGTGCTTTTGCTCGTAACTGGACACCTGATTTCAAAAGACAATGTGAAGCATGGCTTTACTCAGTCATTTTTTCTTGCACCCCAAGAAAAAGGGTATTATGTCTTGAATGATGTCTTCAGATATGTGGAAGAGGTTGGAGGGATGGAAGGAAATGCCGGAGTGATCAAAGCAGGAAGTGAAACGACCTACACGGAACCTCCAACATCTGGACAAGGTTTGGAATCCTGACTTTTGCTTTGCTGGCTCATCTTATTTTCATTTCGTGCTTGATACACTTTCTATATACAGATCCTTCCTCTGTGCTGGAGAATCATGTAAGTGACCAAGCTGTTCAATTATCTGAGGATGTTCTTGAGAGGGAGGAAGTTTACTATCATTCGAATGGGGAAGGTCCTGGATTGGAAGAGGAAATTATAGAGGATGAAGTGGTTGATGAGGTTCACAGTAAATCACAGGCTGCTGCTGATACAACTTCCTCTTCTCCTTTAGAAGAGGCTCCTAAGAAGTCATATGCCTCTATTGTAAGCTTATTTAGTCTGTTTTTGAGTTTGTAAAGTTCTTTCATGAGGTTGAATTTAGGGCATGATGTTGGCATATCTGTTGATGGGATGCCATGTGGTAGGTGAAGGTATTGAAAGAGAGTGCCTCAAATTCATCAAATTCGGTACCTTCTCCTGTAAAGCCAGCTGCTCCAACTCCCGAAAAACAATTGGTTCCAACCCCTGCACCAACTCCTGTACCAGAGGTGTCCGAGTCCAGTTCAAATGCTGTTGAAAGCAGCACTGTCCAAGAGGCTGAAGGTCTTGTCTCGTCTATTGCAGTCTGAAGATTGCTGGACCTGTAATATTACAACTGACTGATACATGTTTTGCAGCTGCTGATGGATATGCAATCTATATAAGGGGCCTTCCCATGAATGCTACTCCTTCTCAACTCGAAAAGGAGTTTAAGAGGTTTGGCCCCATTAAGAGCGGTGGTGTTCAAGTAAGGAGTAACAGGGTATGCACCTATTAAAGGATGTTCCTGAATTGTTTTTGTTTAATTCATCTTTGTATATTGATTGGGTTCTAATTAATTGTATTGCAGCAACAAGGATTTTGTTTTGGTTTTGTACGGTTTGAGCTTCCCAGTTCGGTGCAAAGTGCAATTGAGGTAAATATCACACGAGTAATTGTACTAGTAAATTATTTTCTTATTGATTTTATATCTGAATCATATAGGTTCTTTCTCATCTTTATGCACTATGGTTTCGTATTCTAGTTTACACATTGTGTTCTGCTGTATGGAGCATATTCAAAGGGGCTCATCAGCCATAGTAATTAGTCACCTACATGAGGTCTTGGTGCCAAACACGATCATGAAGTGGCAAACATGACAGACCTTAACTTTGTGCCACACGTGTGCATGTGTGGGACTGACAATTTAGAAAAACTTGGTTGGTGGGACATGACTATATGGTAATATTAAATAATTATTATATTTTTAATATATATTCTTACATGTTATCAAAATTACCTATAACGTATATGCATATTATTTGTTGTATATTTAAAAATGTATTCACATATATGCTTGTCCTCTCTCCCCTCAGTATCCCCGTCTCTCTCTCTCTTTGCCCTATTTCTGTATTTTTCTTTTTGGTTTCTTTTATTTAGAAAAGGACAAAATTGGACTCTAGAAATTCTGATTGAGTTCATTTCCCTTGTCTTGATTAAAAGATACATCACCCTTGTGACATTGACAGACAAAGAAGAGTTATCTATGGAAAAGGATATTATAGGATCCACATTCATTTTAGTGGATCATGATTCATTTACAGGAAAGATGAATACAGAAAAAAACCAAGACCATCAAGAACTAAATTATAGGTGTACTGGTAAACTTGTAAGGATAGGAAACAATCACATGCAAGGACAAGTTTTTCACAAGCAAAACTTTTTTGTCATGAATTTGAAGTAGTATAGCTAGACAGCTGGATACCCGTACCAAAAGCCAAAAGTTGGAACGTTTCCAGAGGTTTGACATCTTTGTACAATTTTTTCAAGACAAGCTGTTACAGGGACACTTCTAGCACTATTAGCCATCTTTGAGTAACAGCAGGTTACCTGACATATATTGGAGCTATGCAGGACTTGGCTGAATTGAAAGGCAGTCATGTCACACTTGGTCAATGTAATACTGCCTAAAAATGTCTGGAGGTGGACCTGGTTCACATTGGAGAGAGAGAGAGAGGGTTGTGGTTGTGTCAGTACTGCAGGACACTTCAGGTTCCCAAAATTCCTTAGCTGACAGAGGTTTTACCTTTTACCATGGTTTTCTCCCCAATTTCCTTCTGTTTGTATAGCTTTTAGCATGGATACTAAATATTCCATGTTTTTGTGTCTCCCAGTTTTCTACTTTGCAGTTGAAAGCTTGTGGGACTTGATTATTTCTAGTTTCTAGCCTTTTGTCTAGGATAATAGAGGGGAAGTAAACAAAAGACCAGACTAGCATGGTGAAACTAGGCAATGTTACTTCTCCTGTTTTATGGCAAGTTTTTAATTTATGATGTGCATTCTCCACTTTTCTACCTTATTGTGAGTTAACTGCTAACATGGCACACGATAGGGATCTGTGGAAACAAAGAATCCATGTAGCCGACCCCGTCTAGTATGGGAAAAGGCTTAGTTGTTGTTGTATTCTCCACTTTTCTGTTACCACCACACATAAAAGTCTGAGCTCTTATCTTGTAGAGTTCTATCCTCGACTTCAGCAGCAGGTGAATCAAAGGCAAGTACATCATCATTATGTAGGTGTGCCCCACGCTGTTGGGAATGTTTTTATCTGCTATTTGACTGATGTTGTCATTGATGGTTGTTAATTTTGTTTACTGGCATTATTGTCTCGAAGCAACCATTTGGTTTTGTTAATTGATGGATTTAGATGCATGTTTGTGGTTGTATAGTGTGGTTTTTCGTAATCTTTAGTGTCATTCTTACCGCCTTGGAGGCTTTCAATTATGAGAATATTAGAAGTTTCAGTGGGAAAACATGAAATTTTCTCTCTTTTAGCAGGAATAACAGGATATGAGCTTCCCATAAGCCATGTGCAACATATAGTTATTTAGTAAATTATTTTAAAAAAAGTTGATGGACAAGTTGAAACAACAGGATTCTAGTGCAATGGTGTAATTGATTCTAAAAGTCAAATGAATGTCAATTCAACATAATTTTCATGAATATAAATTAATCTAATCAATAAAAAGTAAACATACACAAATATGTATGTATGTATGTGTATATATATTTATTTGTGGTCATTCAAGGAATTTGTGTAGTATATCATAAATAATGTATCAAAATGCCATAATTTTTTGGAAAACATATTGAACTAACAAATTTACAAAATCTAGTAAGTAAATGGAGAAATATATATTTCTTGGAGTGACCCATATATATTATAAAATAATATCACATATTAATAATAAATTATAACAATCTTGTAGAGACACTCACACACAAAGCAAATAATATGAAAAACAATCAACCATATCATGAAAAATCAAAGTTACAAAGGGTTGAGGATCGGCGTCACATCCTTGGCCGCCCACACTCTCTCTTCTCTTTCAAGTTTTTATATTAGGGTGTAGGGTTTTCTCTTTATAATGATTTCTAACTTGAATTCCTAATATACCCCTACTTAGTAAAAGTTACACCATAGTTCCCACTTTTGATTCACTTCTATACTTAGAAGAATTCATATAGTATTTGTTTTTGCTATTGGAGCAAATGTCTCATTATAGTCAATTCCATATGATTAACGTTTTGTTTGGTGGAAGGTCTGAAATAATCAACGTTTTGTTTTGTTCCAATGCTTTGATTTCTTCATCCATAGCAACCCGCCATATGGGATTTTAGTTTGCTTCTTCAAAACTCTTGGGTACGGGAGTACTTTTTACATTCATCACAAACAATTGGTATTCTTTTGGAGAATTAGTATATGATACCAGTGTTGTCCGTATCGCACCGTATCGTATGATACGATCACGATACGATACGGGGGCCCGTATCGCAGGTGCGGGCATATCGCTCGTGCGATACGGCCCGTATCGCCCGTATCGTACGATCCGGTGCGTATCACCTTGGGACCCTTATAAAGGGTCCTGAGCCGACTGAAACCCGCGATTTTTTGTGGGTTTCCTCTCTCCTCTTGGGTTCCTCAAGCTTCCTAAGAGTCGGTTTTCGCCTCCTTACTGTTTAAAGCTCCAAAATCGTGCCCTACGGTGTTCGTGCAAGCCTCCAAACTCGGATTTTGGTATATTTTTAATGTTTTTTCCATTTTTTTCTTTATATTTATTGTTTTTTGTGTTATTTCGGTTTTTTTTTGAATGACAAAATATGAAGTTATTAAGTGTGTGTATACGATTTTTATTGCATTCATGAAGTGGGAGACACTCAATTTGAGTGTTATTTGAAGATTGGGGGATTTATGAAGTACTTTTATTTTCAGGTTTTTGTTTGAATTAAAGTACTCCATTGAGATGACAGGAAGGGGTGGTAGAGACTCTCGTTCAAAGTCTAATGATCCGGCATGGCAGTGGGGTATACCAGTTGAGGGTTCAAGGTTAAAAATCAGATGCTTATTTTGTGAAAAGGTGGTTAGTGGTGGAATTTCAAGGTTGAAACACCACCTAGCAGGAACCAGGAAAGAAGTTGCCCCATGCACAGACAGAGTTAGAAGTGTGCCAGAAGGTAAGGTATTAAATGGCAATGCTTGCAGATAATTGAGAGCATACAGGAAAGGAGACAACAAAAGGATGATTTCCAGATGTGTGAAGAAGCTGATGATGCTACTGCCACTGGAGTTGGATTCACTGATAGTTTGCCTTCAGATGCTAGAACATATATTGGTAGTAGCAGTTCGCGAGCACCTAGCAGAGGAAAGAGGGTTGCAGCTGAAGACTTTGGAGGTGGCAGAAGAGGAAGTTCAGGAAGGAGTAGAGGAAGAGCTTCTTCTTCTAGCATACATTAGTTCTTTCCTCCTTCCACTACACCTGGTGCTCAGCCAGGAATTCGTGCTGCTATGGCTTTAGAACAACTGCATGATCAAGCAGACCTTGCAGTGGGCCGATGGTTTTATGAAGCATGCATTCCATTTAATGCAACAAACAGTTTTCATTTTCAAGCAATGACAGATGCAATTGCTAACATTGGTCCAGGATATAGGATGCCCTCTTATCAGAAGTTGAGAGGGAAGATATTAGATCAGACCGTGATTGAAGTGCAACAATACTGTTCGACTTTGAGACAATCGTGGAAGGAAACAGGATGCACTATCATGGCAGATGGATGGACCGATAGGCGAGGAAGGACATTGCTAAACTTTCTTATATATTATCCTAAAGGACTCATATTTTTGAGATCTCTAGATATGTCAGAGGAGAGGCACACTGCAGAGATCCTACGAGAGGAATTTGATAATGTTATATAAGAGGTTGGGCTAGAAAATATAGTCCAATTGATTACAGATAATGCAACTAACTATAAAGCAGCTGGAAATGAGTTAACTGATATTTATGGGACTTTCTACTGGACACCATGTGTAACCCATTGTTTAAATCTCATTCTCGAGGATATTGGTGAGATGGATGAAATAAATGCAGCAACTGAGTGTTGCCAAGATATTACAAAATTCATTTATAACCATGCATTTGTTTTGTGTATGATGAGGAGATACACAGAAGGTGCAGAGCTTCTTCGCACAACTGCAACTCGGTTCGCAACAAACTTCTTATCTGTACAGAGTATTGTGAGACAGAAGCAAGCTTTAAAGAGAATGTTCTCCTCAGATGAGTGACAACAATTTGCAGAGTTGCCTCAAAATAGAAGGAACATAAAGTTAAATGAGATTGCAGAAACGGTTTTTAGAAGTTCATTTTGGAATGCATGTATCATATTATTGAAAATTACTTATCCTTTAGTGAAAGTTTTGACATTGGCTGACAGCGAGGAGAAACCATCTATGGGCTACCTTTATGAAGCCATGGACAGGGCAAAAGAAGCGATCAGAAATAACTTTAATGGAAAAAAAAGAGATTATGTGCCCTTGTGGAAAATAATTGATAGTAGATGAAATAAACAATTGCATCAGCTTATTCATGCAGCAACCTACTATCTAAACCCATCATTGAGGTACTCAGCAACCTTCAAAAGGGACGGTGAGGTTAATCGAGGAATCATTGAATGCATCGACAGATTAGTCCCTGATGAGAGCATAGTAGATGCGATACATCGAGAGATGGAGATATATGATAATGCTCTTCACTTGATGGGTTTGTCTGTTGCAATTCGCAATCGCTCTACGATGCGTCCAGGTACGTTGTTTATTTTCATATTTAAGTTGCATCTTACATTACTGTGGATTATTATGTCTCTAATGTTTATATTTTTTTTACAGATGTTTGGTGGAACAGGTTTGGAAGTGATTGTCCAAACCTTAGAGATTTTGCAGTTAGAGTCTTAAGTCAAACCTGTAGTGCAACAGGTTGTAAAAGAAATTGGAGTGTTTTTGAACACATCCATACAAAGAAGCGCAACAGGTTGGAACACAAAAGACTAAATGATTTAGTTTATATTCGTTGTAACATGTCGTTCGTGAAAGGTAATGTTGTATTACTCTCAAATTTTCAATTCAATATAGTTTAACTTCAGTCTTCAATTGTTAATATTATTTACTAATTGTTTATCTTTGTTTGTCGTAGGCAATTAAAAAAAGTAAATAGAGAAGAAAGTCACCTCGATCCAATAAGTTTGGATAATTTTGATATATTAGAAGATTAGGTTATGGAAGACACTGAAGAAAATGCCCTCCTAACTGAAGAAGACGTTGCTTGGATTGATTTGGAAGGAGTGCAACAACAATATCAAGGAGATGAATTTGATTTTCAAGAATAAGGTGTCGCTGAAGATGATGATAAGGATCTGCAACAAGGAGAAGATGAAGATTATTTAGTTGATGATCCTGATTACAATTTGTAAAATGTAACTGTGTCTGTAATGTGTATTTCATTTTTTGAATTCAAAATATGTAAATTGAGATGCAATTGTTCAATATTGAACGCTCAATCTGTACTAAACTTACAGTATATGAATTTAAAGCAATTACCAGATTTTTCTTGATTTTTTTCGATTTTTTTTCGGATTTTTACTAATTTTTATTGATTTTTAATTAATTTTTGCATTATTTTAATATTAAAATAAGATACGATACGATACGCCCGTATCGTGGAGCCCAGCGATACACGATACGATATGCGTCAGACAACACTGTATGATACCATCTGATGTAATGAATGTGTAGCAGTCCAACATTTTCCTTTTCTCAATACAATAGGTAAATCATCATAAATGTTAGAAGTGTTAGATGTTACTTAAGGAGGTGGAGAAACTGTTTCAGGGTGAGGATCTTGAATAAAGGTAACATCTTGGATCTTCATTACGACTTTCCTTTCTCCTATAGAAAAAGTTTTTTATTCAATCCCTTTTTGCGGCATGTTTTCCTAAATATCCACCTCATTTGCTGGAACTTCACTTGAAGGCACGATCGGCAACACTAAAGGAAAATGATTATTGATTGATTGGTTGTTCCATTGTTCTCATAAAATGGAACTTCCTCATGAAATGTCACATCCATGGTAAGATAGCATTTTCTATTCTTTGTGTCATAACATTTGTATCTTTTTTTGGTAGAAGAATAACCTAGAAAAATACATTTAATCTTTCTAGCATCAAGCTTGTCTGTAGCACATATATATATATATATATATATATATATATATATATATATATATATATATATATATATATACATAATAAGTGCAACCAAAAACTTTTAAAGGAACATGAAATTGTTTTTGATTTTGACATAAAAGGCGAAATGGAGAATTTTCATGAAGAACACTAGACTTATGATTTATAAGATAGACAACAGTTAATACAATTTCTCCCCAAAAGAATTTTGGCATGTTATATCCAATCAACAATGTTCGTGCCATTTTCAATATATGTTTATTCTTTCTATGAGAAACTCCATTTTGCTTTGGAGAATATGAGCATGAAGTTTGATATAAAATAACTTTACTACTGAGGAAGAACGTGTTGAAAGAGTTACTCATATACTCTCCCCCATTATCGTTGCGTATAATTTTTATGGCAATCATTATAGAGCATGGTCCCAAATATCTGAATGCACAATCTCAAAGGGTTTTTAAAGATCGAGTTTCATTGATAGGGAAGGAAGCACAATGATGTTTTTCCTTCTGACAAGTTTCACATCTCAAAATAAAATCATTGTAGTTTTTAAATTTTGGTAACAAAAATCTGATTCTAGAGAGTGGTACATGTCCCAGTCGTTGGTGCCACAAAGTAAGATTTGCTTTTTGTTTTTCTGTAATAAGAGTCAACCCATCTCCAATGATGCCCGTCTCCTCATAGAAGTACAATCCTCTTTTCATGCTATCCTGATCACATATCCTCTCCATCTTCAGTTCCTGAAAGACACAATGAGTAGCATCAAATATCACTTAATAATGTAAATCTCTAGTCAATGCATGCATAGAAATTAAATTGACTGGGGTAAGAACATTTAGGACATTATGTAGAACTCCCATAGATGTAACTATACTCCCTTTTCCAATAATAGGAGTGTTAGACCCATCAACCATCTTGATTCTAATATTTTTCTAGATTGAGTAGTAGTCCTGAAAAATGATCTGGTTCCCACCACATGATCTGTGGCACCTGAATCAATAACCTAAACTCTGAAATTAGATATAGAATGATTATCCATCATCATAAAAGAGAATGGATATGTCATGGTAGCATGGGGATCTATGGTGGAAGATATAGAAGCCTTTTGAGATTCTATAAGTCGAGACTCTAACTCATCTATCCTCTTATGCATTTCAGTCTTTGAGTTTTGACCACCTTCGGTTGTACTCTTCTCATGTTGGTCACTAAAGAGATCTCTAATTGACTGATTTTGATTATATGTTGGTCGACGAATCAACTGTCAAAAAGTTTCACGTGTATGTCTTGTTTTTCCACAATAGGTGCATGAAAGTTTATCTTTATCATCTCATGACTGCTGAATTCTTCATCTTCCTCTTTAATATCCTCCTCTACCTCTAAATTTAGACGTAGAATTTTGATTCCTTTCTACGAAAGCTATAGTTTCAGAATTATTGATTTTTTCTTCTTTTTTTTCAAACACTTTTTGTCTTCTTCCCTTAATAGTGGAGTATAAATTGTACTCAGTGAGGGAAGTTTTTCTATACTCAAGATGTTATTTTTTATAGCTTCATAATCAAGTGAGATACCCCATATTAAGTCGAAGACTTTTTTTTCTTCAAATTCTTCGTGTCTTTCTTTTATCAAATTCTTCGTGTCTTTCTTTTATACAATTTTGACATTTGGTCTTGAAATAAATTAATAACTCTTCTCACACTCCACGAAGTTGAGCATAATATTCACTGATCGATCGACTGCCTTGTTTGCATTTTCTAACTCTTTCAATGATTTCATACTTCTTTGTTGTGCATATGCATCTTGTATTGCCAATCAAATTTCATGGGATGTCCCTAGAAACATGAAAGTGTAGCCGATAGAAGGGATCATAGATTGTATTAACCACATACTTACCAGAGCGTTTTCTCTGCGCTATATAGAGTATGTTGGATCAGTAGGGTTTGGTGCAGAAATTTCTCCTGGAATATATTCCTGTCTTTCTCTTGTTAATATCGGAAGTTCAATAGATCGTGCCCACTCTATATAGTTTCTTCCATCCACTTGTAATTTGAAATGTTTCTCTCTTGTCAATGCTGGACATTTATGTACTTTCCAATATTTTTCCTTTTTAGCTTATCGTGCCCCCTTGCTCTAGGTCACGATATGAAGTTTTCCTTGACTTTTCTTTTTTGAATCTCTATCGGGTCTAATGTAGAATAACTTCTACCTATTTTTTATTGTTTCTTGGATAAACTTCAACCCTTAGGGTATAAGCATTGCTGCTGACTAACCGTGAAGCCCTAATCCTACAAATTAGATTTTGATACCATGTAGAAGACACTCACAAACAAAGCAAATAATGAAAAACAATCAATTGAAAAATTAAAGTTATAAAGGGTTGAGGGTCGGCACCACATCCTTGGCAGCCACCCACTCTCTCTCTTCTCTTTCACATTTTTACGTTAGGATGTAAGGTTTTCTCTTTATAATGGTTTCTACCTTGAATTTCTAATATTCTCCTTCTAAGTAAAAGTTACATCATGGAGCTTATATGGATCCAACCATTCATTTCCTATCCTTCAACAAATCTCATGTCCAATAAATGCAGGCATGCTGATCGGCTGTGACTCATTAAATTTTGAGTTTTCTGTTTGATCATAAAAGTTTTACTCTAAGTCTTTAGAATTTAATTTTGATAATTATTTTGAATAATTCAAACAGGGGTATTTGCTTATTTACAGTAAATGGGAAATAAAATAAAACAATAAAATAAGGACATTTAGATAAAGGATATTACTATGTAAGTTACAGTTTAAAGAATAAGTGAGTCCTCCAATATAGGGTACCTTAGCTCTTGGCGATGTGAGGACCATAGCATGCTTTGAAAAGAAATGGGATACAGTCCATCTATTGTGGTTTCAAAGACATGCAAGAACCACCCCGACTATTAGAGCAAAATTGGCAAAGCTTAATTGCCAATGTTGTCCATCTAGAAAATTAACAAAATTTGGCTGGTTAAATGAGTGTTGTAAGTGGCGAGATACATAACCCATATTGCCCATCTGATTGACACGATATGGATGATATGTGTTGATAGGTACCAATTGCATCAAATTTCCTTTCCGGAAAACCAAATAAATGTTGAAAGGATCCTGAAAAATCATAAAAAATTCTTGAGAAAACCTTAAAAACTTTTTACCACCCAAAGAATCTTTAAAAATAAAAAGGTTAATTAACTAAAGGAAGCACTTGGTAATTAATGATAACAATGATGATATTGATGGATATGATTCATGTACGTAACAAACTAACAAATAACAACCTAACTATATCAATCAAACCATATAGCAGTTTCCAAACCATATGTAGGTCACACACAACTTGCGTTAACATGGTTTTTGTAAAAAGGATAAAAAATCACTCGCCTCTACTCATGAATTTGTAAAGATGAAATGAAGGGGACAAGTTTAAAGGTTCAACGCAGAGGAAAAACTGAAAATTATAAAGGAAATATAAAGGGATCGGGTCCGAGACAAACTGTTCTATACAGTATATGTTTGTATCGTGCGAAAGGATGACATTTTGCAGTGTTGATACATATTGTAATTTCTTTTGATATGATAGAACATCGTACAATACAATATACTCATAACACTGGGTTAAATTGATGGTTGACACCAATGCCGTTTTGTCCTGTGCCTAGTGCTCCTGTCAGATAGTTCTGCAGATAGTGTGCTGATCTTTTTATAAATAGCCATGTTACATAGATGTAAAGTTTCTTAAGTTGCTGCTATTATTTTTTATTTGACTTACTTTTACAGAAGGAAGCTATATTTGGATAATGTCATGTCTCTCATAGTGAATCTTATTCAAACTTTCGTTCATAGTTTGATGGAAAAGGCAAAAGTTTGCCTCTTTTTGTTCAAGTACTCTAATTGGAACATTGTTATGTTGTAGGCCTCACCCGTAACCATCGGTGGTCGTCAGGCTTATGTTGAAGAGAAGAGAGCATCTAGTTCTCGAGGCAAGTGAATACTTAACCAGTTAGATGTTTCTCAATGTCACTCGATTTTGGCTTACTTTTTTAGCTTTAATCATGTTGGAGCATCTTGATTTTCATCCCTTATGTAGGTCCTATATAATGATTTTCCTCCTTTCTCTTTATTCTACACAATTGCAGGGCTAACAGACTCTACCCTGACAATTATTGCTTCCTATGTTTTTGATCTCCAGAAGTAATTTACTATAGTTGGCATCGTTTATGTCCACCTTGCTAAGTCAAGTAGTACCAGTATACATACATCTCTCTTTATGGTTACTGAAGTGATAAACAATTTACAGGGTCAAAGCATCTATGTCAGCATATGCGTAACACCTGTATGACACCTGAATGAAATGACCAAATGCAATCTTGAATCACCTAATTGTTCAATTGCAGAATTTTCCATAGATACTTTGGGCTTAACTGAAAGGGGTCACTTGGCTTAGGTTTCTTTTGAACTTTTGGTGGATATGTTGAAACTTGTCTGATTTTTCATTTAATTTGGGAGCAGTAAATTGAGTGCAAAATTTTCAGATACATATGAGCGCTCACCAATTGTTTCGTACCACACCCCTACTTGCATCCATGCCGATATCCATGAGACTCTTGAGAATCTGCTTTGATGATGTCTGCCTGCTTAAAACCTGTTGATCATTATGTACCTCGAATCGTGTATTACATAAACCTGCACAATTGAAATAAGTGTCGGTATGTTCACCTTCTGACAACTGTATCCCACCAGCTTGAGTGGTAGTAGAGTGAGAATTGTGAAGTTTCATTCCATCAGGTAACACAAACTTTGATTCTTTTTTTGCATTGACAACGATTTATGGTCGTGATGCAGTTACCAGAGGCCGGTTTCCAAGTGGGAGGGGCTTCTACCGCAATGATGGAGGAAGAAGACGTGGAAGTTATGGTGGTGGGAGGGGCTATGGCCGTGGAGAGTTCATCAACCGAGCAGAATTTGCAGGCAGAGGCAATCGTGGTGGTTTTGCAAACCGTGGAGCGGAGGGAGGATACCAGAGGGTTGAGCATGTTGGTAATCGTAGCAGCGGATCAAGCATTGATTCGTCTGCTAAAGGTGTCATGCAGCAGGTGCCAGCACCTGCTTGACATTGAAAAGGTTGGAATCAGATAGTCCATAGTCATTTTGAGAGTTTTGACATGAATGATTCTTGGGAGAAATCAGGCGGTACAAGTGAATAAGGGTTAAGTGCGAAGCTTAGCCTGTCAATGATTACATTTTCAAGGGATCTATATGCAACTTGCTGAATTGTAATCCGTAAGGTAGGTCATATTTCTCTCATTTCTCAACATGTTCTCTTTCCTTTTGAGGAAAGGTCATGGTGGGTTATAGCAGATAAAACATTGATTGCAATTGTTTTTAACTCGTCTGTTTTCCTCGTTCTCATTTTGTGTAGGTAGGAAAGAGGAATTGGAGTTGCTGCCATTAGTAATGGTTTTGTAGCAACACATTCTATGATATTGAAAATTTATCGTTATTTCCTTTTTCCTGTTGTCCCTTGTGTATGTCAAGTAATTATCCTTTTTCTCTTTCGGTGATGCAGTGAGACCGAAGCCCAATTACAGAAAAGAAAACAATCTAAAGAACGTGTGACCCTTAGAACATTATGCAGAATCAGATGGCTCAAGGCAACTGGACATTAATCACATCTCTGTAGGCCCAAGTCGTGTGTGAAGCTATGATTCTGAAGCCAATCTGCCCATTATTTTGTCTCCCTGTAAACGTGCTTTATTTTCATTTTCACTCTCGTCGAAGTATTTTGATACCTTCCATCAACCTTCTGACTTCATGAGACAGAATTTCATGTCCCAACAGATTAGACACTACGGTCCTTGAGTCCGTCCATCTCCAATAACCCCTTAGTCCCATGCAAACTAAAGTCCATCCAGCCCCCCCAAGCCTTGACTAGAGGAATACACTCCGGAAGCCCAAGTTGTTCTTGTACCACCAATCCAGCTACCTGATCGGTCTCTGAAGATATTGAGAATAATTGTTCTGGCCACTGTCAGGATTGGTTACCATTTGAATTAACCTCTGATCCAATTGTTAGTTGGTGGTTACGATTTAATGTTAACTTGCTGCTTATTAGGCCTGATCTTACTGTTGATCGCTCGCTTTTTTGCATTGTTCGACCTGCCATGAGACAACTCTGGTTGCTTCGGTCCATGGAAGTCCACTTGAAAAAGTTGTTTGTTCCACTATTGCTGTAGAAGCTAGATGATAATCGCCCATGTTATACGCCATTCTTTATCATTGCTGAAAGAAGAGAGGTTCGCCATGAAACAGTCAATGCGATTAAGGGAATAAAGCATGACCACCTTTGATGGGTTAAGTAGTTTGTTCCACAGTATGTTCGCCTCCTTGCAGCCTCTTCAAGCATGTAGGTCGTCCTCTCTGCACAGCCACATAGAGAGCATGAAGCGTGATCGACACCCTATCTTGATATCTTGGGCAGGCCAAACAGTGAGATTTGTATCTAGCTTGATCCAAAGTATCGTCTATTTATCAGAGATCCATCCGAGCCCATCTATCTGTCGAAAATTTTAACCTTTCTCCATCATCCTCGTCCCATGCTGTCATGTCTACAATATTTTGCCATACAGAAAATATATCTTTCCACAGGGTAGAATCAATCCTCTTGCATGTTATAGTGTTTATATCTGAACATCTTCTTTTCCTATATCTTTCTCCAAGTACATCAACTGAATATGCTTTGGTTCCCACAGAAATCTTCCACGGCACATCCATAACGCAGGCATGGTTTAGGGTCATATTTAAGCCGCTCATATTTTTTGGTGGTGAGTGGCATGAGGCACGAGGAAACAGTTACAAGGGGACAAACTGACGTGAGCCAAGCACATATTTAGCGCTGCGATACAAGATTTTGGAAAATTGTGTTTAAATATAAATTTCGAAGAGCTATAGTTTTGAATGAGTCAAACAATGAGTTTTCTATTTTGACAAAGACAAATAAAAATATAATGAGTAGGCAAAAGTTATATTTTACGGCTGTAATCGATTTCATTTTCAAGGCTAAACGGCGTGGTTATCAAGATGAAGATGGAAGAGTTGCCTTTATGTGCGGCTGGTTTTGAGTGAGCCAAGCACATCTTCACTTGTGTGCCATTTGCTGATAAATTTACACTAGATAAAGCACATATAGAAGGAAAATGCTATTCTTCAATATTTCTTAGACTCGACAGAGTCTTTAGCTTGGTCCTTCCATCTTGATCTTGATAAGCTTTGATACCTTTAAGCCTTCCTCGCTTTTTTAGAATTGGCATTCCTCTCAATTCACTTGGAGTAGACATGTCCAGTTTCGGTTTGCCTGAACCTAGAACCGAATCCGAACCACCCCATAGTTGTTCTGAAACCACCAGTTTCAGGGTGGTTTTAGATCCGGTTTAGGAACCACTAATATCCATTTCAATTTTCTTTTGAAATACAAGGGTAATGTGTCTTCTAGGAGTGAAACTCCAACCGTGGAGAGTGCCCTGCTGTTGAGCTAATAATTTGTTTACGATAAGGGGTTTTGAAAGAAATATTTAAAACATAGCGGCAGTTTGAAACCATCAGTTCCGATTCCGGTTCAGGAGCTGAGACTGATTCAACTGGTTCTGGTTACCACCGGTTCCATGGATGGTTCAGTTCTTGTTCAAACCAATGGACCGGTTTCAAACCAGCCATGTCTAACTTGAAGCATATGTCCCAAGACTTGTATGTGCTAAAGCTGTTACTCCACCTAAATTTGGTGAACGAGAGGGCATAAATAATGCTTTTAGGAAAGCGTTCCAAGAATGTAATTCAAAACTACAATCACATAGATTTTCAGTTCTTTATCATCGACTTATTGAGTCCTTTGAAAGCTTGGTTGAAGACTAATCGTGGCGGTTGCAATGGATCTCCATCAATTTCCCAACACAAGAAACAATAGGAAAGCCCCGCCCACATGAAACAACCTGAAAATTGAATCGTGTCCTCCAAAAGTGACAAACTTGTACCAAGTTCAGGTTGACCCAGTTCTGCTACGAACATAAAGCAGCAGAATCAAGAACACATTGTTAGTCATATGACACCCACCGTGACGGGCAACAAATCAAATTTGGTGTGTCCAAGAAAATAGCATAAAAAAGAGTTGGGTTGTGTTATGGCTTGGCCTGTTCTTTACGTGAACATGAAATGATAAGAAGCAAACATGACCTGAAAAATGAAGTTGGCCCCCTACATACGTGTGTACTGGATTGATTTAGCTATAACATGTTGGCCATTCATCAGCTTATTGATCTAAACAACAACAACAACTAAGTCTTTTTCCATACTAGATGGGGTCGGATACCTGGATTCTTTGTTTTTCACATAGTGATATCATGTGTCATGCTAGCACTTAACTCAATATAAAACTAGATCATTCTTTATAGTTTCTTTCCAACATTTTTGTGGTTGTCCTCTTACTCTTTTAATATTTTCACAATCTAATTTTTGAAATCTTCTTACGAGCGTGTCCTTTGGTCGTCTTTCTACATGTTCAAACCATCTTAAACGATTTTATGTCATTTTATTCTTCATTGGTGCTACTCTCAATTGGTTTCTAATAACCTCTCATTATTTATATATGACCTTTCCTTTTGTTACTACTCATACATCTCAACATCTTCATTTCTGCTACAGACATCTTTTGTATATGTTGATGATTAACTGCCAATACTCAAAACCATAAAACATAGTAGGTCTAGTTGTTGTTTTATAATATTTACCTTTCAACTTTAATGATATCATCTTATCACATAGAATAACTGATGCCCCTCTCCATTTTAACCAATCGACATTAATTCTATGCATAACATCTCCATCATTTTTTTCATCACTCGAAAAATTGATCTTAGGTATTTAAATTTTCCTTGTAAGGGATGCAATATTTGCCAATCTTAATTTCTATGTCCTTTAAAGTACCCAAATGATCAAACGTACATTCCATATATTTTGTTTTTATTCTACTAAATCGGAAGCCTTTACTTTCGAATGTTTCTCTCCATAATTTCAATTTCCTATTAACTTTTTTCTTAGATTCATCTACTAACATAATGTCATATGCAAATAACATACACCAAGATACTTCATATTGAATATGTTTTGTTGATTTGTTAACTCATCAGTGACCAATATAAATAAATATGGATTTAAAGTTGATCCTTGATATAACCCATATTTTCAAAGGAATGTATAATTCTTTCACGAATTCTCACACATGTTTTTGCATTATCGTGCATGTCTCTTATAAGATTTATGTATGTTAATAAGATGCCTCTCTTTTCTAATGTTCTTCAAAAAACATCTCTTGACACCCTATCATATGTTTTTTCTAGATCAATAAATATCATGTGAAGGTTTTTCTTCTTTACTCTAAAATATTTCATAAGATATCTCAATAGATGAATCACTTCAATAGTAGATCTGCCGAACATAAATCCGAATTGGTTCTTTGTTATACTCGATACTTGTCTTAACCTACATTCGACTCATTAACTTGATACATAGTATGACTCATTAACTTGATACATTGATAATTCGCATAATTCTGAATGTCTCCTTTATTGTTATATATGGCTATAAAGTGTACTTACTCTCTATTCCTCGGGCATCTTTTAGGTTCTCCGTATTTCATTAAATAGTCTTTTGATCTAAGTGAGGCCCATCTCTCATAGTATTTTTCATACTTTTATAGAAATGTCTCATCCTATAGATTTACCAACATATATATATTTAATAATCTCTTTGACTTCATTTTTTGAATATATATATATATATATATATAAATTATGGTTTATATACTTTTTTTTATTTAGCCATCTCTCCTAAGCTAATACTAACATCTATATTTTTATTAAAAGCTTATAGAATTTCTTTTTCATCTATTTTTATATTATTATTTACTATTAGAATCTTCTCATCATCATTTTTTATCTAATAAAAATAAGATCTTTAGTTTTCTAATCTCTAGCCTCAACTATACAAAAAACATCTCTTTCACCTTCTTTTGACTTAAGCTTTTTATATAAATCCTCCTAAATTTTAGCTTTTGTTTCACAAATGACCTTTTTCACATTTTTTTGTGCTTACTTATAAGCTTCCAAAGTTTCACTAGTCTTTTTTATATAATACAATTAGTAGCATGCATTCTTTACCTTGATTTTATCTTATACCATTTAACTCTACCACCAAGCTTCTTTTTGTGTCGGTATGCCTTCAATAGATTCGCCTAACACATCTTTTGTCACTTCTCTAATGCGTAGTCATATTATTCTACATATCAAAAGTTATACCTACATGATCCCAAGCATTTCCTTTAAGAACTTTTTTATTTAAATATATCTTCTTTCTCATATTTGAGGTTTCACCATCTACTTTGAATAAGTCTATGCGCTCTATTCTTCTTTGTCCACTTTTTTACCTGCAAATTCTTTACTAAAAGTCAATGTTAAGTAGCTAATCTTTCTCCTCAAATTACCTAACAAATTTTTAAAACCATAGTTTCCATAAATACTTTGATATTTTAATGCCTCTTTACCGAATTGTCCGTTTGAGTCTCATCTTAAACAAGTTATCTCTCTTTGTGTTATTCTTTGAATTACTTTATCTAACTTCTCCCAAAAAACTTTATTTATCCTATCTTCTAATCCTACTTAGGATGCATAAGCACAAATTATATTCAAAGCCTCTACTTCTAACACTAATTTTACCACCATAATTCGGTCACCATATCGTTGGATGTCTACTAAACTATCATTTAAATCTTTATTTATAATAATACCAACTCCATTTTAAGCCTTATTTATCCTATCTTCTAATCCTACTTAGGATGCATAAGCACAAATTATATTCAAAACCTCTACTTCTAACACTAATTTTACCACCATAATTCGGTCACCATATCGTTGGATGTCTACTAAACTATCATTTAAATCTTTATTTATAATAATACCAACTCCATTTTAAGCCTTATTTATCCTATCTTCTAATCCTACTTAGGATGCATAAGCACAAATTATATTCAAAGCCTCTACTTCTAACACTAATTTTACCACCATAATTCGGTCACCATATCGTTGGATGTCTACTAAACTATCATTTAAATCTTTATTTATAATAATACCAACTCCATTTTAAGCCTTTTCTTTTGTTTAATACCATAATTTAAAACTTATATTCTCAATCTCTTTTACTTTTACTCCAACCCACTTTGTCTCTTGTAAACATAAAATGTGAATCTTTTTCCAAATCATAGTATCTATCACCTCCATTAACTTGCCGATCAATGTATCTATATTTCAAGTACCAATACGAATCTTATTATATATGACTAGCTTCCTTACCCTCCCATCCATCCATTTTGAAAATGTGGAGACCCTTGTTGTAATTTATTCACTATATTTGATCGATAATGTAGTAGAATTAACTTCTTTACCTACACCCATTCACGACAATGTGGGAACCCTCACTTATTTTTCTACTGTCAATTCTATGCGCAATGCAATGCAGCGACCCTTTGCTCATTTGACACCCGTATCTGAGCTATACAACAAGGCGTGTTTTTTAGTGGGTAACAACTCTTAGCATTACCACACTATTATCATGCTGATCTATGTCATAAAGATTTGACAAAGTTTTACGTCAAGTCGCCGACACGCCTAACACAACCCTCCTCTTTTATCCGGGCTTGAGACCGACCATGCAAGGGTGATCCCTTACATGAGAAGAGTTCATAAACTTATTGATCTTAATATAAAAGAAATCTCTAAACCACAAGAGCCGCTGATATGCTCAATTCTTCTCACAACTTTACTTGCACGGTAATATCTAAGTGATAAGTTGGAAGGGGCAAAACAAGAATGGCAATGGGTCGGGGAGGGGAGGGGTATACCTATACCTTGCTCCGACCTGAACCTAATGAGTACAAGTTTGGGTTCTCCTTTTCCCAAAGGCAAGGGACAAAATTGATATACATATATGTGTGTAAATATGTATGTGTATATATATGTTTGTATGAATACACACGTATACACAATATGCATATAGTCGGGTAAGGGTTGGGGCATATTATCTCCATAACCAGAACCAATCAATAGTTTATGTGCCATTCTCTGATAAATCTACAGCAGATACAGTCTTTAGCTTTGTCCATCTCACAAGTTTTGAACTTTGGACTTTTTTTGAAGGAAAGGATACAATGGAACTTGGAGACACAGGAGATGATATACCTCGCTCGGTGGATAGCCATCTTCAGCTTTATAACCTTCGGTAACCTCACACCTTTCTCCCCATCTTCTACATGTTGGTTTTCACCTTAATTCACTAATTGGCCTAGCCCACGTGCGGAGACAAATTCGATTTTCTTATTTTGTTTATTTTTTTTTACAATTTATTGTTTTCTTAACCAAACCTGTATCTGAAACTGGAATTGCCATGAGATTGGAACCAGAAGTGGCTAGCCGAGCTCACCCTTTCCAATAGCCTTGCCACTGGAGCTGCCAGTCTTTGAACCGTAACCAGAGCCTGTTCGTTTCAGTTCAAGATAATCCAACGGTTTACGGAAATAGAAACTCGTACTGATTTTCTGTTCAAGTATTCGATCAGTATCCAGAAGTCCAAAGGACCCAACTGATCTGGTTAGGGTCAGGTCAGCCACTATGGGCCAAGGCTCTCCCAGCATTGCTCTTCTCATCGAACTTGAGCCCTTCACTGATTGTATTAACAACCAATTATTGGTTGAATTAACGAAATAAACCAATGTGGGCCCTAACTTGACAAGAATTATGAGTACCATTGATAAAATTATAAGGATTTTTAAAAAAATATGAAGAGCAACGTTATTACAATCCTACCTCAAAAAGTAATGGAATGCATGGGTATGCTAATATCAAAGGTTGTGGGATCCTGTTTTCCTCCTCTCTCGATCTCTCTTTTATATTTATATATATACACACTTGTGCCCTTGTTATCTAGTCACCATACGCGGCATAAACCAACCGTGGATATCAAGAAACATATAGATTGCCAGTGTTTACCATGGTTTGGAGCGTGTCTGGGCTTTGATAACACTACCGATCAAATGGAGATGAACTAAAGTCCTGTCGTCCTCTCGTGTTCAGGCATGCATGAAACAGAGGCGCCGTCCAAAAGTTAGAACACAACATCCATGTATAATGAGAAGCACGTTCAAGCTCAACCGCACTTCAATTATATAGATATTGCAAGCATCTATCGAAAAATAGACATATGCTCAACCAATTACTTAAATAAGCCTACCAACAGAGATCAATAGAGTTCCATTTCACATTTCAAAACTTTCACATGACAGAGACAAAGCAGAAACTTAATCAATTACTTAAACAAGTCTATCAATAGAGTTCCATTTCACATTTCAAACGTTTCACGTGCCAGAGACAAAGCAGAACGAAGTACCGATCAAAAGGTGGTCCATTTGTAAGTAGTTTTTGCAAATGAGACAAAAACATATAACTTTTTTTGAAGATGAAGTTGAATCAAAAGAGCCCAAAAAGAAAAAAGAGTTATTTCAAAGAGTTATAAGGATATTGAGCTAAAATTAGTTGATGATACTTCAACATAAAAGGTAAGATCAATTGATAAAATTTATAGAAATCAATTTTTTTAATGGTTGGAGAACCAATGAGTTATGAAGAAATATGCAATGATAAAAATGAATAAAATAGGAAATGGATAAATATGCATGCTGTTGAGAAAAATGAAACATGAGAGTTAATAGACTTACCACTAAAGAAGAAAACAAGTGGCATGGGTGTAACAGCTCAAGTATGATTCAAACGGTAAGGAGATTAATTTACATAATTCATACTCATTCAGATTTATTATTTCAAATTAGTTTGTTTAACCAATTTACACAAAATCCATCAATGTATCATTTATGTGTAGCTAAGCAGATCTTGCACTATATTCAGTCTACAACCAATTACAAAAAATAGTATAAAGCTATAAATAATTTTAATCTAATTGGTTTTATTGATAATGATTAGGTAGGTTCAACTATACAGATTTGAAGCTTGATATAGCCAATGAGTCTTTTGTGATTTATTATAATAAAATTATGCCAATTACTTTGATTAAAAGTTGAGCTCATAACTCCAGAAGCAAGCTTATAATGGTTAAATACCACTATATTCTTGGTATGTTTAAAAGGAATGAGATATCTATATCTTATATGCCAAGTAAAGGCATGTTCAATGTCTTCTTGACTAAAGTCAATTCTGAACATCTCTTTACAATGCATGTTACACACATGGGCTTGAGATATGCTTAGAGTCTTAATGTTGAAATATATTGTGTGGTTGTTATGTAAAGAAAATGTATTGATTACGAAAAATTGCATTACATGTATAAGTTGCAATTCTCTTGCAACAGAAAATGATACAACTTTGAAATTCATGAAATACAGGGAGGAAACCTGTATCATAATTCGGCTCAAGTGGCCAAGTGGGAGATGTAAGTTATCGAATAGCCACTCTTAGCCTCAATAATAATCATTCGAGAAATAGGATCCTGTTTTCTCATTTCATGAGATAAAAGGTAAAACATTTCAAATAAAATGGTTATGGTTTATTAAAGTAAACGAGAATCTCACAACCGCTAGTGTATAGATTGAAATAGAAAACCAAAGTTAGAATACAAAAGAATGCTAACCTAATTAAATGGAGATGAAAAGCAAAGAAGAATATATACAACTACATTCATTTCAGTTTCCTTCTAAAAGAAACCTCTTTATATAAACTGTTTACAATATCAAACTCATTGCCTTCAAGCTTCTTCGATCTTCTGTTTCTGCTAAACATCCTTAGGATTGGGTCTTGTTTTTCTTCACATTTAGGTCCCACATGGAACTGATTCTTAAATGTCTGAAACTTTTCTGCACGATTGTAATGTTTGCAACTTTTCTGGCTGTTCTGTGATTCAAACAGACTAAACTATCCCTCTATGCAGACAGATGCCGATGTGAAAATATAGCCCTTGTTCAAGATCTCAGTTACATCAAGTTCCCTCCGAATAAGCATCTATTGACTCAGAGACATTACGAGTGATCTCAGAATATAACCAACTAGTAAATAGTGATGCCCCCTACGTTTAGTACAAACAATAATGGATCAATCTGACTTCCAAAACCTTATGTTACAAGAGTTGTAATTACACCTTACGCAGGGCTTGTTTGAAGGCATAAATTGCATTGTTCTGTTTGAAAACAAAAGCTAATTGGATTATTTGGATCTCACAAAGCCCATTAATTGTGGCATGTAATCATTTAGAAATGCATTTGACGTCTAACTGCATAACATCACAACTAGAAAAATGCCTAACTACTTATGTGAGAGAAAGAGAGCTGACAGAGGCACTAACCGATCAGCTTGCTACATGGTCGAAATGATAAACGTTGTTTTGGGCAAATGTTATATGTATCATATATACAATATGTAATGATATGTATCATATCAATAACAATTTCAATAGAATGTAGTCATTTTTCCCAAATGGCTCCTATATAGTACGATGCAGGCTGGTATCTCAAATGATACAGGAGTATCTCGTACCTGTGTAATATGAACTTTTTAAAATTTTCAAAAACAATTTATGATGGATGTCATATCGCTGCCCATTTCTGTATGTTTTCGTATCGACACATAGAACACTAGTTTTGGGTTTGCAAGCTGAGATCGGCTAGGTTCCCATCAGTTGTAACCAATATTCAAAACCTTGACTATATAGTCAGACCCTCGTTTTCCTGCCAATATTTTATGCTGCTTTTCCCATATCAAATTCACCACACTGAAAAGAGTGGCAACGACAGATACATAAACTGCACTCATGGGTTAAGAAAACTGAAATAAATCCAATATAAATCACAAGTCAATAACTTAGAATTTCATTATTATATCAATAACTTCATAACAAGTTCCGAATTTCATTTTGCCTTGTCCAATTCGAGTAATGGATTTGAATTTTTGAAAAAGGTTCAAACATCCAACTTGATATATCTCCCATACATATCTTGATCAAATTTTTTTGAGATGGTTTATTTGAACAAATTAAGCTCTATATGCATTTGAAAATCAAAAGTTGGAATTCGAACGTTTATGATGCCATTACAGCACAAATGGCTTATTCTGGCCATTGGTGGGAAAAAATCCGATTGTTCTGAACAACTGGAATTAAGTACAACATATTCCACCTGTCTCAGCCGGAACAAATTGCTCAGAATGGTCAAAAGTAACTATTTCTCTATAGTCACTCTTATATTCATATTCCTGTGTTACCGCAATAGCGAGAATAGGTCTCGTTTGGCACCGGAACCTTTCCCCTTTTCTTTTCTCCCTCCTGTGGTTTTTCTCTACCCCCGGCCCCTCTCTTTCTCTATCTAGCTCTCTTTGGAACGTGCTCCTGCTGCCGGATTTTCACTCTCTCCTTTGTCAAAGATCAGGTACCGCTCTCTCTGGAACGTGCTCCTACAGACCCTCTTTCTCTCTCTCTCTCTCTTATTCATTTGTTATCAAACAATCAGCCACATCATTTGCTCACTACCTTTCTTCTAGCTGAAGCCATAGCCGTGATCTCTCTCTACCGTTTTCATATCACTCAATCTCCATTTGAGATTGCCACTACACTATTTCATTGACAATTGTCATTAGCCTCGTCCTCAAAAGCGATCAACATTGCCATTCATCCTGGAAACCACTATTAATTTAACATCATTGCGACATTAATTTGATATTGTTGCAACAAACCCAAGATCCCTCCTGCACCCTTAATTTGACATCGTTGCAACGCCATTGTTGTTGTTTTTCTTCCTATTGTTGTCTGTTGGTCTGTCAGCCATCTATAAATGTCCTTGATAGTAAGGTCTTAGATTGATATTTTGTCCACTACAATCAAATATTTTTGGGTTACATTTTGTTTTGAAGATGAGTTTTAAGTCACATTACTGATATCTAATCAATATGTTTCTGTGCGTGTTGATCAATCTCAATTTGAATGCCAAAGTTTTCACAAATATATCTTCAAGTATTTGTTCTTGTTCGGTGCTGTGACATTTATCACGGATGATCCTACCTCAAGTTCCATCTTAGTTCTCGTTGCTTCCAATCCTAACCTATCATAATATAATTGAACTGAATTAAGTGGATAGCTATTCCACCCAGTGCGGCTGCTGACAACACCACCTCCGGCCACTAGACTATATTCCGACCATTTTATCTTGAGACCCTATTTTCGGACTATCTTACACTTATTTCCATATAATGCAATCAATGTAATGTTTGATTGAGGTGGTTGTGTCTGATCTGAGTGCCAAACATTTAGTCTTTGCTGCAGTGCTTGAGATCTTCTGAATGGTGGTAGTTGGTTTTTACTTGTAATTCTTAACTAATTTTCTTATCTACCGCATATTAGTTTCAGAATGTATTCTTATCAAGTGTTATTTGCACAGGAAATAAATTATATTTGCATAGGAACATCATGCTAACATGTACTTTATTTACAAAGAAACCAAACCATATAGTTCTTTCAAGATTTAGTTTTATTAAGTTCATCATCTGGTTTGAGCAAAATCTTACCTTATCTTTCAATCAATCTTTAAGAATTGACTACCCTTCTATCTTAAAATTGTCAGAATTTCTTCTCAAAATTAACCTAATATATGTTTGAATTGCACCCGATATTCATCATATCCTGAAATGCATATGTGCCTAGTTCTTCATGAAGAGCTTCATAATTTTCAAAGAACAACCTTAGGTCATATCTCATTTACTTGACCCATTTGATTGCATACATTTAATACTTAATGTATCTTATTTATGGATCATGAGACTCAATTGTAATATGAAAGAAATACAATTATAACATGTGATTGTCAATTTTATAAGATCATAATGGATGTCTATTATTTGTCAAATAAAAGTTTGATCTACAAACCAACAACTGTGGATGAACACATATATGATTATGGTTGTCAAGTGAGAGTTAATGCCTTTAATCATTACCTCGTATGGGAGGATCTATTGTCTATGTTGGAAATGTCACAATACATATTATATCATACTAGAATAGGTAAAATTTCAACTTATTCCTTATGGTTTTTCTCAACTAGAGTATATGGATCTTTTCATGGTAAGTAACAAAGACTTAATGATGCTTTTAGAAATGATATTGGAGATATGATAAACATGGTAAAAGATTCCTTAATCCCCTTGAATCACATGGAGATACAAATGTATATGATAAAAAATTAGCTAAAATTAAAGAAATAGTTAAAAATATACCCAAGTTGCTTTGATGAGGATGTGAAAAGTAATCACTATTATCATTTGTAGCACATTTGTTTTAGATAAAAAAATTATTGACTTGTTAGAAATGTTTAACCACGTGACTCTCGAAAGTAATTTGGTTCCTCAATGTTGGTATGATGCTAAGAAGTTGGTAGTAGGTTTTAGTTTGGACTATATCAAAATAGATGCATGTAATGATTGTGTTTTTTATAGAGGTGAATATGATCATGAAGATAGATGTGGAAGAAGAACGTGCTTTTCAAGATTATCCAACACTTTTCTCTTATATCAAGGTTTGATAGATTGTTTAAATCAGGTAGGTTGCAGAGTTCATGAGTTAGCATGCCGCAACTCTAGGAGATGCTTTCGGCAAAATTAGTCATCCTAAAGATTTTGAAGTATAGAGATACTTTGATGATGTGCAAATGTTGTTTGCATTAGAGACTCAAAATGTATGACTTAGCCTTACAAGTAATGGGTTTAATCCAATCAGAATTTCATATGGAAGGAGCTGGAGTTGTTAAGGAGTCATACTAATGACATATAATTTACCTTCTTAGATGTCTATAAAATAATTATTTATCTTGTTGTCTTTGCTTATAAATAAGCCAAAGTCACTTGTGTATACTGATGTATATATTCAAGCATTACTTGATGAGCTGAAAGTACTTTGGAATGGTGGATGGAGTTATAATTTATGATTCAAAGTAGCATGAAGTATTCCAAATGTGTGCAATTATATGCAAGTATAGCCTAAGGGTTATACAACTTATTGACTTTGTTATGTGAAAGTATTGTTTGCATTCATTTGCCACATACCAAAAAGTGTATATATGAGATATGGTCATTTTGTATTTATAGATCATGTTTGACAAAATAATACCTCATCATTTAATCGAAACCTAAAATATGATGAGTTGCCAATTCCATCAAATAGGAAAGATGTTTTATGACACTGGGAAGGTCATAAAAGCATTGTATTTGAGAAAGCCTTATCTATGAAAGATAGTAATTTTCGAATTTGGTGGAAGAAAAAGAGCATTCTTTTGAGCTTCCTTATTAGAAGACTTCATTGGTGCATCATAATCTTGATCTTATGTACTTCGAGAAGAATATATGTGAAATGATTTTGTCATTTGCAATAGAGTAGGATGAGAAAACAAATGATACGTGAAGACATTGGGGCTAATAGTGCATTGTATACAAATTCCTGTAATGCTCAAAATGATATGGAGATCTTACCACATGCGTATGAGCATAAGATTATTTGTAATGCTCAAACTGATATGGAGATCTTATTCTAGTGGATTGAAATCAATTATGCATACTTTGTGCTTAAGGACAATTGATATTAAAACAATAAATGTATTAAAAGATGCAATTCTTAAAATTTGTATAAATTGGAGATGATATTTCTTCTTAGCTTTCTCATATTATGGTATACTTAGCTTTCTACTTACTAAGGGAGGTATGACTTAATATGCCAATATAATATCAATATATGTATCCTATAGAGAGATTTTTATTTACATTGAAGAACCACATGCATAGCAATGTGACCCAAAAGATCAATTGTTGGACAATAAATAACGGAAGAAATGATATTTTTGTCCATACAATTTAAATGAAGAAACTAAGAGAAAAGTAAATGTTAGTGAGATTTGATGCATCCAAGCATGCATGAGTTTTAAAAATGATTTCGTTTGGGTAAACACTTAGTCATGCATGAAAATCAAGATACTCTAGAAAGTAGAGGTATATAATATTGATAGGGTTTCAGTAAGACATGAGAGAGAAGTTGCCGGTCAAAGTTTAGTGGGTTTAGTCAATGTAAACTACGGTGCAGTTTGAGCGAGCTTGGGCTAGGTCTAAGCGATTTAGTAGAGGGAAGGTCTACATAAAGTTCAAAAGTAATGGTCTTCTGTTGTTGACGAGTCTGAAAAGAGAGAGAGAGTCATAATAGTTCCAGTAAGATCCGGGTTATAATAGATTTGAATTATGCCCAATTTGTAAAGCATAACCTAGTGTATTATATATTGATGAAATGAAGAAAACATGTAGATTTATCCTTTTCAACAAGCCAACTGCTAATGATTTTATATCGTAATTATACTCAAATAGTGTTTTTAACTTTAGTTTAACTATTTGAATTATACTGATTTTTATATAATATATATAAGATAATCTTGCAGCATCAATATCCTCATGATAATCCAATAAGAGCTACATGAAGGTTTGTGGAGTGGCTCAAAGCTTATGTATTCATATTATGTATCTTTTCATGATTAGTTAATTTATGTGAATAACCATCACGTAATCACATTAAATCACGAGGCTCATACATCACATCTTTACAATGTCCTCCATATTGTAGTCTTGTAGAAGGGGATACTTTATGAAAAAAACTTAAATAATTATAGTAATTTAAGAAAAAAGTTAAACAAAGCTTAAATATGAAAGCAACTCTTGAGAAGCCATATTAAAAGCATAACCTGAAGGCTACATCCTTAACTATAGATTGTTACAATCAGTAAGGGTATCATATTTTTTTAATCAATCATGTCAAGTTTTAGGTATGAGTTACTTAAAATATGTCTAATTAATAGTAATGTTTTCTATTTGTATATAATATAGGAAGAAGTGCACCTTTGACATGGAGATTAATGAGTAACTACTTATATGGAATACTATAGAGATAAAAAGAGATTTCAGATTTTTTTGGTGAAGAAACTAACAAGACTTGTTTGAGTATTCACTATAATTTCACCTTTCATGTATATAAAAAATTTTATAGGTTATTTTATAACCCAATATTGCTTTATTAAATAGAAAAAGTATTTGAGGAATTTGAAAATATGCACCATCAATCCAATTCATATGCTACAAATACCTCTTTTAAAAGGAAAAACTTTAGATTAATATCTAGTGATTTATTGAAAATCTACTTTAGTATATTGTATTTCACTTTGTATCAGTTAAAAGACTTAAGTTTTAAAAACTCATCACTTTAGTATCTTGTCACTAATGCTGTTGGAATGGGGTTTGACGTGTCAAATAGAGAAATCGGGCATGCCACAACTGTTGACATGGCAATGACATAACACTAGTGTGACATATATAACTGATTATATGTTGATGTAGAGATGATGTCAGTGTTGATGTGGCATTAACTTAGTGCTAATATGGCGCTAACATAAATGTGATACTAAATCTTTATTTTAGTACCATTTCATAATAAATCCTCTTGAGTACCTTATAGTATCTGACAAATTCATTTTAGTATCAAATTATTAATATTCAAATAGAAGATTAAATATTTAAAAGTTAATTAAAATTTAATACATAAGTAAGTTTACTAATTCAAATTATAATTAAGAAAACTTCACTAAAAGTTTAAAACATATATTTGAAATTAATTTGTGATAATATCATTACTTTAAACATTAATTATGATCTTATATGAATGATTTAATCTTATTTAAAAAGTATTATTTATTAATTTAAATTATTTAATTTTATTTTTATATAATTATTGATGTATGAATTAATTTTAAGTGGCAAAAATTAATTTTGAATATACTAATATAAGTTAATTAAGATGTATATGGTAGAAATGAATATGTTGAGATGGATGAGTGGTCATAGAAGGTAAGACTGTATATATAATGAGGTTATTAGACACAAATTGGGTGTGACACCAATAGAGGATAAAATGACAAAATATCGTTTAAGATGGTTTGAACATATAAAAAGAATATAAAAAAAAGTGCTTGTAAGAATGTATGAAAAACTAGATTTTGAAAGTATTAAAAGAGGCAAAGGATGACCGCAAAAATATTGAAAAGAAACAATAACAAATGATCTAGCTTATGTTGAGTTAATTGCTAACATGGGTTTCGTTAAAACAAAGAATCCATGTAGGCAACCCCGTCTAGTATGAAAAAGGCTTAGTTGTTGTTGTTATACTAGTATAAGTTAATATAGCATATCATTTTGCATGTTTCCTAACTTTGGTTGATTTATTGGTAAACTAATGTTAACAACATATATTAATATTCAAATTAACAATTAAATGTTTAAATATAATTAAATTTTATTTAGTAATTAATATATAAAGTAATGTTATTATGAAAAATTAATTTTAAATATTTGTTTTAAACATTTTAATATGCATTAATAAACTTATAAATATTAAATATGCATTCACTTTAAATATTTATTTACATTAATAATTTTGTGCTAAAATTAATTTTAAGATAAGAAAAGGTACTAAGGTGATTTTTATGATATTGTAGGGTACTAAACAAAAGATTTTGTAACACTCAAACATCACATCAACACTAACATCATTGTCACATTAATAGTTATAACACGTTGTAAATACCCAAAAATTTTCTCAAAATAATTGAACTTTTATAATTTCTATTTTTTTGAAGAAAAATTATAGTTTTAGGTCTTTTAAGGGTTTTCAAATAAAGATACCTTAAACGAACTCATTTCTGTACCAAAATTTCGCAGCAGCCTCAAAATAAGGGTACATTGCATCCCTCTCAAAAAAATCTAATTTTGACAAAAGCTCAAAAAAATGACCACTCTACCCTTAAGGCCAAATTGAGAATATTTTGCTATTTCAAATGATTACCTTGAAAGAAAGAATGGTTTCAAATAATTTTCCTCAAAGAAACAAATGAAAATAAGACATTGGAAACTAAACCCACAAAATGTTTGCAAAATGTCAACATTACAAAATTATAAAAATCTTTAAAATTCAAAACAAAAAAATCCAAACCAGACCTCAAAAGCTCGCTTGATCGAGGATAGTCCGACCCTAGGACCCTATACCCATCAAAGGGTTAAAACAGTCAAAGACCATATATCCAAGGGTTAAAGAGGTTCGAGACCCTATACTCATCAAAGAGTTAAAGTGGTTTGACACCCTACACCCAACAAAAGGTTAAAGTGGTTAAAATGATAAAGACTATCTCACGAGGTGAAACCAGGTCACTCATGCAAACAAACATTAGGAATGAGACTCAATTGTTTTTCAAAAAGTTTTTTGAGAATTTCATTAAAATTCGATGTTTTGAAATATATCTAAAATGAAATGGTTTTAAATAATAAAAAAGAAAATATTTCAAACCATAAATCTTAACTGAAAAAATAATCAACCAAAACAGGATTCCTAAAGGCAGGATCGAATGAAGCATCCAAATCAAGCCTCGAAGCAGGGTCATCCTGAGTTCAAAATTCAAGTTGATCCTACGACGAGCCAGAAGAAGCTTACTCAAGTCAAGGTGGATTCAAGTTTCAAGTTCAAAGAACAAATAAAGACCACACCCAAGTCAAGACTCGTCTCAAGGCAAGCCATTGAGATCGAGCAAGGGGTGGGCTAGGGTGAGTCGAACTCACCTAGCCAAGTCCAATAAAAGAATCGGTCCATGTGGGCTACACCAAACTCACATGGGCTAAGAAGGGACCACCCTCCCAGCCCACATGCACCCATGTGCATGAATGGGCCAGCCATTTGGATTGGGATGGCCCCAAAGGCCCAAATCATGGAAGGCCCTAGAGACCCCTCTTGAAATCTATAAAAGGGGGCCTTAGGGCGGGGTTTTAGGCATTAAAGGAGGTGAAGAAAGAGATGGAGAGCTGAAGAGAAAGAGAGAGGGAGAGAAAAGAGAGGAAGAAGGAGTCGTTCCTTCCAAGGTCTTCCACATCCGGTGCCAAGGAAGGCTCCATCACAAGGTCAATTTTCTGCCTTTCATTTGCTTTAATATTCTCTTTTCTCTCATTCAATTAAAAGGGGTTGTAATAATGGATCAATTGACTTCCCTCATGGATGTAATAGCTAGTTATGTTTCCCATTTTATTTCGTTACATTCATGCCTATTACTTGTTTGATTTCAAGTTTCTCCTCCCTCCTTATACATTATAATCCATTATATCTTTTAATTTGCTCTATGCTTAAGCTATAAATATATTTCAATTCATTTCCTTCAGTCACTTACTTTGAAATTGCTGTGATTTGTCTTTAAATTTCGAACGAGATGCATTCATGTATGTTCTAAACACGAAAATATTTTTCCACATCTTGTATCTGTCTGATGTTTCATTTTTAATTTTCTACTCTGTATGCCAAATTATCTGAAATTTTGTATACCAAATCATCACATATAAGCCCACATATAATAAAATGTTCAAGAATTTTAGGGCCTTGCAGCCACGTAAATAAAATTGGGAAAAATCGGATAAATATCTAATATTTAGAATATGTCAAACTTAATTCCAATCATTTCAATCAAGTCGATTGTTTTTCTACCAATAATTGCTCTAACTCTGGCATATGCCTTTTCATTTTTAAGAGTACATACGTATACTAATAATATTTTTAACAATTTTATATATACTTATATGTTATATGTTTACATAAAATATATTTATATACTTGCACTATGTCTATTTTTTATTTATATATACTTAGTTTTAGGTCTTTTTGATAGGGGTCACTCTTTTGCTTTCGTACTCAATACCTTTTCTGATATCAATATACAAGCTGCTTGTTTTCTTGAAGTTTTGTTACACTATTATCCTCAATTATCCTCGAGTGCCGAGTGGTTGAATGATTGCACCAAGTCTTGACAACATTTTTTATACTAGTTTTAACCTTTCCCTCTTCAGTATCTACAAGAAGAGACAGAATTGCTAGGGTGGTAGTCGTTGTATCCCTTCCTTTTTTCTCTCTCTAAGGAGAAAAGAAGGGAGTATAGGTTTCATATCAAGGCGAATGTTACCAATCTATGGAAATACGTGCGTTTGTGTCCCCGAGCTGAGGTCCCGATCTCGTCAACCGGTTAAGCGTTATAAGAAGCTTCTTGCTGATTTCTTCCCTAAGAATCTGGTGAGGTTTGCGTTGTGGAGGTGGATTTTCTGGTGCTCTTTGGTCTAAGGCTTCGTGTTATTGTTGATTTCATGAAGTTGGTTTTTCTTTCTTCGTTGATTTGTTGGAAATATGTCGTGAAATATATTGTTTTCTGCATTTTGATTTGTTGGTGTTGGTTGTTTCATTACTGGCTATTTCCATAAGTACGTTCGCTGGAGCTTCCATTTTGAGCAGTAGGAAGGTTGATTTCCTTTCTCCTTAGAAATGTGGGTTTATTAGGCAAAGTTTCACGTTTTCCAGCCTTTCTGGGGTTTCTTGGCTTTGGTTAGTACACTATAGTTATTACTCCATTTACATGTGATACTATTGCCTTCATTTTTCATTCGAATCATATACTAATGCTTGTGCGTCTTGCATCTAAATGATAACGTTGTAGTTATTTCTGAAATGTAGATGTGATAACTTCATTTTTTGTTTGGATCGTTTTGTGATGGTTGGTGCCGCTTCATCTAATTGATTCTAGACTTAGTTCGGAAGAATGGGGTTCCGTTGCTTTGTAAGGTTTCTTTTCTCTCCGTCTTTTGGTTTTCAGATGATGGGTAGGTAGTGTTTAAGGTTAGCAATTTGTCTCAACTGTTGATAGTCATTTTCACTCTCCGGGTGCCTTGGCTTCGTTTCCATCCCTCTTCTCTTTGTTTGCAACAATGCATGGGTCACTTTTATGGGAGGATTTCATCTTCTTATCATATCCGTTAGCATCATGAGGTTTAATGGTCACCGATTTTCTTAATAGGATTGATCCTCCAAATGAAAGGAAAATCAAGAAATTGTGTGAATATGCAGCGAAGAACCCTTTCCGAGTCCCAAAGGTACCTCTCTCTGTGGTGGGGTGTATGTTCTTTTAAAGAGATCTTCCTTGATTCATGTTGTTGCTTACCCGACCTTACTAGATTGCCAAGTGTCTGGAGCAAAGGGCCTACAAGGAATTGCGTTCTGAGTACTTCAAGGTGATCAAAGTCATCACGGAGACATACAATAAACTACTTTGCTTGTGCAAAGGTCAAATGTAAGTTAGGCTATCTAGTGATATTATCACTTGCCTTGTCGACAGATGTTTTTTTGGGTATCGTTACGTGGACACTTCTTTTATTATACACACACCTCTAATTTTGTAAATACTCAAAATACTTTTGTTTGAATTTTTATTCCCTCTCCACAACAAAATTTGGCAACTCTTCTCTTGTCGTTACCAATTTTCATTCGATTTCCATTAATTGTTAAGTGTTATATGATTGTTTACAATCAATCATTGTCGATTAGTTAGTTACGAACTTAGAATCAAACGAATCAAAAATCAACAAGAACAAAAAAAAGAAAATCGAAGAAAAGATCGATCAACTCATTATCTCGAGTTTTCCCGATTTTGGAAGGTTGATTTTATGAAAATCATTGTATTTTCATTGCTTTACTTGAAATCTTTTGATTTTTAAAATGTTTGAATTTTTTTTTTTATTTTGGGTGAAATTGTAGTTCTTATCGAAATTACAGATGGAAACGCGACATAACTGCGTCTCCTATCTTAAGGGAGTCATGGCACAGTCGTGCCACCTTCTTTAATGGCGACGTGCTTATACTACATCTACTTCAATCGAAAGTTTGTGCCTTTTGCTGTTTTTTGTCTGATATTTTTTAGTTTTTTGGCTGAATGACAAAAAACTAAAACAAATTTTTTTACGATGAAAGCAATTCAGAGAAGATGTTGGTTGAGTATAATACTTATAATACAACAACTAAGGATTGTGATAGTGTTTTCATTGCACTAAACGATGTATGTGATGATTGGTTGATAGAAGAAGTAGAAAATGAACTTGTTGATTGTGAGGGTGATGGTTGAAACTATTCACTTGTGTTTGCGACTGATGATATTTTTAGGAGTCGTAATGAACTTATTGACTATGTAAATATGTAAGACTAATAGGGAAGAAGCATACCATTGTTATGGTTATTATTCGTTCGAAAAGCAAATGTGTAATAAGCAAAATATGACTTGATTGTGAAAGGAGTGACAAGTAAGAAAGATAAAAATATTGATGTTGAAAGTAGTAAATAGATGAATACTAAAAAGGTTGGTTGACTCTTCTTATTAGGAAGAGAGAATCAAGTGGATGAATATTGGAAGTTGCATTTAGTGAATGGGGCACATAACCACCATTTAGGATTATATCTCAAGGAACATGCTTTTGTAGGGAGATTGAGTAGCTCTAAGTATAGAATAATAAAAGACTTCACACAAAGCTATTTCAAACCAAAGCATATTATGATGCATTTAAAGCGGGTGAATGTAGACATGTGAGTACGACAAGACATATTTATAAAGCAACATTCAAAATAAAGAAGGAAGATCATGGTTTTCAAAGTGTTTTACAACAACTACTATACAATCTAGACATTAACCATTATCATATATAGCATGGTATAATTCTTGATACGAATACTGTCAGTGACATTGTATTTGTCCATCCTCATTCCTTGCATCTGCTTCATGCATTTTTATGGGTATTCAAATTTGACGGTACATATAAGACAAATATGTAAATGTCTTACTATTTTGGCATAATATTTATCTTATATTACTGTCATTAACGTTTATATATTTTTAATATTTTCTACAGGTATAAGATACATTTCTTTGAGATTATTGAGTTCACATCAACCTCCCAGAACTTTTTCGTAGCATTTGTTTTATGAGTGTAGAAAAAGAAGAGAATTATGTTTCAGTATTGAGGTGTGTGAGAGAGTTATGTACTCCAAATAAAATAGTACATGTTATTTGCAGTCATCATGATCTAACTTTGGTTAATGTCATTCAAATAATTTTTTAAGATACAAAATACTTCTTATGTAAATGATAAATAGTAAAAAATATTGAGACTTTTATTGTAAAGTTGACAAGGAATAAATAGATGATGAGTGTGTTTGATATAAGTTGACAGAATGTAGTAAACTCATTAGATGAGAACAATTATCAAGATGCAATGGAGGTAATGGAATTAAAGTGAAGAAAATTTCTCATTTTACTCTCTTATGTTAAAGAATTGTCTTTTATTATACAATGGTTCAACACCCATAAGGAAAAAATGGTCTCAGTATGGACTGATTAAGTCATTCATTATGGTACTCATACAACTTATAGATATGAAAAAATTTCGCTTTTTAATATATTTATATTCTCTACTATTCTTCAAATGCATAATGATTATATATTCATATTTCTTAAGATAAAAAGTGCTTATGCAAGATCGAAGGGGTTCATTGATACCTCAACTGACAAATTTGTTATAATTTAGAAATAATTACATTCATTGATATAATTATATATTATAGAATTGAAGAAGTCATTTGAAAAATCAAGAACTCTAACCATACATTACGATGATCTAACAAAAGAACTTATTATGAACCTTCAAAAAAGAGTATAATTGTGCGGAGATGATAGGTTTATATATAGGAACATGTTGGTGTAATTTGTGATGTTCACATGGTCTACTTTATACCCATGAGCTAAACCTTTTGCTTAAATGTAATTCTTCGATAGAATTATCAAGTACTGATCCATTTTAGAAGAAGCTAGACATGAAAGAGGATATCCCATTTACTGTCGGTTAAGAAGAGGATTAAAGGGTATCTATGGAGGTCGTTTGGAAGAAATTATGAAATCATCCACAATGTGAAAAATTTGTTAAGATGTTAGATGAACAATTGAGCTTTCAATATAGTAGTTTAGAAGAACCATCAATTTGTCATCCTAAAGGAAGACCATCTAACCAATCTACCAAGTAGGACATGATATACATGTGGTCGAGGACATGATGTCTCTCTTGGAATGGGGCGATGCTCTTTGAGGAGTTGTGATTATCTCTATCATTGAAAAAAATATTTCTAAGCAACTTGACTTCAAACTCACTTATAAGATGACAATACCAAGATTTATGGGATCTTCGTAAATGCTTAGGTAAATGTTATTGGAGATGAAAATTACGAGTATAAGTCGTTGGTGCACTTCTAGGACAATAAGAGAGAAGTGTTGACATAAACCTTATAGAAAGTGTTTGAAGGAGGTTGCATGTAGTAGGCATCACATATATGCACAAGTTTTTATAGAGGATGGTGGCATTGCAGCTGCTGCTATTTAACGTATTGCTTATATGAGAGATGGGTCATGCTCTAGTTAATATTTGATGGCAATACTAGATATGAGTTTAGTTATCGTTATATGATGGAACATGGTATTGGTACTTCTTTCTATAATAGGATCAACGATATTTTTGTCACTTGTATCAAACACTTAGTAGTCTACTATCAGAGATGTGTGGTACATATGCTATCATCATGCTGCACGATATTTTCTAGTAGTGAGCATAATATCTTTCGTGACATATTACATTATTGTGATAGTTCTTATATTGTTTACATTTATTTTATTTATATTTTTTCGTAGATATTGATAGCTCTTCGATGCCTCCTATCTTTTCATTACGATAACATTATCATGATAAAAGTGTTAAAGGTTGACAAGCTATGATTCAAGAACATATCAACTTATATCTACGATTGAGATGACGAGAAAACAATATTATACATGATATCGAGGACGATGACTAAGTGTCAACTATTGTCTATTATCTAGAGTAATCATGTATTATGTTATTGATTGAGAACGACATTTCACTACAATTATATATGTAGCAAAAAAATATAATTGTCTTTCATTTAAACAAATATGAGATATACAATGTTTCAATTTTATAAAATAACGTTCAAATACAACCCAAACAATCAATTACGATATATGCAATATTTTGAATTCATTGATCGTCACCATTGTCATTATCAAGTATCAACCAATGATTCTTTTGTGACATTGCTCATATGTTTCTAAGAGGTCTAGCAATAATGGATTACCACTCAACGGTCATGAAACAAGCTATGAATGCACTGAAGTTGCTACTAGTGTCTCCCGTATCGTACTCATATGCTGGTATAAAAAATTGAGCATAAGAAAGTTAGTTTTACAAAACCAAAAGGAAAACCTTTAACATAATTACAATCATTTGTTTATTTGTACATAGACCATTGTATTATGTTGCCTAACTGGAGTAGGTCAAGCATAACATAGCTAAGTGCTAGAATCTTATAAAATAAATCGATGTGTCATTTGGATATATCACTCCATGTATAACTCATCACACTCATATGGGTATAGTGTTGGGACTCCAAAATGTGCAGGATCAAAACACCTATTCCAGCTTGCACTAACCTAAATCCTAATCTCTTATTTATAATCACAATCTATCTTGAATGACTAATATACCCCTATTACTAATGAAGTACTATTGATTAGATATAAATGATACAAACTAACATAAAATGTTCACATTAGGACCCAATTATAATATCTAACATATAACCCTTCTTATTTATCCCATACCCTAGGAAAATACATTCTATGACACGAGAAGATAATTTATCACCTTTATTAGTATAATTAAAACATTTACATTCAAAACCACGTAGTCTAGAGTAATTAGGAGAAAGTTGAAAGATCTTTTCCATAAGAGACATGTTTTGTAATACTGAAGATGACATTCAGTTAATTAAGTAAACAGAAGTCATAATGGCTTCAACCCAAAAATGTTTAGGAACACCACTAGATATAACATGGTTCTTGTGGTTTGCGATGCTCACGTTCCAAAATGTCATTTTATTGAGGAGTTTTAGTGCAAGAAGTTTGATGCACAATCCCAAATTTGTCAAAATAATTTTTAAACTCTTTGAACATAAACTAACTCTACCCATGTAAGGGATCACCCTTGCATTGCCGGTCCCAAGCCCAGATAAAGGAGGAGGGTTGTGTTAGGCTTCCGACAACTGGCGTAAAACTTTGTCGAATTTTTATATTATGGATTACAAAGATTGTATCTAAAAGATTCATTTTTGCTTTTCATTTTATGTAAAAACAAATGTTTTAGAATTACCTCAAGTTTGGAATGATTTCACGAAATTTACAATCTTTGCATACTTTCCAATGTGCTTGAATTCTTCAAAACGAGACTCTGATACCATGTAAATATTTGTTGATAACTAAAGGTTGAATCACCCAAGTTGCAAATCATCAAAGCGTAAATATATCAAACCATCCAACAATAGATGTCTCAAGTCAATAATGCAACAGTCAAGAGAGACAAACTACAAAACAAAAGTTGTGTTGAACAACGTATCTTTATTGATGTGAAAAAGAGGTATATATAGTGTTGTACGATGGAAAGATGAAGGAAGGAGCAACAAAATAGAGGAGGAAGTGCTGGCCAACCTTGAACAACACTAGACATTAAAATCTAATGGCTATTTGCTGGCCAGGCAACTAGCAGTTGGAGGCACTGACCCTAGTGGTTTGAACATTTTTTTGCACACTTTCTGCAACATCTTTATCTTCAATCTTCCTTATTTTTTATACATGGTATCTTTAAGGTGGTTTGAACATCTTTTTTACAAACTTTTTGCAACATCTTTATCTTTAATCTTCCTTATTTTTTATACATGGTATCTTTAAGGTGGTTTGGACATATAAAAAGAAGATAAAAAAAAGAACTTATAAGAAAGTATGAAAAACTAGATTTTGAAAGTACTAAAAGAGGTACAGGAAGACCACAAAAGTGTTGAAAAGAAACAATAAAGAATGATCTAGCTTATTGTGAGTTAACTGCTAACATGACACATGATAGGGCTCTGTAGAAACAAAGAATCCATGTAGTCGACCCCATCTAGTATGAGAAAAGGCTTAGTTGTTGTTGTTGTTGTGGTATCAAAGCATTCCTTAGGTTGATTCAGCAATAATCTACTAGGATATCGCGTGGCACATGAAACAACAAGATTGATCTGAAGAGAAGATTACCATAAATCGTGTGTTTGTAGAAATTTAACAATTGAGAGATGAAAGGAAGAATGAAGGAGTTGGAGGTCACTTCATACGGTAATGATCAAAAGATTGAGCCTTTTCAAATCACGAGTATTCAGCTAGAAGAAAGAAACTATAGGAAATGGGCAAGATCTATTAAACTTGTTCTACGCTCTACAGAGAAATTATCTATTATCAAACAAAATCAGTCACGACTTGAAGAAGATAGTACATATTTTGAAAAATGGTCGAAAGACGATACATTGGTAAGATCATGGCTAATTCAATCTATAAATCCTTCTATTAGTAAAATAATTATGTACATGAAATCAACTATAGAAATTTGGACTGCAGTCAAAGAAACTTATTGAAGACAAAGAAATATAGCCAAAGAGTATGAGATCATTGAGAGAATAAGAAAATATAACTAATGAACTAGATCTGTCAGTGAGTATTATGGAGAATTAACGGGGCTTTGGAACAAACAAAGGTATATTATAGAAAACAAGTACAATCATTGCATAAAAGAGAGAACGATAGATGGTGAAATCTAAAAAGTGTTTGATTTGTTTTGGAAAATCTCTCCTCAATATGAATCAATCAAACTGAATGTTCTAAGCAAAGAAGAACTTCTCTCACCAAAAACAATATATTCACTCCTATTGAGGGAGGAAGATCGAAGAAATTTAGAGAAAGGAGAGCAGATACAAGTTGAGAAATCTGCTTTTGCTGGTCGGGAACAAATTAATTACTAGAAAGGAAGAGATTAAGATAGAAGTCGAGGAAGAGGATTTCAGAATTATGATGATAAAAATAAAGTGTATTCATTGTGGAAAAATGAGACACACTTGTGAACATTGTTGGGAAATTATTGGATGGCAAGAATAATATAAAAGTCCTATATTTAAAATGATAGAATTGAAAAAACAAATTGTACAAATAGAAACAAGATTGCGTGACCAACCTTCAACCTCATGCTCTAATTTCTAAGTTATAGATTCAGGTACTACCGATCATATGATAGGAGATAAGTATGATTTTATAAAGTATGAAGTTACTTCTACACCTTCGTATGTTAAGGTGGAAAACAGTTTCTTGATTCCAATAGAAGGAAAGGGAGTAATTCAAGCAAACAATCTCAAACTTAACTCAGTGATATATATTTCCAAATTCCCAATGAATATACTTTCAGTAAGTTCTTTGATTAGAGATATGAATTACTCAGTCACTTTTTCGCCATCTGGTTGTGTGATTTAAGATTTGAGGACGAGAAAAACCTTTGGACGTGGTGAACTAAAGAATAGGCTATACATACTCCTTGGACCGCAGACTTCAGTGCAAAGAAGAGCATTACCAGCCACTATTACAGAAGAAGAGATAAGGATTTGACATAATCGGTTAGGTCATTTACCGTTGTCTAAAATTCGAGAGTTAGTTCCTCTTGTAATTCCCAGTAACTTAGTCTTTCATTGTGATGTATGTCAAATGGTTAAACATAATAGAGCCTCTTTTCCTAGTAGTGAGTCTAAATCGTCAAACTCTATTTGAGTTATCATTGTGATGTATGGGGACCGATACCTTCCTTGAGAAACTTCAAATATTTTGTTATTTTCATTGATTATTATTCTAAACTTACCTTTGTTTATCTTATGAAATCTAAATCAGAAGTATCTTCAATTTTTTCTATGATTCACAGTCTCATTAAGACTCAGTTCAGGTATACCATTAAGACCCTTAAATGTGATAATGGTGGTGAATTTTCTAATTCTCAGTTGTAGTCATATCTCCATCTTCATGGTATACTCCATCACACCTCCTGTGTTTATACTCCATACCAAAATGGAGTTGTTGAATGAAAAAACCGAAATATTTTATAAATTAAATGAACTTTACTTCTTAAACATAATGTTTCGAAATATTTTTGGCCCAAAGTTATACTTATAGCAGTATATCTCATGAATAGATTTTCTTTTGTAGTCCTTGAGGAAAAATCTCCATTCAAATTGATCAAGCCTAAAACTAATCATTTTCATCTTATTCCAAGAGTGTTTAGATGTGTTTGTTATGTTCATATACATAATCAATTTGGAGATAAGCTTGATCCAAGGATTATTAAATATGTTTTCATTGGATATTCATATGAAAAGAAATGATATGTTTGTTATGATCCTAAATCTCATAGGAAGTATATCTCTATATATGTAACATTTTTTTAAACTATTTCTTTCATCCAAAAACCTATTGTTTTGTCTAATTCTAGCATTAAAGAGACAATTCTTCCAATGGACATTACAAATGATGAAATAGATGAAGATCATTCTATTGCAAAAAATTATCAACTATAAGAAGAAAAGAAGATGCAAGTTTATACAAAAGAGAAGAGAAATATAGTCATGCGCAATCTGATAAACACCATGAACCAAGAGAAGAACCTTTATCAGATTCAACTTAAATCTTAGAAGAAAAAGGAAGTGAAGACTTGGACATTCTCATAGCCCTTTGGAAAGGTAAAACATTATGTGGTAATTATCTGATTTTTCAATTTATCTCTTATGATAAATTATCATCCAACTATCATAATTTTGTATTAAAATCTAAGTTACATCAAGTTCTAAAAAGTTTTCTTAAAGCATCACAACAAAAACACTGGGTCAAAGCCATAAAATCTGAGCTTCAAGAACTTGAGAAAAATCATACGTGGGAGGTTAGTAATCTACCACCACGCAAAAATACAATCAGATGTAAGTGGGTGTATACTGTCAAATTCAAAGTAGACGGGACATTGGAGAGATATAAAGTGAGACTAATAACCCATGGCTATAGTAGATCATATGGGATTGACTATGAATAGACATTTGTCCTAGTGGCAAAACTCACATTGATACGAGTGATCATTAGTGTTGCGACACAGAAGAATTGGACAATGTGACAACTTGATATAAAAAATGTATTTTTGTAGGAGGAGCTCAAGGAAGAAGTCTATATGGAATTGTCACCTGATTATCCAAATCCAGAAAATAAAGTATGCAGATTAAAGAAGGCGATTTATGGGTTAAAATAGTCTCCTAAAGCATGATTTGAGAAATTCAATAAAAGTATTATCAATTTAGAGTATCAAAAGAGTGTGAGTAATCACACATTATTCTTTAAAAAAAGAAAAATTGACATTATTACTAGTATATAGTATATGTTGATGATATCATTGTGATAGGAGATGACATTAAGAAAATCTAGACTAAAACAAGATCTTTATCGGTTATTTGACATCAAGGACTTCAAAAGATTATATTATTTTTTGGGCATTGATGTAGCTTACTCAAGTACTGATATTTGTTTAAATCAAATAAAGTATACCTTAGACTTGTTACGAGATATTAAGATAGAAATTTGTAAACCAAGCCTTATTCCCATGGATGTCAACCATAAGTTGCAAATGGAAGATGGAGCTGATAAAGTGGATGTAACTAGATATCAACAACTAGTTAAAAAGTTGATATATTTGACTATCACTCATCCAAATATATCATATGTGGTAAGCATAGTAAGTCGATATATGCAGTCACTTTCCAAATATCATATGGATACAGTTTTTCATATACTAAGATACCTAAAAGCTACTCCTTGACATAGAATAACGTATAATGTCAATGGTCACACAAAGATTAAAATTTATATAGATGTTGATTGAGCAGGTTCTATAGAAGATAAAAAATCAAGTACTGCATATATAACTCTAGTTGGAGGCAACATAGTATCATGGAAGAGTAAGAAACAGTCAATTGTGACTAGGTCGACAACTCAAGCAGAATATAGAGTAATTGCATCAAGAATATGTGAAAGAAAATGGTTGCGTTCTCTACTAATTGAAATCAGTCTATTTATAGAAGACTTTATTCCTATATTTTTTGATAGTAAAGCAGTTATACAGATAGCTTCAAATCCAATATATCATGAGAGAACTAAACATATTGAAATTGATTGCCATTTTATACAGAACAATATTCATACCTAAGAATTTCGACTAGAACATATGAAGTTAGAAAATCAATGTGCACACATGCTAATTAAGGCTCTTAACAATAATCTATTGGGCAGAATGCATAGCAAGTTGGGTGTAACTTCCATCTTTCACCCAACTTGAGGGAGACTATAAGAGAAAGAAAGAGAAATAGAAGGGAGCGGCAACACCACACCAGCCAACTATCCCTGCCATCTTCTCTACACACTTTCTGCAACGTTTTATCTTCAATCTTCCTTATTTTTTATAAGGATAGCACGTATTTCTATTCCTTGTTCAGATTGCTAGTTGGCCAATGCTGGTTGCTCTTTGGTAGACGTATGCCCACAGAAAATGATAAACCTAGTTACTGGTTTAGATGTAATATTAAAGGTCATCAAGCAGTCTGGTATGTGAACATATGCTAAAACCAAAATAAATTCAGATATAAAAGAGAGAGCAATTTCATCTGCTGTGGGAAAAGGACTCCCAGCAACAGTGTCCAAATACAGTTATCATCATATAAAATCATATCAGATTCGCATGACAATTGTGCAGCTACAATAATTCTCGAACAATCTTAAAAGAAGATATAATAGAAAAGAGTGGATTATCAATTTTCATCTTCCATAAACTCATCTCATTAGCACACCGTCAACAACTTAGACTGAACATTCTGGATATGAAATCACAAAAATGGTGGTATTCTAGTGAAAGACTAAACGAATGGACATGAGAATAAACAAATGAAAGGTTCTCAAAATTTACAATAAGTATACCAAGGTTGACCTCAAATGATGCTCCAAGAAGCCACAGTTCAAATTCAAAACATCCATCTTGGAGAGAGCTGACCGGCACTCATCCGTGATTTCGTTGGCTGCTGCTCCATACTGTTTCTCTTCTTCATGATTGAAGAAACTGTTGGGCTGAAGTAATCTTGGGTCCTGTTGGGAGCCACAAGTGAACCTGTTTTCCTCCCTGTGAACAGGTTCTGTTGCTTTTCGAGGGTTGGCCGGTGGCCTGGTATAGAGTTTCGGCGTGTATTGCCCCATCGGCTATAACTCACACAGCTCTGGCTCCGACCAACATGCAGCAACTTCTGTTCTCTAGGGCTGCTGTAGTTTCTGCTCTCCCTTGTCTCAGCTGAATACATCGTCTCTCCATCACTGCTATATTCAGCTGGAAATCTGCTATCGGTGTTCCTCTGCTCCAAAACTTCCACAGGAGAACTGGACTGGACTTCACTGTGAGTATCATCGGCAAAAGCAGCATTTTGAGCCCCTGCTTCTGCATACGATGCAGCTGAAATGGCCTCTCTTCGTGGGCTTTCAGCTAGAGATGATCCAGTCACGGAGGAATGTGTTGACAGATTTTCAGCTTCCACTGACCCATTCTCAGATGCAAGTCCCAGTGCATGGTTTTCCTGTTGGTTTCTGATCCCGAAGTTTCTACCTGGGCTTGCCGTCCCGGTGTTCATAAGTGAAACAGTTATGCCTTTGTTTGGTGGAAAGTTAATATCCAAAAGATGGACCGGAAAATTTTCTCTTTTCCTTAGGGGGGCAGCCATCAACCTTGGCGACTCATAAATTTCTGGAATTTGGATTCCCTGTGCATGAGCCATGCGGGGTTCTTCATGACACATAGCTGCCGCAGCAGATCTGCTCAAAGCATGCTGATTTGCAGGCTTAGAACATATTTGAGAAGATGATGAGTCATTCGCTTCCTCCTCTGTTGATTTGAAAACTTTGCGACGGGTGAAAGAAGCATTAGAAGGCTCACTTTTCTGCCCTGAAGACATCAAGCGCATGAGTGGTATTCTGGGTTTGCTAAGCTCATCTAAACTCCCTTCCCAGTGTTGTTTCAACCACTGACATATGATAGGGATAGGAATACCAAACTGTGTGGGATGATCCCTCTTGGAGGATGAGGATGATGAGGCCGTTGATGAAGATTTAGTTGTTGGGGATGAAGCAAGCTTCATAGGATCACAGACCATGAATGCTAGATTTCCCTGGGCATCAAAACCTGCAGATCCAGGACGCCATGTTACTCCATCAGTTGAGACCTTTATGAGATTATCAGTTGCAATCATCACCTTTCCGTCACCAACTGATAGATCCTTTTTGTCTGTATGACCAACGAGGTATACCACACTGCCCAATTCAAGGCATGGATTGGAGCATGTCTTTAACGGGTGGGGCTGTTGGGCCTGAGTCATGCTATCGGACTCCATAATGTCAAAGCCAACTACAGTCAAATCGAGAACAGAACTTGTAACGAAAAACCTGCAGCATAATCAGACCATGAGCGTCATTGTTTTTTGTTGAGGCGAATGGAAAAGCTATTCTTTAAGAAATAAAGGAGAGGAAGAGGATCTCACCCTCTCACTGTAAAAGGTGAGGGGAAAGCTGCTGTAGTCCACTCAGAGTAAAAAATAAGAGAATAGGCATTATAACATGAATGATATCATGCAATTCTTATGAATGTTCAGGATGTATAACCAAAACAGTTCTCAAACCACAAAATGAACAACACAAAAGATCTCTAGCTAGGAAAGCTTTGATGTTTTAAACCCAAATTTATAACACAACAGGAAAATTGTGAAATTGAAGCATGCATGAGAGGCACAACCTTTGAAGTGTCATAGTAATGAGGCACAAAATGTTAACTTCCAAATACCATCAGTTTATGGATCCAAGCTGGTCATGGTAAAAATGGTGATCAGCCTAAGACATCAGGTTGGAAGCTAAATAACCAGACACAGCTACAGGCAGGTTCCCACATAAAACTGACTGCAGCTAAAGGCCTGGCCTGACTATAATGTTTTTTCTTCATTTCCCATTGGAGAAAACAGATCAGCTTTCCAGCACCTGAGATAAGATGGCAACGCTTCTGAACCAGTTTAACCAATGGGCATGATTACTCATCTTTCTAGTTACAGGATCAGGTGTATCAAAACAATTAAGAAAGTGAATACCATCAAAATGTACTAATTATGAGATCAACTAAAGAATTTGCATGTTGTTAATTACAAAAACAGTACACTTCAGGAAAAACAAACTCTCACAGGAAACAAGAAGAAATCCTTAGTCTTTAATCTGTTTTCCTTATTCAACAAACTTATCAATATTCCTGGGATTAGATTCTGATTGTATCACACCTCATGTGTCTCTTCCATAAGGATGCACAACATGACTCATCAAGATGACTGGATGCAAGGATGATGAAATCTAGGACATTCAAGCAAGGTCGATCTAGCACGGTATATGTTTGAAATGAGACTCCTTTTCCATTCATGGAGAAATCCAATCATCAAAATCAATTATCCATTATATACTAGAAAGTTTGGTCCACTGGATGTTGCATCTGCCAGTTCACAAAGGCGACCTTGCAAGGAGCTTTAACGCATTTCTTCATTCTGGAAAGAAACAACTTCATCCCAGTTTTACAATCATGAGATATTGCCCTTAGGATGAAGACACGTGACCGCAACATTGCAGAGTATCTCTTGTACGGTTGAAACTCAATTTGGTGAAGAAACAGTCAATGCCACACGTCTTATCTTCTTTGTGAGATGGTCACAGTCTACCATGTTGTGAATCTAAGCTCCCGTCCATAGGAAACTAAGATTCTAAAGGGAAAGCTTGGGACGCAGTGATACCTGGATGAGGTAAAACATTGTAGTATTGTTCTCGTCCTGACATTTATGTTTTTTAAATAGGAAAAAGGGGGAATCACCATAACCATTTCTGTCTTCTTGGATCTTGAACTACTAAATCGCATAAATAAGTGTCCACTTAGACATTCATCCTCTTAGACCTAAAATCGGCGCGAATTCACTAAAACTCCTCATTTATCACCGCGAAACCTTATTTGAGGTTCCAGTATCTCATTTATTCAGCACTGATTCTACACATCCTACAGCATTCCAGAATTCAAATATGTTACTACAAATTCAAGTTACAACCACTATGCCAATATCAGAGAACCAATAAAAGAACACTATAAATTGAGAGAGGATTCCTTACAACCAACCTTTGAGGCACTAATTTGGCAGTAGCCTGACAATGCAGCTGGATCTCAACGCCGTCGGCCACCGATGCTGAAGGGAGAGTAGCATGTGTGGTTAGCAGCAGAGCTCTGTGGATCAAGAATCCGGTTCCCCCACAGACGCTCACCATTGCCGGCCCTTTACTGCAAAAGATAGTACCTTTCATCCTCTCCGATTTCCCACCACCGGCACAGAGACACCATCCTGGAACACCCATTGATGAGTTCTATCGAATTGGGAAATCCCGACTTCCTCCTTTCTCCTCTATTGCTGGAACCTAGATTCCTCTCCTAAAGCATCGCTAATCTTCTATTTTCTGCGAAATGATGTGTTGAATAGGATTTGTGGGTATTAGGGGGGACTGCATTGAGGGATCTAAACAGCAAATGAAGGAGCCTGAAGAAGTTTATGAAGGATCAACGGCAGCAGCTAGTAGATGATAATAACTCTACAGAGAGATTTTGGACAGAAGCTTTGTTGGTGAGAGAGAGAGAGAGAGAGAGAGGGTATATGGGTGTTGTACCTAGCAACATGAATGTGATTTTATTTTGCTTTGTTGTTGGTATCAGTGAGAACTGAAATGGGGAAGCTCTAAAAGGATTATGAAGAGAAAAGAGAGGTTAAGATTTGATGATTTGTTGGCGTGAGATAGATAAACAAAAAAGAGAGGAAATAAAGGAGCATGCTATGAGGAAGCAGCTTTGTCGATGATGGGTGTTGTATTTTACGCCATCAATATGATTCTTGAAAGCCTTTCCCTTGTTGGGAGCGGAAATGTAGATAGGAATGGGTGAGAGAGACCATCAAGACATCAGAGAGAGATTTGAGATATGAACTGGAAGATGTGTGTGTGTGAGAGAGAGAGAGGGAGGGAGCAGGATACCAGGAAGCAGCTTTCAGGAAGATGGGTGCCTATTTTAAGCAATAAAATTATGTGCGAGAGAGAGAGAGAGAGAGAGAGAGAGAGAGAGAGAGAGCTTGGTTGGAATCAGCAAAACAGAGGTGTTTTAAGGGATTAGCAATCAGGCCATGTGATGAAGGATGTGACGATGGGGCACGAGTGTCCACGGAGAATCGTTCAAATTATTCATGCAAGCATACTCCAGAATTTGAAACCTTAGCCGTCCAATTTGGAGCTGCCCCTTTGAAGAAAAGAAAAGAAGAAAGATCATGGAAAGGGATGACTCAGATTTTAAAAGACATTTGCAGATGATCACTGAGATTTTAAAAGACATTTGCAGATGAAAAAGGCTACACCTTTCCCGTTATGTGCAGCAGCAAAAGGGAAGCATGGGCCTCGGGCCCTCGATTGACCAATGCTTTTACATCCATCTCATTCATATCATGACTTCAGCCTCCCCCGTGTCGTGTCCATTTGTTTCACATATTGAATGCACAAGTATGGGGGCTCACTTAGAAGTTAAAAGGTCATGGTCATGAGTTATCCTTGGGGCACACATCTGGTTTTAACCTCACATTGTTCTTTGGAGAAAAAGTAAAAGAGAGTGGACAAAAATAAAGTATGTTGGTGTCATTAAACATGTCTGGCAACAATTTTTCAGGAACCAGGTTCCAAACTCAGATCAGGCTAATTTTGGTTTTAGTTTCAATTTAAGTCCTAAACTACTCAGAACAAGAAAAATCATTAAACATTTTTGAAATTTAGAAAAAAATGTAATCGTCAGCTTGGAGTTGTTAGTTCCAATTTTGAGCTAGTTCTCGTTCTATGAATGGTGAAACCAAAACCAAACCGGGTTATTCTTGGTTTTGAGTGTGGTCTGATTGATTCTTCTTTTTTTTGCTCTTTATTCTTATTGTTCATCTTCCTCTTCTTTTTTTGTTATTGATTTTATTTTTTAGTTTTGTTTTTCTTGTTCATAATAGTAAAGGGGATTACTATCTACATACCCCTAACTTAAAAAATACTGAAACTACTCTTTCATCAATTTCTCTTTCCCTTTCACACTCATTTCCAACATTCCTTTAGAAATACTTTGACAACCAGTATTTCTTCTGTTTTATATTATTGTTGTTTTCTTCACAACTAGATAATACACAAGTATAATCATGTAAAGCTCACTAGAGATTTACAAAACTATGAAGAAAAATATGAAAAAAAAGAAAGAGACAATTCATATGACTAATTTTCAGATTTTTTAAGGTTTTAAGAGGTTGGTTCTTAAAAATATTTTCGTATTTTGTAGATTCGTGTTTTTTTAATTTTGGTTGATGTTTCACGATTTTGGGTTGAAGGATTGACTCGATAGATTTTCAATTCGAAATGTGGTACATTGAAGAAAAGGTGTGAACAAGCCACATCTCTTTTTGGAAAGTGACACGACGGAAGACTGTTTCTCCTTGAAGGAGAGACACGATTGAATCACGTTTCTTTTCAAAAAGAGAAGTGGATGAGTTGCATCTGTCTTAAATACAAGGTGTATTTGGGTCACATCTCTATCAAACGAGAGATGAGCATGAGGTGCATTTTTCATGTTATATGTGTATATTTGTTTCAAACCTTTTATTTCTTTGTATATTACATAATAGTAAACAACTCTAGCGAAAACGAATAAATTTTGAGAAGACAACTAAGCAAAATATTTATTATACCAAGAATAAGAAGATTTCATTGTAGTATAATAGATGATGTATTCTTTGGCTGGTTTGTCGATGAAATAAAAAAAATATTTGTCAACTGCAAGGATGATGAACTTGACTATTTACTTGTGTTTACAATAGAAGATGTGTTTTGTAATCATAAAATATCAAGAGGAAGCATAATATTGTTATTGTTATTCTTTGTTCGAAGAGTAAAATGGTAACAAGCAAGATATAGCTTGGGTGTAAAAGGAGTAAAAACTACAATGCGAGTAAAGATATTGATGATGAAAATAGTAGGTGGACCTACACTAAGAATGTAGAGTGTCCATATTTATTGACAACTGAGGGTGCAATCAATAGTTATTTGAAGTTGAATATAGTGAACGGGGCAAATAATCACCCACTTGTATCTTGAAGGAAATATTTTTGCAAAGAGATTGGGTGAATCTGAGTACAATGTGGCAAAGATCTTTATAAAAGTCATTACAAACTAAATCATATTTTGATGCATTTGAAGTGGATTGATAAGACAAACATTAGTAAAACAAGACATATTTACAATGCACATATTAAATTAGAAAGGAATATATGGGTTCTCGTGTTGTTCTATAATAACTACTACATGATCTAAACTCTTATTAATATCATATATGGTATCATAAAATACTCAATATGGATATTATCAATGATATTATATTTACATGTCCTCATTCAATGCAATTATTACATACATTTCTATGAATATTGGAGTTTGATAAAACATATAAGATAAACATGTAAGTTTTTTTAATTTTGGTTCATATGTAGTGTATAACAATTATATATACTTTATATTTTATAAGTACAAGATGCTTTCTCTTGAGGTTCTCAGGTTCATATCAATCTTCATGAGTTTTTTTATAGCCTTCATTTTTATGAATATAAAAAACGAAGAGAATTATGTTTGAGTATTGAGGAGTGTAAGAAAATTATGTACTCCAAATGACTTTCCACATGCAATCTGTAGTGGTCGTGATCGAGCGTTGTTGAATGTCATTCAAATCATATTTCTAGATGCGGCTTACCTTTTATGTAAATGATATATAACAAAAATATTGAAGTATTCATTATAAAATTAATAAAAAATAAAAAGATGACGAGTGTATTTAGTGTAAGTTGGAGGAATGTCATCCACTCATTAGATAGAGCAATTACAAGGAGGCAATGGAGGTAATAGAATTAAAGGGATTTTTTTTTCTTGTGTTCTCTCTTATATTATAGAGCAATAGTTGAACCTGTATTAGGAGAGAATTGTCTTAGTATGGACAGATAGGGTGATCTATTATAGCACTCATAGAACTAATAGGCATATAAAATTGGTTGTTAATACATATATATCATCTATTATTTTTTAATTTTATAATAATTATTTATTAATGATTGTTATTGTATGAAAAGTGGACATACAAGGTTGAAAGGATTCCTTAATAGTTCAACTGAGATATTTGATACAATTTAGAAATAAATATATTCGTTAATAGAGTTATAGGTTATAAAATTGAAGAAGTCATTTGAACAATCACGAACCTTCACCGTACATTACATTTGACATGATAAAAGATATTGTAGTGAACCTCTAGAGAAAAGTATCATGACATACTCTTCACTTGATTGCAAGGGAATACAATCATGTGGAAGGTTAAAACCCAACCATATATTGTTGTATATTACGATGTTCACATGAGCTCTCGTGTACTCATGAGTTTATCCTTTTCCTTAAATATGGTGAATCGATACAACTGTCAACCGTTATCCATTTTGAAAGAAGCTAGATATACAAGAGGACATACTATATATACCCAATCACATAGAAGAGGATACATGAATATGATGAAGATTATTTAGAGGAAGTTAAGACACCATCTACATCAAGATAGATTTGTTAAGATGTTGGATGAGTAGTTAAGTCTTGAGTATATCACCCTATAAGAGTCACTCATTTTTCATTCTAAAGTGAAATCATGTAATAGATCTATAAAGAGGGATTTGTCAACTTAGGAGCATACAAATATGAATACTTCTCTCATAGGAAGACATGAAGGTGGATGTACACATGGTCGAGAGAGTGAGGTTTCTCTTTGGGTGCATTATTCCTCTTTAGGGAGTTATAATCCTCTTTCAAACATTGACTTGTTTGGTTTTTGTATTAGGTATCTCTTCGAGAAAAACATTTCAATGTGGCTAGACTATGAACCACTATTTAAGATAATGATACAATGCTTTATGAGCATCTCTGTAAATGCTTCAGTGAATATTATTGGAGATAGAAATTATGGGTATCGAGTAATTGATACACTTTTGGTATGAGGGTAGAGTGGTGGCATGAAGCTCACAAAGAATGTTTGAAGAAAGTGGTACGTAGGTGTAACACAAAGAATGTTTGAAGAAAGTGGTATGTAGGTGTAACGTATATTTATGAGTTTTCATAAATGATTGTGATATTGATGTTGCTATTTATCATATTACATACATGAATGATGAGTCATGTCCTAGTGATTATTGGATGTTCATGCTAAACATGGGCTTGGTCATCACTACTTGATGGAACGTAGCATTGGTGCTCCTCTTTACGAGATGATCAACAACATTTTTGTCATTAGTGTTAGATGGTGAGTAGCCAACTATGAGGGATGTATGTTATATGTACTATCATTATAATGGACAACATTTTCTAACAATAATTATAATATCTTAAATATGATTATATTATTTAGGCATTTATTTTGTCCAATTTGTGATTTATCTTCTTTTGTGCTTCTATTTTTTTGCATATGCACATTGTCATTGGCTCTCTAATACCTGCGATGTTTGGGTAAGCTATACAAGCTGAAGATAAAGAATCTATGCTCGGTTATGCTCAGCTTATATATATAACATCATCTACTTCACACGATTTCACTGTTTCAACCATCGATAATCGCCCTCCATCACCTTATGTTACTCTATTTTCTAAAATCACCTTCTATGGATCAAAACTACCACTGTCACCACCAAAACAATTTAGAAAAACCTCTCTTTCTCTCTATATATAATATAGTTTTAAGTTGTTTAGGTGGTTTGGGCGGTGTTTTGCACAACTAAATGGGTGATATATATATATATATATATATATATATGAATAAGACAATGCTGTTTCACCAGCTTAAGCCTTGAATCTGAAGCCTTCGGAGCCGAAATCAAGGCCTGCAGTGCTAGTAATGGAGACCATTATTGAAGCTTGAAGCTTTGAGAGCACTCATCTTTCGTGGAAAGAAGAGCGTGGAGACAGGACCATTTTTAAATTTTAATTCTCACATAAGAAAGAAACCTTGAAGGTATGAATCATGCAGCGATGGTCCCCTTTCATGCCCTTATGCCTTTTCTTTACCTAATTAAAGCTGTATACATTATATTGCTGTGACCTTCTTTATGCCTTTGGACATCCAACCTTCTTGAACATTAAACTTTTCCTAAGCACAATATATATATATATATATATATATATATATATAGAGAGAGAGAGAGAGAGAGAGAGAGAGAGAGAGAGAATGTAGCAAATATGTACATTCATTTGTGCTCAAACATTCTTAAAGACCTCAACCTTCAATCAGTGTGATCAACGGTTGGGTTCTAAATTAGAAGGCAAAAAGTAATTGTGCAACACACACACACACATATATGTGTGTGTGTGTGTGAGCACATGTATATATGTATTTATTTATTAATGCATGTTTATATATCTAATATACATATTCATGCATACGTACATACACGCACACACACACACACACACACACACACACACATATATATATATATATATATATATATATAGCGAGAGAGAGATGTATATGTATGTGTTTGTGTGTCTCCCCTACTTTGATGAACTTTTCTCATTTCATGTGTTGTGAACTACAAACCGGAACTGGCTATATTTAAGAAGCGTCGTAGATCCTTTTAGCTTACAACACGTGAAATGAGAAAAGTTTATCAAAGTAGGGAGGCCCAGTTCCAGTTATGGTTCTAGAACCACCAGTTTTGGGTGGTCTCGGTTTGAGTCCTTAACCACTCGAAACTGGTAAAATGCATTATAATTTTAAAATCTAAACAAAACTTTAAAAAAAATACTGGAACTAGCAGTTTGAACTACCAGTTCTAGTTTCAGGCCGGTTCTGATTTCACAACCAGGTGTTCCTTGGTTCCTGTTCCAGTTTCAGCCAATTCCTGACCCAGTTTGGAATCGACCATATCTAGCTCTTCTCTTCTCTTCTCTATAAGATGTCAGTTCAAAAGCCTCCTAGGTTCAAGGTGTCATGAGTTCAATGCCCATGGTGTAATATTATGTTGGATTATGCTAAAACACAAGTATTTACATCAGTAGAACCTTCACAACAATGTGATTTAGTTTTAATCAGTTAGGAATCCCTCCTAGATACATTGATGGACAAGAGATTTTACTTAATTTTTCATTTTTTAATATGTTTAAACAAATGTACCTGTAGTAACGTGAGATATGTCTTAGGAGAAATATTGAGGGCAATGGCTGTGATAATGTTGTGTTTCAGTAGTCCTTTTCCATTCAAGCTGTAATCAGCCTTCTCCACTTTGAGTGTGAGGATCAAATTATCGCCGAGGCATTTGTGATCAAGTTCACAGCTCATCTTGAGCTAGAGAAGTGGCTTCAATAATTCTTCTCCCTAAAATAAAATTAAATAAAGCAAAACATAATGCACCAAGGCAATCTTAACCCAATATTGGTACCATGTTCATTGACGAACTTCAGTGGATTTTTTTTATTAGTAACTCAAAGAAACTTCTTTCGAGATGTTAGAACAGCTAGGCGTGAAACCCTAAGCAAGAACACTCACCCTAACGCTGCGGGTCTATGTTGGTATTGACTTGCATAATGGAAAAAAGGCAAACAAGTTTGTCATCAACTAGATGTAATTGTTTGTGAATTTCCATCATTCATACAATTGAGAAGTAGAAAAGAAAGAATAAATCAGAAAAGGAATCAAAGAATTGACGCGGGCTTGCCGGGGTTGAGGGCATGAGGGAATATCATTTAGTTGGTCTATAGCTGGCGAAATAAACTAAATAGAGACTATTTGTATATAAGGGTTGAACAAGAAGTTATAAACTTGTAATGGGTACATGGTTTTTATGATAGATCATGTTTGGCTTGCGCAATAAGAGTGGTTTGGTAACACACTCTTCATCAATTCCAAATTCCTTAATTGAAAGTGACGATCATTGAAGTCCAACTTGTTAATTATTACTCCTCACTCAAGAATTATTACATGGGATTAGGGATATTCACTGGGTGGGGATCCCCCACTCTTGGGGGCAAAATAGAGAACAAGGGAGATAAGAAATGTTGGAGAATTTTCAAAATAATAAAATTTTTTATATTTATTTCAGGATTGTAACTCTTGATGATGACACAAATATTGAGGTCCACATTTAATAAGATACACACATATCAACAAGGTGGCTCATATAACAAAGAGTCATGAGCATATTTAATGAACTTTGATGACTCTTGAAAAGGGGTTCTTCATCATCTATAAATAGAGGGGGTACAACCAACTTCTTGGGAATGAAATGAGAAAAGAGGATGTGTCATGATGTGTAAATAAGATAAGTCTAAGTTCATCTTTATTATTCTTTTATACACATAAAGAATATCAAGGAATTATTATATTGTTAACACTATTGATACCTAGGGCTTGCCTATGTTCAGGCAAGATTTTTCAAGTCGTCTTCAATGTATCATGAAGGAAATTAGTCAAGATCCACTTGCATCCAAAAAGTTGAATCCAATGGTGGCAAATTAAGCCTAAAAGAAAGTGATTTATCACATGTCTTGAAGATATTGTACAATATATTTTGCTTGTCTGTTGTTTGTTTTGTGCATGCAAATTTTATTAAATCAACAATGATAGAATGAATTAGCTCCAAAGGCATTGACAGTCTCTCTCTCTCTCGGTAAAATGGATGCAACAATCTTTAGGCTTAATTCTTCTCAATTATTATTGCCGTGTAGAGAGAATAAGAGTATGATTAAAGCATCTGTTAGACATATGGGCATTCTGTTGCATCAATGTCACATTGACAAGTCATCATCGACAACACGATGTAGGAAGTGATTCCCAAGGATTTTTAGTTGTCCAGATTAAACCTGGACTCTTTTATGACACCTTCATTATCTTTCATTATGACTAGGAACATAACTACCTTACTCGATGTGCTTGAAGTCAAGGGACCTGACGCTTCATAATAAGAGAAGCTGGTTATCATTGAACAGTGGTGCCCCTTCACAATGGAAGAGTAAACCAACTATAGTAAATGGCTAGAGGTACCATGTTTTCTGACATCGAATAGGCAACTAATCAATGGCCTAAGAGTAGGCTAGAAAGACACGTCCATTCATCAAGAAATACAACAATTGAACTCTCTTTCGATACTTCAATGAACAAAGCACTGTCGTGGTGAAAAAGTCATGTTCACTCATAAGTAGCAATGCCATCCATAGTAATATCATTGGTCACAAGGGGACATGATTGATGAGTGAAAACAATATCTCTTAATAACAAATATATGGCCAACAGTTGTGTCTGTTCATGCATTTGACTTCAGCCATTTGACTATAGCCATGTGAAAGGTTCTGTGAAAAGGCCACACTTGTTCATAAACTTGAGAGCCAAACCAATGGCTAGATGCATGATTGAATGCTCATTATAGTTCACAATTGAAATAACAACCTACTTTTTTTACTACATGCACATATGCTCAAATGAGAAATGAAGTGGAAGTGCATGTGCAAGCCACGAAAAACCCTATGAAGGCACCAATCATGAATCACTCACAAGAGACACACTTTATGGCTAGATCATTATTTATTCAAGCCAGAAATTCACATCAAGAAGAAACCATGTGTAACCACAGACTTCACTTACAACAAAATCATGAAGCCATATATGTTCCAGGGAGATTCAAAACAATTTAAGAGGTGCTCACTAACAACATTCTCTCGGTGAAACAACTCCAATAGGAAATCCCCGACGGAGATCAGGGCGGAGATAGTAGGTTCCCATCCCATGAACTTGGATCCCAATTATTCACTACTATGGCCCTTATTTGGGGTAGTTTAAAAGTTAGTCACTAAAATGTAAATTCTTAATAAATATCATTTTCTGCAAGAAAATTTTGAACCCAAAAGCCCTAAAGGCACTCACCCTCATTTTTCTTCTTTCACTTGCCACTGTCTCCTACTCAAACAAAAGCATACCCACCCAATGAGAGAGAGTTTTTACCCTGTTTCTTCTTGATTCTCAGGATTTGTCGTTGAGAGGAATGTTGGATATCTGTGATTTCTAGCTTCAAATCTATTTCATGGTGTGAGAAGTCATCTTTTGGATCACCTGCTTCACATCTCCATTTCACTCCCTAGCATTCTTGTCTACCAAGTAACAAGTATCTTTGTCTTCTTTATTTAATTGATAAATTGGTTGGTTGAATAATGTATTTTGATTTTTTCTTTTTTCCTCTTAATCTCCTGTTTTCATTCAAGATTCAGTCTTTCCCCTTTTTCTTGATGGGTTTGGAATTTGATGAATTAGTTGGTTGAATGGTGTAACTCCGCCCATGTAAGGGATCACCCTTGCATTGCCGGTTCCAAGCCCGGATAAAGGAGGAGGGTTGTGTTAGGCTTCCGACAGCCAGCGTAAAACTTCGTCGGATTTCTACAACATGGATTACAAAAATTATGAGCATTGCTTTGGGGCGTCCCCGCCTAGCGACGTGCTGCAGAGCCCGAATGCAGTAAGAAGTAAGCAAGGGCCACTACATTTTCGCCCGAATGTAGTGAATCAATTGCAGAGAGGGTTCCCACATCATGGACGGGTATGGGTAAAGAAGTTAGTCCCGCTACATTGCCGCCCGAATGTAGTGAAAAATTTTCAGAGAGGGTCTCCGCATTTTGATTATGGACGGATGCGGGGGTAAGGAAGCTAGTCCTAGATAATAAGATTCGTATTGGTTCTTGGAATATTGGAACATTATCGGGTAAGCTAATGGAGGTGGTAGATACTATGATTCGGAGAAAGATTCATATTCTATGTTTACAAGAGACAAAATGGGTTGGAGAAAAAGCAAAGGAGATAGAGGATACAGGTTTTAAATTATGGTACTCAGGTAAAGAAAAGGCCCGAAACGGAGTTGGTATTATCATAAATAAAGATTTAAAGGAGAGTGTAGTAGACATACAACGATATGGTGATCGAATCATGACATTGAAATTAGTGTTAGGAGTAGAGGTTTTGAATATAGTTTATGCTTACGCACCCCAAGTAGGACTAGAAGATAGTATAAAGACAGTTTTTTGGGAAGAGTTAGATAAGGTGTTTCAAAAGATTCCACAAAGGGAGATGATTTGTTTAGGAGGAGATTTAAATGGACATATCGGTAAAGAGGCATTAGGATATCAAGGGATTCATGGAAACTTTGGTTATGGGGATATAAACGAGGAAGGTAGGGAGATTTTAAATTTTGCTATGTCATTTGATCTCTTTATAGTCAATACAATCTTCAAAAAACGAGATGAACATTTAATTACTTATAAGAGTGGCTTATCACAAACACAAATTGATTACTTTATTTGTAGAAAAAAGATAGAGCGTGTTGTAAAGATTGTAAGGTAATTCCAGGAGAAAGCTTAACCACCCAACATCGACTTTTAGTTATGGATTTACAAATAAAAAAATGGACAAAGAAGAAAAGAGTGCATCGAGCTATTCGGACTAAACGGTGGAACCTCAAAAGCGAGAAAGAAGATATATTTAAACAGAAAGTCCTTCAAGGAGATGTTTGGAATTATGTTGGCACACCCTCTGATATGTGGAACAATATGGCTATACATATTAGGAAAGTGGCGAAAGATGTGTTAGGGGTATCTAAGGGAGGTGTACCGGCACAAAAAGAAGCTTGGTGGTGGAGTGAAGTAGTACAAAATAAAATCAAGGCAAAGAGGGCATGTTACAAATTACATTATGCTAAGAAAACTAGTGAAACTTTAGAAGCTTATAAGAAAGCAAAGAAGGAAGCAAAAAAGGCCGTTAGTGAAGCAAAAGCTAAGATTTGGGAGGACTTATATAAAAAACTCAACTCAAAAGAGGATGAAAGAGATATTTTTAGGATAGCTAGGGCTAGAGATAAGAAAACTAAAGATCTTAATTATGTTAGATGCATAAAAGACGAGGATGAAAAAATTCTAGTGGCAAATGATGATATAAGAAATAGATGGAAAAACTATTTTTATAATCTTTTTAATGAAAATAAGGATGTTAGTTTTAGTTTAGGAGATTTAGCCAAGTCAGAAAAGTATATAAACCACAATTTCTACCGACGTATTCAAAAGAATGAAGTCAAAGAGGCTCTTAAACATATGAAGAGTGGTAAATCGGTAGGACCAGATAATATTCCTATAGAAGTTTGGAAAATACTAGGAGAAATAGGAATCACTTGGCTCACAAGACTATTTAATGAAATATGGAAAAACCAAAAGATGCCCGAGGAATGGAGAGCAAGTACACTTATACCTGTATATAAGAACAAGGGAGACATTCAAAATTGTTCAAATTATCGAGGTATCAAGTTAATGAGTCATACTATGAAATTATGGGAAAGAATTATCGAACGTAGGTTAAGACAAGTATCAAGTACAATAGAGAACCAATTTGGATTTATGCCAGGTAGATCTACTATTGAAGCGATCCACCTTTTGAGACGTCTTATGGAACATTTTAGAGCAAAAAAGAAAGACCTTCACATGATATTTATTGATCTAGAAAAAGCTTATGATAGAGTACCGAGGGTGGTTCTTTGGAGAACTTTGGAAAAAAGAGGTATCCCGTTGACATATATTAACCTTATAAGAGACATGTATGATGGTGCAAAAACATGTGTGAGGACTCATGAAGGAACGACAGACTTCTTTGAAGTTAATATTGGGTTACATCAAGGATCAACTTTAAGTCCATACTTATTTATAATGGTGATGGATGAGTTAACAAAACATATTCAAGATGAAGTACCTTGGTGTATGTTATTTGCAGATGACATTGTATTAGTGGAGGAGTCTAAGGAAAAAGTTAATAGAAAATTGGAACTATGGAGAGAAACATTAGAAAACAAAGGCCTCCGACTTAGTAGAACAAAGACAGAATATATGGAATGTAAGTTTGATCATTTGGCTACTTCAGAGGACATAGAAATTAAAATTGGCACACATTGCATTCCCCAAAAGGAAAGTTTTAAATACCTAGGGTCAATTTTTCAAAGTGATGGAAGAGTTGATGGAGATGTTACACATAGAATTAATGCTGGTTGGTTAAAATGGAGAGGAGCATCAAGTATTCTTTGTGATAAGAAGATACCATGAAAATTAAAAGGTAAATATTATAGAGCAGCAGTTAGGCCTGCCATGTTTTATGGTTCTGAGTGTTGGGCAGTTAATCATCAATATGTACAAAAGATGTCTGTGACAGAAATGAAGATGTTGAGATGGATGAGTGGTCATACAAGAAAAGACCGTATACATAATGAGGTTATTAGAAACAAATTAGGAGTGGCACCAATAGAGGATAAAATGAGAGAACATCGTTTAAGATGGTTTGGACATATAGAAAGAAGATCAAAAGAAGAACCTGTAAGAAGGTTAGAAAAACTAAATTTGGAAAGTATTAAAAGAGGTAGAGGACGACCACAAAAGTGTTGGAAAGAAACAATAAAGAATGATCTAGCTTATTGGGAGTTAACTGCTAACATGGCACACGATAGAGATCTGTGGAAACAAAGAATCCATGTAGCCGACCCCGTCTAGTATGGGAAAAGGCTTTGTTGTTGTTGTTTGTTGTTGTTGTAGTTGGTTGAATGGTGTATTTTGATGTTTTTTTCCCAAATTTTGTGTCTTGATTCAAAATCCAGTCTTTTCTCTTTTGCTTGATGGTTTTGCAAATTAAGTGTTCTATCTTTGAAGTTTTTGAAATAAGGGTGTTTGATCATTTTTTTTGCTTCCCTCACCATCTTCCTTCTCAATCTCTCTCCCCACACCCTCGGTGTTCGTGGAGTGGGTCCCCATAGGGATGTGAGGTTGGGGACGGGAGACTTTTTGGTTCTCGTTATGGGGATGAGGACGTTGATCTCGAACCTGCCCTATGAACATCCTTACATGGAATCAAAGAAACAAGTCTGTTTTCCTCTTGAAAAAGGGACACTTTAAACAATATCAAGTGCGTTAGTGTGAGGTTCAACGGGTTTTGTTCTTTGGAATTGACAATTTTGGGTGTCCATAGTGATACTTGAGACACATTTGTGTATCGAATACCTAACCTATAAGAGTCAGCCTCTAAGCTAGTTGAACCATGGCTTTTATTAAAAATCTTCAACTTGACCTCGGGTGTGCACCTGGCTTTGTCCCCACCGTATAAAAAATAAGTTATTCAAGTAGAACTTTTACCATGTTCAATAGGGAAACAACCACGAAGCTCGACAAATTTCACACTTTGCTCTAAAAAGGTGAAGAAAGAGGCTGATGATAAAGATTGAAGATGATAATGCTGAATTTTTGTATGAAAATTTGTTTTCTGGGAGAGATTTAATTAGATTGATAACTTCATCTTGAAGAAAATTATCATATACCATGAAACCGTTCACATTCATCATATCCATTCACAAGTCACGAGGACCATGATTTGAAGGTATATCTTTCTCTTTGAGTGAATCTCTCTCTCTTGTTGGCGGAAAATATCTCTTTGCTGGAACATTCTATTACTTCTTTGAACAGGTACAAACTTTTCTTTGAGATATGTATGTGAAACAACATAGTAGGTGTGTACAAATTTTAGGTTTTGTGGAACCTTCAACTTGTATCCAATCTTCTTAATTTTATGAAAGCTAAATAAAAACTAAGTCAAGAGCAACATCGCTTTCCTTTTGTGCATTGTGGGCCCAAATCATATTCTTTTCACAATCGCTTTCTTCCCCCAATGGGCAAAGATCAATTCTTCTACTATAAAATTTCTAGCTAACAAAAAGGAAAATACCTATTCACTTGAATTGAAATGTGAGCACAAAAGGGTTCTTATTCCTATTGGGTTCAGGTCTTAATTGGGTTTGGATCTCTAAATGGGACTTAAGTCTCTAAATTGATATGAATCTCTAAGTGGGTATAGATGTACAATGGATATGGATCTAGGGCAGGATTACTCTACCTAATGTGGGAGATTTGGCTCTAGAATGGGTTGATATGAATCTTAGGGTTGGACGACCTTAAATAGGTGGTGCTTAGAGGCAAAGGGTGATATTATGCTATGCTAAAAATTGTAGAAAATCCTAAATGAAGGAATAACTAGTATAATTTTTATTTATTTATTTAAAAATTTTATCAGGGCAAACACCAATATCACCTCATTGTAGATCCGTGACTGCTTACCATGAGAAAACCAAATATGACTACCATCAAGCCAATTTAAACTTGTTAAAATACTCATAATATGTCATAAGGTGTACTAAAATAATGTCACGTTTGTTGTCATAAGATAGAATTTTGAATAACTTATCGTTTCATAATCTCACTTTCCTGGTTAATTAAAACTGCAACATGGTTTTTGTTGTTCCCATTTACACGCAATGATAAGTCCCTATTTTTTTTGGTTAGAACAGGACATACCAGCCTAACATACACACACACATAAGCGCACCCCCGGAATTGAACCCGCCACCAGCAATGTGCGAGTTACAGAGTTCTTCCAGTTGAGCTGACACTCTGTGCGCTTCATGGTCTAACTTTTGAAACACAGTTCTCAGAGCATGGATTATGTTGCTTATCAAGGATCTAATGGAAATTTCGAGTTTCATGTCATGTTGCAGTCATTTCAATTCTTCTTCGTGTCAAGAACAGGTCAACCCTAAGACCTTTACTTCTCCCATGTCACACCAGGTGAACAAAACAATGGACCTCTAGATTCTGTTATTTTCATGGCTTTGTTTTGTACCCGAAATTATCTTCAATTTCATGTCTGGACTCATGCTTATAAGAGTCGTGTCGCTTAAACAGGTCAACCAATACAAATTGATTTGTCTCGTGCCACTTTGTAAACACCTAAAATTTTCTTTAATAAAAATATGTTTTGATTTATAGAATTTGTTTTAGATATTCATTTTTAAAACATGTGAGATGAATCTGAAAATCTTAAACAATTGAAGAAAAAACAACTACAAAAGTATTTTGAATCCAATTGAGGAGACCCCAACAACATGATGCCATCAATGTACTTGCCACCTAACATGAGCATAGATGGGCTGTCAAAAGTTGAGTTGAGCCTTTTTCATGTTTTATTTTTTGGTTTTGAGCCTAAGCCTTATGATTTTCATAAAACCAAGTTCGATTTTCTTAGCCTATCTGTTGTTAAACATCATTGAGAATTAATTGTGTTCATCCATTTGTCCTAGTCATATCGAGTTGAATATTACAAGAACTTATTAGGCTACATAAGTATATATGTATTTGTATGTATTGATATTCCATATATATACACATATGAACATATGGAAAATAAATAAATATGTGTGTGTGAGAGAGAGCATGTATACATTCCAGGACTCGATTTTCATATATCATGAATTTGCAAGCTTGGGTACATGTGTACGATGGGTTTGATGCATAAATTTAGTTGGAAATGTATTTAGAAAAAGGCTTCTTCTTGTACATGCTAAGTTTTCAAAAAAAAATCTTATTCAAAAAGTTTCCAAAATTTGAATCTTATCCAAAAGCTTCCAAAATCTAGATTATTCAATTATTTCCAAAATGTTGTGCTTGTTTCACCTTAAAACGAGATACCTCAGGAATTGGGTTTGATGAGAAATAAGAAATTAAAAAAAGAATACTAACGAGCTTCAAATCCGCCACAACAAGGGTTGTTGATAAGGAGAGGAAGTCAGGACTTACCATTGAAGCTTGAAGGCCCAAATAAGAGAAGAAGAAATTCACAACTTCCTTTGATGCAATCCAGCCAAAGTCATTTTCATTCAGAAACAAGGGTATTTATGTTGGAAACAGGTTTCCCAGCTTAGCCAATCAAATAGACAACAATAAATAATGCTCTATGCAGTATAATCATGACTAGACATTCCACCTCTCACTTAACTAACAGAACAAAAGGTGAAATATATGTATTTCAGGAAACCTACACCGCAATACAAATTTTAATGGGTGTACCTAAGCATCAAAATAGATCCACTAAATCTGGAATTGTTGAGCCCTATCCCTAGATCGGGTTATGGGTCCTTTAGCCGACTCTTAACTTTGGACACGAAAACCGTTCGAGTGGAAAACCCCAATGTCAAGTAGTATAACCGTTGGGAGCTACTACTCCCATTCTCTCTCATCTCTACTACTTGTAATAAAACCTCTATAAATAGAGGGTGTGTGCCATTAATAAAATTAGAGCTTTTCATGCTCACTTGGCTTATTTGGTGTTATGACTAGTGTTTGGTGATTTGACTTAGGGAAGATTGTGCGATCAATTTACAACATCTTCTTTAGTTGTTTGTTTGCTACTACCCCAGTTTTATGATAACCGTCTGCGACCATGAAGATGCAGTAATGCATAAGTCTAAATTGCATGTGTTTGTCCACTAAAAATTGGTTAGAGTTTGACCTTGCAATTATTCTCTTGTAAAATGAAGAGAAAGAAACGTTATTATTCAGACTGGTCATGGTAAGTATAAGACTCGCACCTCAAGCAAGGATCTTTGTTCATGGTATTGGTAGTACTTGCTTCATATGGGGACAAGTTATTGAAGGTGCCTACTTATCCTTGGCCACCCTGGATGGTGGATGATCCAAAGGGTGTGCAATGATCCAGTAATGTTTGTAATGGCCATGAGGACGTTAGTGTACAATACATTATAAGCGTTGATAACTTGATACTTAGGGTATAATTTAGTTAGAAGGGCAGTGAGAAGGGAGTGCAGTGCCTACTTAGTGTATAATTTAGTTAGAGGGAGTGCAGTGCCTACTTAGTGTATAATTTAGTTAGAAGGGCAATGAGAAGAAAAAATCATGCACATGTTAGGAGTTGGGAGCATATGCATGTAGATGGTATGTAAATGGAAGAGTTCCTATACACGTTGGTGGTTTTGTGCAGTGTTGATTGTACCATATTGTATCATGTATAGTTTTCCTCGACGAGGGAGGTGTATCATATCATAAATTTTTAATTAAAATAGTTTAAAAAACAAGAAAAATAAATACAAATAGTAAAAAATCTAAATAATTATTATAAATCAAAATAATGATAAGTTTGAAAATTGTATCAAAACAATAGTACATAACTTATTTAAATTATTTATTAAGGAATCATATATGCACAACAATTTCCTAACTTGAGAATGTGTCTCCTAATCAGTGTTATCCGTATCGCATCGTGGGATGCCACAATACGATACGGTAATCTGTATCACATGATATAGCTTATCGTACCATATCGCCCGTATCATACGATATGCGCGATATGCTCAGGGATACTTTCAAAGAGTCCCTTGTCGAATAGAAACCTATAGTTTTGCGAGTTTTTGGGCTTCTATTTGCTTCCCTTCTCGTGTGTTCACAGCTTCCCAACGTACTCTCCTGTTCTTAATGTTCAAGGCTCAAAAGAAAGTACTTTACGATGTCCGTGAAAGCCTCTAATTCAGATTTTGGTATATATTTTGTATTTTTTGGAGATTTTTTCTTTGTATTTATTATTTTTTAGTATTATTTATATTTTTTTAATGACAAAATATGATGTTATAAAGTGCGTGGATATGATTTTTATTGCATTCATAAAGTGGGAGATACTCTATTTGAGTGTTATGTGAAGATTGAGGATTTATGAAGTACTTTTATTTTGAGGTTTTTGATTGAATTGAAGTGCTCAATTGAGATGGCAAGAAGGGATGTTAGGAACTTCCAATATTGATCAGATGATCTTGCATGGCAGTGGGGTAAAGCAATTAAGTGTTCTAGATTGAAGATTAAATATTTGTTTTATGAGAAGATGGTTAGTGGTGGAATTTTACGATTAAAACACCACCTAGTAGGGATTAGAAAAGAAGTTGCTCGTTACACAAGTAGAGTTAAAAGTTTGTCAGAAGCCATTAAATGACAATATCTTTAGATAATTGAAAGTATACATAAGAGGAGACAACAAAATGATGATTTAAGGATGTTTGAGTAAGAGGAGGATGATGCTATTAGATTGTCCGATAATATTCTTTCATATGATAATAGAGGTTGATAGTAGTAGTCATCGACTATCAAATAGGACAAAGAGGGTTGCTAAAAATTTTGCAAGTGGAAATGGTAGAAGAGGAAACTCAAGGAGTAGAGGAAGAACTTCTTCTAGCATACCTTCAATTTTTCCTCCTAACACTACACATGATGCTCAACTTGTAATTCGTGTTGTTGTAGCTTCAGAATAACTGCTTGATCAGGTAGACCTTGTAGATCTCATCCTTGAAGATATTCGTGAGATGAATGCGATAAAGACAACAACTAAGTATTGCTAAGATATCACCAAATTTATCTACAACCATGCCTTTGTATTGTGTATGATGAGGATATATATATAGATGGTACAGAGCTCATTTGTATAGCTACAACTCAGTTTATAACTAATTTCTTATCTTTACAAAGCATTGTGAAACAAAAGCGAGCCTTGAACAGAATGTTATCCTCAAATGAGTGTCAACAATTTGAAGAGTTGCCTCAATATAGAAGAATCAGAAAGTTAAATGAGATTTCAGAGACAGACTTCAAGAGTACATTTTGGAATGCATGCGTTACACTATTGATGATTACATACCCTATAGTTAAGGTTTTGGTATTGACTTATAGCGAGGAGAAACCATCTATGGGCTATCTTTATGAAGCCATGGATAGGGCAAAATGAGCTACTAAAAGTAATTTCAGTGAAAAAAAGAAGGATTATGTGCCATTGTGGAACATTATAGATATGGAACAAACAATTGCATCAGCCTATTAATGAAGCAGCTTATTACCTAAACCCAACATTTAGGTACTCAACAAGATTCAAAAAGGATGGTGAGGTTAATCGATGCATCATTGATTGTATAGATAAATTAGTCCCTGATGAGAGTGGAGGAGATGTTATATATTGAGAGATAAAGATCTATGATAATGCTCTTCACTTGATGGGTTTGCTTGTAGCAATTCGTAACCACACTAATATGTGCCTAGGTAAATTATTTATCTTCGTATTTAAGTTTCTTAAATCTTATATTATTGTTGATTAAGTCCTTAATGTTTATATTTTTCTACAGATATTTGATGGAATAGGTTTAGAAGTGATACCCAAACCTTAGAATTTTGCAGTAAGAGTTTTGAGTCAAACTTATGGTGCAACAGGTTATGAAAGAAATTAGAGTATCTTTAAACACATGTATATAAAAAAGCGCAACAAGTTCGAACATAAGCTGCTTAATGACTTAGTTTTCATCTGTTGTAACATGTCGCTTCGCCAAAGGTAATCTTGTATTAGTTACTACTTAAAAATTCAATTCAATATTTTGTTTGACTTCAATTGTTAATGTTATTTACTAATTACTTATCTTTCTTTCTTGTAGGCAATTAAAAAAATATAAATAAAGAAAAAACCAATTTGATGCAATAAGTTTGGATAGTTTTGATATATTAGAGGACTGGATTATGAAAGATAAAAAAGAAAATTCACTCCTAACTGAAGAAGACATAGGGTGATTTAATTTGGAAAGATAATAACAACATAATCAAGGAGATAAAGAATTTGATTTTGAAGCAGAATGTGGTGAAGATCTTCAACAAGGAGAAGATGAAGATTATTTAATTGATGATACTAATTATAATATGTAAATATAAATGTATTTCATTTTTTGCTTTAAAATATGTAATTTTTTTCAATTGTTGAATGGTGAATGATGAATATGTACTAAACTTTGCATTATATGAATTCTTTGCAATTATAAATTTTTTTCTAATTTTTCTAATTGTTTTGGGATTTTTTCTATTTTTCTATTTTTCTATTTTTTTATTTTTAGTAATTTTTTAATATTAAAGTATGATACATTAACCAAAATGATTCACAATTTGATACGCGTCGAACAACATTGCTCCTAATAACTTAGACTTGAGATTCTACCATCAATAAATGTGGTTGAGACTCTAACAAGTAATAACTCATATCCTTGGAGTTCTAACAATTAATAAATTTATGGTTGAGACTATAACAATTAATAACTTCTATCATTAGAACTCCGTAAATAATAACTAATACCATCAATAAATCTGTGCTTGGGACTCTAACAGTTAATAACTCCTACCATTGAAACTCTATAAATAATAACTAAGGATGCATCACATGTATCGTATGATACGTACGATATGCTCCCATATTGTGCGATATGACCAGCATCGCACAATACGGACCGATAAGTTTACACTATGTGATACATTAGCAATGCGATATGGGTAACACTGGTATTATGATATGCATAACCTTTTCAACTACTTTAATTAAAATGAAGCTATCTCTAAAGAGATGAGCATATTCACAAACTTGTATCCTTGTATGCAAGTTAAGAGAGAGATGATTGAATGGGTACATAGCCTATCAACTTCTAGTGGTTGTTGCACTCATTGGCTAGTTCTATATTGACTTAAGCCACTTCTTATATCAGGGGTTTCTTTAAGGAACTAGGATGTGCATGAGGAGTCAACATTTCTTAAGGAGTGGCATCAAGAACATGGTTTATCGTGGAAAATATAAGTTTAACCAATGTTATAAAAAGCGTATCAGAACCCGTATCTCACTAACAACCCATATCTCACTAGCTCCGATACGCAATAAACGCATTATATCATATGATATGATGCAATTTTTTATTTATTTGATGATTAAAAAAAATATTAATAAATCTAGTTTATAGAAAAATTGAAATTAATGAATATAAGATATCTAATTTGAAGTTCTAACACAATCAACATTAAACAAAATTGAATCCAAAAGCTTTATTTAAATCAATAATCTTAAGAAAATTAAAAATGATAAGAGAATGAATTTGTAAACTTCCATCATCATTAATTAGATACAAAGGACAAACCACAAAGTTACAAATTTGAACTACATAAAATTAAACTGCACAATGAAAGTCTAAAACTATAAATTTTAATACAACCATCACCCACTCAAATATGAAAATTCCAATAATTAGTCATTTAGTCATTGATTTGTTATATAAAACGTAGATCATAATCAATAAAAACATTGTAACCATTATAGTTAAGGTCAAAAGTCTAAAACCATAAATTCTAATAGAACCATCATCCACCCAAATATGAAAATTCTATTAATTAGTTATTGATTTATTATATAAAATATGAATCATAATCAACAAAAACATTATAATCATTATAGCCAGGGTTGCCATCATCATCATCATCATCACCACCACCATCACAATCATCTCCCTCTTCCTCCTTTACAATTGGATCCTCACTAGGCTCCGATATGCGATAATCGTACGATAGAGTGCAAACTTTTATTTATTTGATAATTTTAAAAAATAAATATTAATAAATCTAGTTTATAAAAAATTGAAATTAATGAATATAAGATATCTAATACTAAATTATAACATCATCATCACCACCATTACAATCATGTGCCTCTTCCTCCTTTAAAATTAGATCCTCATTAGGCTTTGATACGCGATAAACGCACTGTATCGTACGATATGGTGTAATTTTTTATTTATTTGATGATTTTAAAAAATAAATATTAATAAATCTAGTTTATAAAAATTTTAAATTAATGAATATAAGATATCGAATTCTAAGTTCTAACACAATCAACATTAAACAAAATTGAATCCAAAAGCTTGATTTAAATCAACAATCTTAAGAAAATTAAAAATGATAAGAGAATGAATTTGTAAACAACTTCCATCATCATTAATTAGATACAAAATACAAACTACAAAGTTAAAATGTTCAAACTACATGAAATTAATTTACTGAATGAAAGCCTAAAACCATAAATTCTAATAGAACCATCATTCACTCAAATATGAAAATTCAAATAATTAGTCATTTAGTCATTGATTTGTTATATAAAATGTGGATCATAATCAATAAAAATATTATAATCATTATAGTTAAGGTCAAAAGTCTAAAACCATAAATTCTAATAGAACCATCATCCACCCAAATATGAAAATTCCAATAATTAGTCATTGATTTGTTATATAAAATGTGGATCATAATCAACAAAAACATTATAATCATTAGAGTCAAGATCACCATCATCATCATCATCACCACCATCACCATCATCTCCTTCTTCTTCCTTTGCAATTGGATCCTCCAATCTAACAACTTTCATATCATCGTCTCTAATTTTTACTTCTACTTTCTCCCTCCAGTTTTCCTCCTATAAATTGATACGTGGTTCATCCTCTTCGATCCAATTATCTAAAATATCAATATTTTTGCAACTCAAAAGGTCATATGATACCTTCCTTGCCCCTCTCGTATCTCTTTGCATTTGTCTAAAAGGAAAACAAAAGAAACAATACAACTACAAGATAACATCATATTTTCTTATTAATTATTAAGAACTTAAGAAAAAGAACTAAAGAGCAATAAACATTTTTAAATACTTAAATCAAGTTACCTTTATCTTAACTTTATATTATATGTTATACAGACCAAATCATGAATTCATGTGAATGTTTTCAAAAAAACTCTAATTTCTTTCACATTCACTAGAACTACATATTTGGCTTAATATACGTTGAGCAAACCTTGACAAGTTTGGTAAATCTACACCAAAGCGAGACCACTATTCATCTAAAATAAAATACAAAAGAAACACTTAAAGTCAATCAATTCAGAATCAAATGAAATAATTGATAACTTATCAAATATAAAAAAAAATCATACTTGACCACATTTGGGAGCGGAGTTGTATTGCAGTTGACCTTCAAAAGTCTCCAGCACTATGTATATACTTGCTTAACTCTAAATGAATATTGCATCGAATAGATGAATCTTGCATTACCATTCTAATTACCTTAACCAAAGCTATAGTCATTCTTAAAAACTTACTGCAATTTTTTCAAAAGTTAGCATTGAAAACATCTATTACAATAATTCCCTCTATTTTCCTCGACCAACTAATAAAACTCTATTTATTAGATGCAAACATATTTTTGAATACATTTTTATGTACGATAAGACTTTCAACAGTAATAACATTAGTAGCAAATCATCTTAATAAAGGCCTCATCAACTCCCTTTCACCGACTCATCAAATGGAATACAAAAAAGTGATTATAAATAAAAAAGGTATAAAATAAAAAAGAGAGCATCGAGCTATTCGGACTAAATGGTGGAACCTCAAAAGCGAGGAAAAAGATATATTTAAATAGAAAGTCCTTCAAGGAGATGCTTGGAATTATGTTGGTACACCTTGTGATATGTGGAACAATATAACTATACATATTAGGAAAGTGGCAAAAGATGTGTTAGGTGAATCTAAGGGAGGTGTACCGACACAAAAAGAAGCTTGGTGGTGGAGTGAAGTAGTGCAAAATAAAATCAATGCAAGGCTGTTAGTGAAGCAAAAGCTAAAATTTATGAGAATTTATATAAAAAAATCAACACAAAAGAGGGTGAAAGAATTATTTTTTGGATTTAGGGATAGAGATAAGAAAACTAAAGATGTTAATTCTATTAGATAAATTAAAGACGAAGATGAAAAAATTCTAGTGGCAAATGACGATATAAGAAATAGATGAAAAAACTATTTTATAAGTTTTTTAATAAAAATATAGATGTTAGTATTAACCTAGGAGAGTTAGCAAAATCAGAAAAGTATATAAACCATAATTTATACCGATGTATTTAAAAAATGAAGTCAAAGAGGCTCTTAAATATACGAAGGATGGTAAATCGGTAGGACTACATAATATTACTATAGAAGTTTGAAAAATCCTAGGAGAAAAAGGAATCACTTGGCTCATAAGACTATTTAATGAAATATGGAGAAACCAAAAGATGTCCAAGGAATGGAGAGCGAGTATAATTATACCTATATATAAGAATAAGGGAGACATTCAGAATTGTGTAAATTATCGGGGTATCAAGTTAATGAGTCATACTATGAAACTATGGAGCAGAATTATTGAATGTAGTTTAAAACAAGTATCAAGCATAAGAGAGAACCAATTTGGATTCATGCTAGGCAGATCTACTGTTGAAGCGATTCACCTTTTGAGACGTTTTATGAAACATTTTAGAGTAAAAAGAAAAGACCTTCACATGATATTTATTGATATAGAAAAAGCTTACGATAGGGTATCGAGAGAGGTTCTTTGGAGAACTTTGGAAAAAAGAGGTATCCCATTGACATATATAAAGCTTATAAGAGACATGTAAGATGGTACAAAAACATGTGTAAGGACTCATGATGGAATGACAGACTTCTTTCAAGTTAATATTGGGTTACATCAAGGATCAACTTTAAGTCCATACTTATTTATAATGGTGATTGATGAGTTAACAAAACATATTCAAGATGAAGTACCTTGGTGTAGATGATATTGTGTTAGTAGAGGAGTCTAAGGAAAAAGTTAATAGTAAATTGGAACTATAGAGAGAAACATTAGAAAGGTAAATATTATATAGCAGCAATTAGACCTATCATATTTTATGATTTTAAGTGTTGGGCAATTAATCAACAACATGTGCAAAAGATGTCTGTGATAGAAATGAAGATGTTGAGATGGATGAGTGGTCATACAAGAAAAGACCATATACATAAATGAGGTTATTAGAAATAAATTATGTGTGACACCAATAGAGGATAAAATGAGAGAATATCATTTAAGTTGGTTTGAACATATATAAAAAAGATTAAAAGAAGAACCTGTAAGAATATATGAAAAACTAACTTTTTAAAGTATTAAAAGAGTTAGAGGACTACCACAAAGTGTTGGAAAGAAATGATAAAGAATTATCTAGCTTATTGTCAGTTAACTGCTAAGATGACACATGATAGGGCTATGAGGAAACAAAGAATCCATGTAGCCGACCCCATCTAGTATGGGAAAAGGCTTAGTTGTTGTTGTATTTAAACCCTCATGCATTAAGTCTATGTAATATTTGTAACACCCACTTTCTCAACTTCTTCAAAAATAGGGAGTAAATTATATACAGTTTTGTCAATACGATAAAAGTCATGATTTCAAAAACAATGTTGCTTTAGTAAAATAGACCAAAAACTTTACTAATGATCTATATTGACCATCTGTCCAACCATAAGTCATAATGGAATAACCAGTAAGCTTTCATGACTCCTTAAATTCGACTTTATTGATGCACAATATCAACCCAATTTTGCAACAATTTATCCCTGAAAGTATAATATGGAGGAACTCTATTACTTGATTCCACACTAGCAATAACATGTGCACTTCAGAAGGGAAATGAATTTGCAACACTAAAAGGAAGGTAATTTTTGTAAAAAAATTCAGCACACTTCATATCTACTTTCTTAATTACCTCCTTCAAAGTTATAGTTGATCTTACACTTGGTTGAAGAATCGTACATGGGAGAAAAAAAATGCATCCCACTACCTCTACCTCCTCTACTACCCCTTGTAGTCATCTGGCGAGTAGGAGCTATTGTAATGAAAGAAGAATCAACTTCATTGCTACTACCCCAGAGCCTATACTCTTTTCCTTATCTTGCCTTCTTACCTCCTCAACCCACTCTTCTTCCTCTTCGGCTGCACCACAACATTTTGCATCTCTCTAACAACATCTTCAAATTATTGAGTCATATGACATATCCCAATCGCTTATTTTTGCTCTTTCTTTCAATCATATTTTTTTTTCTTTTTTAACTTTCAAACTTAATTAATTTCATACTTTACTGTTTCGGGCACACAAAAACAAACATTAGCATCCTTCTTTCATATAAGAAATGCTTCAATGCTTAAATTCATGGCAAAAAAAATACTTATTTAATAGCCTATTACCTTACCTTCATACATTAGAGTGCAATACTTTCATGCTACATAAGCTCGATCGGAAGCCATTAAGCATAGAGGAGATAACAATAAGAAGAAAAAAACTTTTGAAAGGTAAAGAATCACAAAATCTATGAAAATCTCAAATTTTTTAAGTGAAAAATCGAGTGGAATTACAAAAAGGGATTATGTTATGGATTTGACATAAACCTTAAAAATGGAGAAAAGGATTGAGTGAAAAAACTCGATAATCTTGAGATTTTTTCATAAATTCAACAAAAGCAATGATGGGGAAAGGGTTTGAGAACAAAGAATTGGAGTGAAATAGGGTTTCAGATGAAAAAAAAGAATTTTGGAAACTTGGATCTCGGGTTTTTATACCCATAAAAATCGGCATCCACTTTTATGATACAGGCCATATCATATGATACGACACGATAAATCGCACAATACGATACACGTGCATGGATTGTATTTTATTCTTATATGATAACGATAAAACTGTATCGTATGATATAATATAATTTTAATAATATTTAGTTTGACCCTTTACTACTCAATCTAGTAGTGTTCTCCATATGAGTCCATCGTGGTATTTATTTTCGGGATAAGCTGCATTTGGTCCCTTTTCTTCTTTCTTTATCGGCTTAGTGTTTCAATTTGTATTGGGTATCTCTAAATTTTGGTTGGTTTGTCAGATTTAGAGTGTTAACTAGTATTGTTCGATGCATATCTTATCGTGTATCATTTTGGTCCATGATACGATACATATCGTATTGTATTGTTATGTATCGTAATTTAATACTAAAAAATTAGTAAAAAACCAAAAAAATCAGAACAACCAGAAAAAAATCTGATATTTGCAAGGAATTCATATAATGCAAAAGTTTAGTACATATTCATCATTCACCATTCAACAATTAAAAAAGAATTGTATATTTTGAAAGAAAAAATGAAATACATTTACACATTATAATCAAGATCATCAAATAAAATAATCTTCATCTTCTCCTTAGTGAAGATCCTCACCACCTTCTACTTCAAAATCAAAATCTTCATCCCCTTGATTATGTTGTTGCGCTCCTTCCAAATTAATCTATGCAATGTCTTTTTCAGTTAGGAGTATATTTGCTTCATTATCTTCTATAATTCACTCCTCTAATATATCAAAATTATTCAAACTTATTTGATCAAATTGGTTTTCTTCTCTATTTAACTTTTTTAATTGATAAGTAATTAGTAAATAACATTAACAATTAAAGTTAAACAAAATATTGAATTGAATATTTAAGTAGTAACTAATACAAGATTACCTTTTGCGAAGCCGCATGTTACAACGGATGAAAACTAAGTCATTAAGCAGCTTATGTTTGAACTTATTGCGCTTTTTTATATGGATGTGTTTAAAGACACTCCAATTCCTTTCACAACTCGTTGCACCATAAGTTTGACTCAAAACTCTTACTGCAAAATTCTAAGGTTTGGGTATCACTTCTAAACCTATTCCATCAAACATCTATAGAAAAATACAAATATTAAGGACTTAATCAACAATAATATAAGATTTAAGAAACTTAAATACGAAGATAAACAATTTACCTAGGCGCATATTAGTGCGGTTACGAATTGCTATAAGCAAACCCATCAAGTGAAGAGCATTATCATAGATCTTTATCTCCCGATGTATAACATCTCCTCCACTCTCATCAGGGACTAATTTATGTATACAATTAATGATGCCTCGATTAACCTCACTATCCTTTTTTAATCTTGTTGAGTACCTAAATGTTGGGTTTAGGTAATAAGCTACTCCATTAATAGGCTGATGCAATTGTTTGTTTCATATCTATAATGTTTCACAGGGGCACATAATCCTTCTTTTTTCTATTGAAATTACTTTTAGTGGCTTATTTTGCCCTCCATGGCTTCATAAAGATAGCCCATAGATGGTTTCTCCTCGCTATAAGCTAATCTTAAAACCTTAACTAAAGGACATGTAATCATCAATAGTGTAACACATGCATTCCAAAATGTACTCTTAAAGTTTGTCTCTAAAATCTTGTTTAACTTTCTCATTATTCTATATTGAGGCAACTCTTGAAATTTTTGACACTCATCTAAGGATAGCATTCTGTTTAAGGCTTACTTTTGTTTTACAATACTTTGTAAAGATAAAAAATTAATTACAAACCAAGTTGTAGCTATACAAAGTTCTCCACCATCTATATATATCCTCATCATACACAATACAAAGGCACGGCTGTAGATAAATTTGGTGATATTTTAGCAACACTTAGTTGTTGCCTTTATCGCATTCATCTTACGAATATATTCAAGGATGAGATATAAATAATAGGTTGCGCATGGTGTCCAATAGAAAGTCTCATAAGTATATACTAATTCCTTCTCAATTACTTTATAGTTAGTTGCATTATGTGTAATGAATTGGACTACATTCTCTAGCTCAACCTCGCATATCACCTTATCAAACTCTTGTTTTAGGATCTCTGCAGTATGCCTCTCCTCTGACATGTGTAGAGATCTCAAAAACATAAGTCTTTTAGAATAGTAGATAAGAAAGTTTAACAAAGTCCTTCATTGCCTACTTGTCTATCCGTCTGCCGTGATAGTGCATCTTGTCTCCTTTCATGACTGTTAAAGTCGAACAATATTCTTGAACTTCAATGACAGTCTTATCTAATAACTTTCCTCTCAACTTCTAATAAGTGTGTATATTATATCCTTAACCAATATTAGCAATTGCATCTGCCATTGCTTGAAAATAAAAATTGTTTGTTTCATTAAATGAAATGCATGCATCATAAAATCATCTACCCACTACAAGGTCTACTTGATCATGTAGTTGTTCTGAAACCACAGTAGCATGAATTCCAGGTTAAGCACCATGTGTAGTGCTAGGAGGATTAAATGAATGTATGCTAGAAGAAGCTCTTCCTCTACTCCTTCCTGAGTTTCCTCTTCTACCATTTCTACTTGAAAAATCTTCAGCAACTCTCTTTCTCCTATTTGATAGTCGATGACTACTATTATCAACCTCTGTTACCATTTGAAGGAATACTATCAGACAATTTAATAGCATCATCATCCTCTTACTCAAACATCCCTAAATCATCCTTTTGTTGTCTCCTCTCATATCTGCTTTCAATTATCTAAAGATATTACCATTTAATGGCTTCTGACAAACTTTTAACTATGCTCATGCAACGAGCAACTTTTTTTTCTAGTCTCTACTAGGTGATGTTTTAATCGTGAAATTCCACCACTAACCACCTTCTCACAAAACAAACATTTAATCTTCAATCTAGAACCCTTAATTGCTTTACCCCATTGCCATGCGAGATCATCTGACCGATATTAGAAGTCCCTAATATCCCTTCTTGCCATCTTAATGGAGCACTTCAATTCAATTAAAAACCTGAAAATAAAAGCACTTCATAAATCCACAATCTTTACATAACACTCAAATCTCCCACTTCACGAATGCAATAAAAATCATATCCACGCACTTTATAAGTCATATTTGGAAAGTGATGAAATATGTGTTAGGTGAATCTAAGGGAGGTGTACCGGCACAAATAGAAGCTTGGTGGTGGAGTGAAGTAGTACAAAATAAAATCAAGGCAAAGAGGCCATGCTACAAATTACATTATGCTAAAAAAACTAGTGAAACTTTAGAGGCTTATAAGAAAGCAAAGAAGAAAGCGAGAAAGGCTGTCAGCGAAGTAAAACAAAAAATTTGAGAGGATTTATATAAAAAACCTCAAGTCAAAAGAGGGTGAAAGAGATATTTTTAGGATAGGTAGGGTAGAGATAAGAAACTAAAGATCTTAATTCTGTTAGATGCATCAAAGACGAGGATGAAAAAATTCTAGTGGCCAATGATGATATAAGAAATAGATAGAAAAACTAATTTTATAAGCTTTTTAGTAAAAATAAAGATGTTAGTATTAGCTTAAGAGAGTTAGCAAAATCAAAAAAGTATATAAACCACAATTTCTATCGACATATTCAAAAGAATGAAGTCAAAGAAGCTCTTAAACATATGAAGGGTGATAAATCGGTAGAACCAAACAATATTCCTCTAGAAGTTTGAAAAATCCTAGGAGAAACAAGAATCACTTTGCTCAATAAGACTATTTAATGAAATATGGAGAAACCAAAAGATGCCAAAGGAATGGAGAGTGAGTACACTTATACCCATATATAAGAACAAGGGAGACATTTAGAATCCTGAGAATTATCGGGGTATCAAGTTAGTGAGCCATATTATGAAATTGTGGGAAAGAATTATCGAACGTAGGTTGAGACAAGTATCAAGTACACTAGAGAACCAATTTGGATTCATACTAGGCAGATCTATTGTTGAAGCGATTCACCTTTTGAGACATCTTATAAAACATTTTAGAGTAAAAATGAAAGACTTTCACATGATATTTATTGATATAGAAAAGTCTTACGATGGGGTACCAAGGGAGGTTCTTTGGAGAACCTTGAAAAAAAGAGGTATCCCATTGACATACATAAACCTTATAAGAGACATGTACGATGGTACAAAAACATGTGTAAGAATTTATGAAGGAATGACAAGATTTCTTTAAAGTTAATATTGGGTTACATCAAGGATCAACTTTAAGTCCATACTTATTTATAATGGTGATTGATGAGTTCAGAAAACATATTCAAGATGAAGTACCTTGGTGTATGTTATTTGCAGATGACATTGTGTTAGTGGAGTCTAAGGAAAAAGTTAATAGAAAATTGGAATTATGTAGAGAAACATTAGAAGGTAAAGGCTTCCGACTTAGTAGAACAAAGACAGAATATATGGAATGTAAGTTTGATCATTTGGTTACTTCAACAAAGACAGAATATATGGTATGTAAGTTTGGTCATTTCGTTATTTCAAAGGAAATAAAAATTAAAATTGGGACACATTTCATCCCCAAAAGGAAAGTTTTAAATACGTAGGGTTAATTTTTCAGAGCGATGGAAGAATTGATGGAGATGTCACTTATAAAATTAATACTGGTTGGTGAAAATGGAGAAGAGCATCAAGTATTCATTGTGATAAGAAGATATCATTAAAGTTAAAAGGTAAATATTATATAGCAGCAATTAGACTTGTCATATTTTATGGTCATGAGTGTTGGGCAGTTAATCATCAACATGTACAAAAGATGTCTGTGATATAAATGAAGATGTTGAGATGGATGAGTGGTCATACAAGAAAAGACCGTATACATAAATGAGGTTATTAGAAATAAATTATGTGTGACACCAATAGAGAATAAAATGAAAGAATATCGTTTAAGGTGGTTTAAACATATATAAAGAAGATTAAAAGAAGAACCTATAAGAAGATATGAAAAACTAGATTTTTAAAGTATTAAAAGAGGTAGAGGGCTACCACAAAAGTGTTGGAAAGAAACAATAAAGAATTATCTAGCTTATTGTCAGTTAACTGCTAAGATGACACATGATAGGGCTATGAGGAAACAAAGAATCCATGTAGCCGACCCCGTCTAGTGTGAGAAAAGACTTAGTTGTTGATGTTGTTGATTGCCATTTAATGACTTCTAACAATTTTCTAACTCTACCTATGTAAGGAGTAACTTCTTTCTTAATTCCTGATAGGTGATGTTTTAATCGTAAAATTTCACCACTAACCACCTTCTTACAAAACAAATATTTTATGTTCAATATGTTTTTCTTAATTGTTGTACCTCACTGCCATGTCGAATCATCGAACCGAAATTGGGAGTCCCTAACACCCCTTTCTGCCATCTCAATTGAACACTTGAATCTAATAAAAAACATTAAAATAAAAGCACTTCAGAAATCTCCAATCTTCACATGATACTCAAATAGAGTGTCTCCCACTTCACGAATGCAATAAAAATCATATCCACGCACCTCATAAATTATTATTTTGTCATTAAAAAAATGTAAATAACAAAAAAAAAACAACAAATATAAAGAAAACAATTTTGAAAAACGTAAAAATATACCAAAATCCGGGTTGGGAGCCATGCACGGACGCCATATAGTACTTTTTTTTTTAGCCTTGAATACCAAGGAGGGGGAGAGCCACTTGAGAGAGCCTTGAACAGAAACTAGAAAACCACATTTTTGCGGGTTTCTATCTGACCGTAATGCACGATACGGAACGATTCGCACCACTCCACGATACAGAATGCACTATCGTATCATGGAACTACATATCATGGAGTTCCATGATATGATATCTATGATACGGTGCGATACGGATAACTCTGTTGTTAACGGGTTTTCTTCTTTTTCTTTAAGTGAATTCTTTCCCTTTATGCATTCTTTGGTGGTACATTAGTCTATTTCTGGCCCATTTTAATAAAAAATCAGTCCAATTGCTCACTATTACCTAACAAATCAGGATATACAATGGAATCATGGTCAGAAGCTTCGGGATATGTTCTATTTGCTTAGTTTGAGTTTGAACCTGTCTCTATATCTGACCAACTTATATGAGATAATTGTGTAAGCTCATGCCAATGTGAGTCCAATTGTAGAATGTCTGTCACCATTCTGATTGGGAACACTTCTTCAACACATTAGATTTAGAAAAAACTTTTTTTTCTCCTCATAAGAATCTCTAAAATGTAACCTAATGACACTTTTCTCTTTGATTGTTCATACACACATACTATACACCTATGTATGTGTTTATGAGTGTGTGGCAGGGGGGTGTTCATGCATGTGTTCGTAACTTTGTAATCTCAGTGATATGTAGTGTGCTTAGATGCCTACGTAAGTGGCTAAAGCAGTTGAACTGTTTTTGCCTCTTAAACTCCATTTTCAGCTGCTTAAGTGGCCCACACACCCATATTATACAGTTCATTTATTCCTTTATGTTGCGAGTTTCGATTATCATATCTTTATTGCTTGCCTTTTCATGTTCTTCTACGATGATATCCCTGTTGGTCTTCCACTTGATCTCTTTTCTTATTCTTCATCCATCTTCTTGTGCTTGCTCTTTTCCTTATGCTTTGATATGTTGATAAAGATGGGAAGACCCTGCTCTAATTGCGGAATTAAGTTTTTATCTTTTTCTTTCCGGAACTTCTGTTTGTAGATTTCTCAGTCAGGATATAGTGATAAGGCAAGTAGGTGTAGCTGGATGTGAAATTACTTCCAGTACACGTCATTCTTGCTGAATATTTGTCCTTAGTTGTTGTGAAGTATATTATTAATGTACAAATTTACAAATTTATCCTTCTACTAGTTTGGTAGTCTCTCTTAAATTCAATTGCATTGTATGACATGCAGCATACATACTGGAGGTATAATTCGGATTATAGCTTGTTTCTCATGATCTAATTATTGGAAGTTGCCTTCATCACATATAGAATTGATGATTAACAGAATTGAAGGATAGATTTCCTTCATGCTTTTATGGTTCATATAGAACTGCTGGAGGATAGATTTCATTAATGCTGTTAGAATATGAAAAGATATTCGGAAAATGATCGAAATTAAGTGTAGTTGGTGAATTAAAATGCAATAAAGTGAATGAACATTAATATCTTAGGTGGCCTTTGTACGTTTATGACCAAAGTCTCTAAATTCTAAATAATTCAAGAGAAGTGTGTGAGCTGAAAAGGGCTATTTATGACCTCAAGCAATTGATGGTCCAACTCACGCTGAATACCAGCAAGAGAAAGGGGTCTACTCGAATGCTATCTGCTGTTCAGGGATGTCTCCTACTTGAACGATTGTGGGTCTTCGAGAGGTTAGGCAAAAGACGAGGACACTAGATTAGCCGAAAGGGGATAATGAATTAGGCAAAAGGTAGGGACACTTAAAGATTAGCCAAAGGGGAAAAATTAATTCAAGCAGGGTAGAAAGGGAGGGAGAGACTTGAAAAAGAAAATTTCTTCATGAGCTGGTCCCATAAGTTGGTACTTTTCCGTTTTCTTATTGCTAGTAATCGTGTACTCCAAGTCTTCAAGCATAGGAGCTAAACCTAACATAGACCTGCTAGCACCTCTCCACTGGTTTGATCCAGGAATTCTGAGAATAGATACCAATAGGAGTGCATAACTTTATCAGCTCTTCTCTTGCTTGAGAAGGAAAAGCCCATGCCGGTTGTGAATGCATGCTAGCAAAGCCTGGGTCAGAAAAAGTGGGAAATGCTGTGGGCTAATTTTGGGGTCCTGGGGTGTGTTTATGTGTTGTTGAGTTTCTTTCAATGGATTGAATTAATAACCATGTATGCCTGGGTTTATTAATATGCTGCTGAAGACTTAGAAGGATGTTTCTGTTGGAAAGACCCACGTGCTTGTTTTGTTAGTGACATTGCTGCCTTGCCTTGTGGAGAAGAGGACATTAGAGGCTTCCAGATTCTTAGTTATACTGAGTGGTTGTCTGAGTCTGTAAGGTTGTGTTATCTGCATCTGGGGTTTCCATTTACTGCCATGACATTTGTCTTCTAAATAGTGAACCGTGTTGATGCAAACGGTGTCACAGGTAGAGCTCTTCTTTTGAATGGCGTTTATGCTGAAGCTTCCGATTTGATGTTTCTGGAGTATGGTCATGTATGAATGGGATGTGTTTCTCAAATGGCTTCTCTGAATAGAACTCCAGCCAAGAGCATTATATGTTTGCATGCATCTTTGAGATTAGATGCTTGATAACAATTATGTAATTTTAGATTATGTAGACACGTACCTGGCTTTGTCTGAGCAATAGTATCGGTAGGGACATTGTTCTGCTGCATGAATTTTCAACTACATGGCATGTGCGGTTAGCTCGTAGGTTGAAACAAAGTTATACAGCACTAGTTCCTTCTGGGCATATAAAGAAGTGCATCACATTGGCTGTTTCCTTATGCACAAAACTGTTGCATTTTCATGCGTCGAATTTATGTTCTAGGGAAGCAGAAACCTGTGATTAACAACAAAACCCCAGTGCATGCGAAGAACTGATATGTGGTGAAGGGAGTTTGGCTATCGATGGAGTTTGGAGCTTCTCATTTGGACGATATTCTTTTATCTAAGACTTGAAATCTGTTGGTCTTCGCCCATGCAGGTTCGTACCCTTCTGTCAACACCAAACTATGCCCATGTAAGGGATCACCCTTGCATGGCCGGTCCCAAACCCAGATAAAGGAGGAGGGTTGTGGTAGGCTTCTGACAGCCTGCGTAAAACTTTATCAAACTTATTTACTACGAATTCTACATATTATGATAAGGATTTATAAAAACAAATAATCTATGTAGCCGACCCCATCTAGTATGGGAAAAGGCTTAGTATTTGTTGTTGTTGTTGGTTCACGAATGATGAGAAGCCTTCACCTATAGTTGGTGGCTGATAAATGAACCAACAGTGGTTCAGATCAGTTTGTTCCCTGTATGATCTATACAAGCTAAGCAAAAGCTGAGTGTTAAGTTATATGAGCTGTACATGAAAATTTTATGTTTGGTTGAACCAGTTATTAATTGGTATTTAGGAATGGATATGTGAGAAACCTTTACCCACCTAATTGGTGACAAAATTTTTCCATAAACATTGAATTTTGATTTGATAAACAACAACAACGACAACTAAGCCTTTTCCCATACTAGATGGGGTTGGCTACATGGATTCTTTGTTTCCACAGAGCTCTATCATGTGTCATGTTAGTAGTTAACTCACAATAAGCTAGATCATTCTTTATTGTTTCTTTCCAACACTTTTATGGTCGTCCTCTACCTCTTTTAATACTTTCTAAATTTAGTTTTTCATACATTCTTATAGGTTCTTCTTCTTATCTTCTTTCTATAGAGAACATTACTGTGAAATTATTAGAAAACCAACAGAGTATAAGAATTATGTCAGTCATGTGGCAGCTATATTTGAAAAAGAAAAGGTGAACCCACTCCTATAGATGAAATGACTGAACTAAAGAAAAAACTTGCAAAAATAAAATCACGACTGTGTGACCAACCTTCAACATCTTCATCAAAGATTGAAATAAGTCATTCTACTTCCTACAGTATCAGTAGTAGCTTCTCTAGTAAAAATTTTACATGTTCTAATTACTGGGTAATTGATTCAGGGACTACTGATCATATGGTAGGAGATAAGTCTAACTTTATAAAATATGAAGTTATCACAACACCTCAATACGTAAAGGTAGCAAATGGTTCCTTAATTCCAATGGAAGGAAAGGGAGTAATTGAAGAAAAAAAATCTTAAACTTAATTCAATGATATACATTCCCAAATTTCTAGTAAATCTACTATCTATAAGCTCTTTGGTTAGAGCTATGAATTGTTCAATCACGTTTTCTCCACCTTGTTGTGTTTTTGAGGATCTGAGGATGGGAAAAACCTTTGGACATGGTGAACTAATGAATGGGCTGTATTTACTTTCAAGACCACATACTGTAATAAAGAGAAACACATTAGCGGTAACTCCTACAGAAGAATAAATAAGACTTTGGCATAGTCGGTTAGGTCATTTACCTGTATCTAAACTTAGTGAGTTTGTCCCCTTTGTAATCTCGAGGAATTTAGTTATTCAATGTGATGTGTCAGAGGGCTAAACATCATAGAGCCTCATTTCCTAGTAGTGATTCTAAGTCATCAATTTCATTTGAGTTAATTTATTATGATATATGGGGTCCATGTTTGATACCTTCTTTGGTAAATTTTAAATATTTTGTTACTTTCATTGATGACTATTCGAGACTTACCTTTGTTTATCTTATAAAATCCAAATCAGAAGTATCATCTATTTTTCCTATGGTTCACTATCTCATTAAGACTCAGTTTGGGTATACTATTAAGACCCTTAGATTTGATAATAGTAGAAAAATATCATTTGTTTTTTCTATGGTGAATTTTGCTTTGAAATTTGAGAAAATTCAAACTTCAAGATGAAAAATTGTGATCTTAAAAATTTCAACGTGTAAGTCATGTTCGGCTAGTTTCATTTCATGCTCAACTGACATAAGCTAACAAGCTGTACGTAACAAAATTTTGAGCTGGTTAACAAGCAATGAGCATCTGTCCAGTTCGATCCTTTGCTTTCCCATCCCTAACTATAGCAGACGTTGTTTATGTTGCCATTGGATGCTGTAATTCCATTTCAATACTTTCAACAGGAAAATGGAGGAGCAGAGAAGCCCAAAGTTAGTGAGAACAAGCCTGTCATGAATGAATGAGTCTCATGCATGGCTTCAAGCTCCTGCTGCTTTTTAAGGTTTTGGATTTCATCGTCCAAGCCTATGTGTGTGCAATACTCATTCTCCCTTGTATATGAAATGGTGCTTATAGGAATGAAACCCATCGGAGCGAATGTTTGTAAAAAATTTGGAGTGAATTGAGTGAAGTGATCCTAATGCCCCACTCCGCTTGTGTGCCTAGGGATGTCTTTATTTTTAGTTTTCAGAATTTCAACTTTTTGATTTTCAAATATTTTTTTATTTTTGAAGATTTTTCATTTTTTTTATTTTTTCCAATGAAGAATTTTTTTGGCTTTTCAATGGAAAAAGGGGTGTTTAGATGATTAACAAGGTTAGATGATTCGATCTCAACACTTGCTGCATTTGTTGTCTCATTTCCTTCATCGGATTTTGGGCTCGGTTTGATTTTTCGGGTATAGTTTTTCTCTCTATGTAACCGAGATGATTTTTCATGGGAATGATGTCCCTTGGCCTTTCGGCTTAGGGCCTCAATTTCTCTTTTAAGTTGCTTTGCTCTTTCCCTCAAAGAGGCAAGTTCTTTATCTCGGGTTTTAGAGGATTTCTTTGAGGTTTTAGAAAACCGATTTGGGAAGGGTGATGAGGCCTTTCTTGACATATTTTCAAAGGAATCATCCAAACTTACATTATTTCAAAATCAACCTGTGCACAAAAGATGGATTAAGAACAAAAGATTTTTGAAAAAGTGAATTTAAAAACCAACATCAAATCAATCAACCCTTAAAGACTAGAGTCTCACCAGGCGTGCCAATTCTCTATATATGAATTTTTTTATTCTAAAGCCTATATAGAGGCTTAAAATAATCTTTTCGATCTACTTCGTTCTTGCGCGAGCGTGCCAGATAGTTTCAAAACTAGCAAAGTTATATTTCTAACTTCGTAGAGCGATTGTGAAAAAACGAGATCTTTTCATCTTAGGCCTTCTTGAACCGACGCTCAATGGTCAGCCTAAACGCTTTAAAGATTAATTTTAGCAGGGTGTGTATTTCCAAAATTCACTTTAGAACTAATTTGAATCAAAGAAAGTCATGCACTTGATCTAGGGAATGAAAACTTTTGAAGTTCTAAAAAACAGAAACTGATTATATTTTCAATACTTGTTTCCAAATTTTTTTAAATAGCTTAGAGATCTCCAAAATTCAAGAAATTTTTAAAGGATATAGAGAAGAATGTGTAGATCCTAGGACTTGTTTTTATGTCCTATGATTTTACAAAATTAAATCCAAGAAATGCCTGTATTTAGGCATTTCAGAACATTATGTTATAGAAATAGAGAGGTCTAAAGAAACTTTTGTATTTTAATGTAAAGAGCTCCGATTTCTATGAATTTAGTCTTGTTAAAAAACTATGGATGTCAAATTCTAATAAAACTAGTTTTAACCAATTTAGCTTACTACAGACAAAGTTATGGGAAGATTACCCAACCTCTATTGCAAGAGACCTAGACAGGACATGCTACACTATCCTAAAATTCTTAAATTTTTTATTATAAGTGGGCTTGTGTGTGAAGATTTAGTATTCCAAATTTCAGATTATTTAGAGCAGAGGTTTGAAAATGCAAAATACAACAACATACATGTGTAAGATGCTGAAAACAGAATTTCATTTCTAAAGCATACGTGAATGCATTCATCCGAAATTAAAAGCAAATCACAGCTAATTCCAAGTAAATGATTGAAGGAAAAATAATGGAAATATATTTATAGCTTAAGCATAGAGGAGATTAGGAGATATAAGAGGATATAACATATAGAGAGGTAGAGAAACATGAAATCAAACAAGTAGAATGCGTAAATATAAAAAGGAATGAAACGGGCAACATTTCTACTCTATTACAACATGGGAGAAGACTAATGCTCCATTAATAAAACCCCTTTTGAATTGAATAAGAAGAAAAAAGGATTAAGATCAGTAAAGAGGAAGAATTTAAACTTACAATTCCTCCAATGGATCACGGCTTCAAGGAAGGGGACGACTCCCTTCTCTTCTTCTTCTCTCACTCTCTCTTTCTCTCTCTCTCTCTCTCTCTCTCTATTTATAAACACCCCAAAAACAATTCAAAATAAAAAAATTTGATCTTTTAGAAATTTTGCTTTTTTTTTTTTATAGCTTTGGGTCTTTTAAGGGTTTTTCAAATAAAAACACCTTAAACGCGGTAGCTCAATTGGGAGATTCAATATAATTTAGAAATAAATACATTCGTTGGTTAAGTTATAGATTACAGAATTTAATAATTCATTTGAGAAATCTCGAATCATCACTAGGCATTACGTTAACATGACATAAGATATAGTGAATCAATACAACAATAAGTAGTTGATCTATTTTGAAGGAAGTTGGATATAAAGGTGGACATGTCCTACACTACCAATCACGCATAAGAGGATATGGAAACATCTATAATGAAGACCATTTGAAAGAAACTAAGGCACCATGTATATCAAGATAGATTTGTCAAGATGTTGGATGAGTAGTTGAGTCTTGAGTAAATTACTTTACAGGGGCAACTTATTCGCTATCGTAAAAGCAGACCATGTAACAAATCTACAAAGAGTTATTGAAAACAATGATTTGATGGTTAATGGCTATTCGATGCCTCCTATCTTTCGAAGTTGGCAACAACACTAAGACGAAATTATCGAGAATTGGGATCAATTGTTACACGCATGTCTTGAGATGTCCATGTCAAGGACTTGGTGATGATATTGTATATGACATTGAAGACAACGATTAGATGTTCTTTGTATTTGGTAAAATATACTTATTTTTCAAAGGAAAACTTCACTTCTCTCAAACTTAAGTACCATGAATTTCACTTTCTCAAACTTAAAGGGCTTAAGTTTGAAAAACTCCTCGATTTTTGGGTACCCTATAACAGACATTGTTATAAACTATTCGATGTGGCAGGCGAAAGTGCATGTATTTTGCTAACTCAACATTCACATCAAATGGATAAATGAGTTTAGATTCATTTTAGATCTGGTATATGATATATATATGGTTTCATGGATATCCAAACAGAGATCCATGTCTTCTACGTCTTCATTCTCCCCTAATCCCTAATTTATCATTCTTCTCTCTCTCATATAGGTTTGTCTTCTGACCAACTGTACACTTTGATTGATAGCATTTTCAGTATACCTTCTCCCCAATAATCCCTAACTTCTTCACTTCTCTCTCATGCATGTCTTCATCATCTAAGCAACTGCAAGCTTCAATTGGTAGTGTTTTCCGATGTTTCTTCTCCTTCAAGTGGCAACATGGCAGGTACACAAGTCTTCGTCTTTTTTTTCAATTTGTAGCACTTTTTCATTTATTTAATAGTAGTCACCTTGGATTATATTTTTATAAATGGCATCAATATCATTGATTTAGAGTTGCATTAACAAAGGTAAACTCATTTATGTACACATTTGCCTTTTCTCATTAAAAGGTTTGTTATTGTACCTCATACAATGATGATTTTCACTTAAGTACCTTGTATTTTGTTATTGTGTTAGTACATCATGGTCTTGTAATATGTTAGTTTGTATCCTATGATGTTTTTATCATAGTGTTGCCTAGAAGAAATAAAAAAGATATAATGTGTATTTGTTGGGAGACTTTTGGCCGTGTGCAATTGTTGAGAAGATTGTCAAAGTCAAATAAGTAAGTAAAAAAGTTGTGTATTGTTAATTTCAATATAAAGACTGTGAAAGTTGCATTTGGAAGATTTGTCAAAGAAAAGTTATGGTGTGACAAGTTTTCTAAACAAGTTTGTAACAAATGTTAAAGCTCAATGGGCATCCAAATTTCTAAATGTTGAGAGGCAATCAAATACCATTTCTTCCACTGACGAAACAATGTTCGTGAAATAAAATTTTGTACCTTGTTATGTTTGCTTTGAAACAATGTTATTTAATTGTATGGAAAATCAAAAGAACAAACTCTGGGAAAGATCAAAAGTGCAAAAGATGTGTTAAACTTGACATAAAACTTCAAAAAATGATAAAGGAGTGAAACCTTGTAATAGAGAAATGTATCATGTATAAGAGTGTATTGACTACGATTAAAAGTTAAACATCAAAGATTATTGAATGTAGCCTCTTATAGTGCAAAGGACATCAATCACATCTTTTGTTTCACTTCATTGAAAACAATGTATGGAACACCTAGGATGCAATTCACTTATGACACCCGCATTGCACTTATCACACCCACATTACACTTATCATACTTTCAAGTGTTCACTTATCATACTAACATTACAATTATTACTCTTCCAAGCATTTCCAAAAGCAATATTAAACAACATACATCGTAGAACAATATGAAACACCATACATCTCATAAAAAGAATTATTACTTGTGAGCATTGCACATATGAAACACCTTACATCCTATAGAAATTGCTAAAATATGACCTGTGAGCATTATGCAAATACGAAATAATATGAAACACATATATATCACAAACACTCATGAAATATAAGCTGTCAGAATTTCATAAATATGAAATAATATACATCCTACAACAATATAAAACACGAGGGTGAAACACCATTTCTAATGACACAAATATGAATTGTGAGCATTGCACAAATATGACTGATACACTATCCAATGACATCAAACCTACAATCATAGGGCATAGAGTAGAATGAGATCACCTTCTTTCATTGTGAAGACATAGGGCATAGAGCAAGAGATTGCCCATCAAAGAAGAGCATAGAACAATTATAACCATAGTCTTCGAATATCATATAAAATGAAGATTTGAGGGGACATTGCTTTTGGTATAAGGGGGCATCGTAAAGCAAATTGTCCACGAGACAATAATATCCACCTTCCTCAATTCAAGGAACTGTCATGGGGCTACCTCGTCCTCAGGCACAAGTTTGTCCTCAAGGGCCACCACGACCGCCTCAACCTCAAGTAGCCAACCAGGAACACATTTATGCTATAGAGGGTCAGGAGCCCAGTATCTCTGACTTAGTTATCAGTACCTTATCTGTTTGTGCATGCCTACACATGTTTTATTTGATTCAAGCGCAACGCATTATTTTGTGTCACCCATATGTGTAAGTCATTAGGGTAGAGAAAATATTGTCTAGAGTCTACTCCAAATTCTTTTGAAAAGATTTTAAAGGGATCTCCTTGGAATTTCTTCAAAGAAGGATCATAATGGATTATGTGACCATGAATTAGGGAATTGATGTTTTATGAAAAGTAGAGTTTTAGAAATCATTTGGTAACATTTCAAAAATGTTTAACTTACAAAATGAGGCCTAGTTAAAAATAGCAAAATATTTTCAAATGATAGGTGCTATTAGGAAATGTGATATACTTGGTTGAATCGAGTATATAAAGGAATGAGTTGTATTCTCCCATTTCATTTCTCCCCAAAAAAGAAAATTGGCAAACTCAAAAGAAAAGGAAGAAAAACAAAACCTCCAATATAGAGGTCTTTCAAAAAGAAAAAGAAAATAAAAGAGAAAACAAAAACCTCTAATATAGAGGTTCTCTTTGAAAGAAGAAGAAAAGTAAAAGTTCAAAAGAACAATTTTCTATCAAAATTTTTTGGCCTTATACTACAAGACACTTCAAAAAGGACTACGAAAAACTCTTTCCCAAAATCTCTACAGCTTATCCCAATGCAGAAAAGTTTATCATTAAAATCCTAGAATAGGAATAGGATATGCTTATTTGGATTTCATTTTGTTTTAGAATTAGACCTTGTTGTGTGGAAAATTGAATTTTAAAATGTTATTGAAAATTTTCTACAAAACCTCTGCTAAGTAAAGGGTATTGAAACCCAAGTGAAAAAAAATGTAAGAAATTGAAAGTCCTTTTTTATGGAAACCAAAAGGAGTTGCCTTTGAAAAGAAAAATTTTAAAAACCTAAAACATCAAAGGAAACAATATGAGAACCATCCTACTTGTGGCAACCGGCCTTTATAGGATTCTTCTCAAACTCCCGAATCACATGTATAGGCCTCTAAACACCCACCAAACTCACCTCATACTCCATGCACACATGCATCTATGAAAGGATAGTCCATGCATGATCATCCTAGGATTAGGCATTTTTTTACATCAAGTCCCCTTTGACTAAAATCCCCTCATTTTCAAAAGAAATAAACCCAAGAAAAGAGATGCTATAGGACAAGGGAAAGATCCATACCCTCAAGAACAATCTAGGAAGAAAATCAAAGGGGTATTTTCTTCTTTGTCATCAATCTAATAAATTTGGATTAATACCAAAGAGGGGCATATCTGAACACCCTAACTTTTTTTATAAACCTTCGTACATTTAAAAATCCATGATTTGAAAATCTTCTTAGAGTTGTAATAAATGCCAAGCATCATTTTGTAAAAGAGAAAATATTTTGGAATTTCGAAAATCACAACCCCTAGATTTGTAAAGCAATTTGAAAACCTAATATCTAAGATATTTTCAAAAAGTAAGTTGATCTATTCAAAGCTAGAGCAAAGCCCGAATCAACAGGAGGTGTAGTTTTCGGGAGAAGATATGGATGGATTCCAAATCGCACAGAGGCAATGCATGCCCAAGTCAAACCCAATCAAGCAAGATTTGACTAAGGCCAAACAAGATCCCAACAAAATTAAAGGCAATTCAAATCAAGGTTTTACTCAAAGCAAGAGTGAGGACCAAACATGACTCAATCCAAACCTCAAGCAGGATCCAATCAGATTTCGATAGAAGCAGAACTAAATTCAAGACCCAATTAGATTGGATCCAATTCAACTCCAAGATAAATCAAACCATGATCTAATTCAAAAGAAATGATGCATTCAAGGCAAAACAAGATATGGCTTGGGCCAATTCCCAATCAAGCAAGACATGAGTTAAATCAAGTGAAAATTTAAGTTGAAGGACTTCACCAAATAGGTGTAAGGAAGCATGCGACCAAGTCACAAATTGAGGAGTACACTCAGACTAAGTCAGCTAAGGCATCTTGTATATTGATCAAGGTTCAAGTCATGTCAAGCCAAATGGGGAAGTCTGATCCATGCCATGGACTGCACCATGGCCACATTCAAACCGGGCCAAGCAAGATGGGTCAAACCCGAATTGAGTCTTACAATGAAGCACCAAGCTCCAACACATGGAAGGCTCTAGAGACCCCCTTGAAATCTACAAATAGGGGCCTTGGGGTGCTAGTTTGGGATCATCCAAGAGAGAAGTTAGTCCCTGCAACAAGAGAGGGAGAGAAAGAAAGAAACAGAGAGAGAGAGAGGAAGGAGGAGGAGGCACCGCTCATCATCCCCAAGCCACCGGCCACTGGAGGTTTCTTCCAAGTTTCAGGTCACTTCTTTCATTCTTTTTTCAATACTTTATTCTTTACTTTCATTCAATTTAATGGGGTTGTAATTAAGAAACTTATGTCTCCATCTTTGATGTAATAATTAAGGGGTAATGCTTCCCAATTTCCTTTACGTTTGTTGATACATGCTATGTATTTGATTTTCAATTTCTTCTACCCCAAATATATATTATAAGATCTTATATCTCCTAATCCCCTCTATATTTGCGATATAATAATAATTTATTTCATTTACTTCAGTTCTTTATATTTTAATTACTGTAGATTATCTTTTACTCCAATCAAAATGCATTCATGTATTTTATACAAACCAAAACTCTGTTTTCTATAATCTACATATGTCCGATAATGATTTTTATTTCCTTACTCCTTACTCAAAATGCAATAAAATTTTGCATATGTTTGAGAATTTTAGGGTCGTGCAAACCCACAAATAAAATCAAAATAAAGTCTATAAATCCCGCACTTCCTGTAATAGAGGTTGAGTCATAATCCCATAACTTTGTTTGTATTGAACTATTTTAATGAAAAATAGTCTCATTGAAAAGCTTAAAACTATAGCTTTACAACGAGACCACTTTCATAAAAATCAAAGATCTTATTGCGGAGATAGTCATTTTTCCAAGCCTTTATGTCTTTGTCATATATGTGTCCCGAATACTAGAGTTAGGGATATTATGAGATTTAATTCTACACATATATAACACCTAAAATCAAAATAAAAATACTTTGCAAATTACATCCCACTCTGGTTTTTATTAATTATTAAGAATTTTTGAAGGTTCAGAAACTATCTAAACAAATCAGAAAACAAGTCTTTGAAAATAGAATCAGTTTATATTTTTCAGGATGTGAAGTGTTTTGAGTCAGAATTAGGTTCATAGTTTTTGCAAAACTTTTGGAATTGAAATTTGATTTCAAAAACTTATTAGATCTCAAACAATTTTCAAAGTACCTAAATCGACCCTTGAGTATCGGTTCAAGAAGATCTGCGACGAAAAGAATTCACTTACCCACAATCACTAAAGAAGTCATAAATCATCTTTGCTAATTTGAGCAAACTAGCTGGCACGCTCGCACACTCATAGTTTGTGAATTTAGTTTCAAGTCTTTACATGGACTTCTGAATAAAAATTCAAATCTACATAACCAAAACTTTCTACAATTTCTTCATACTCCCTATAACTTCTCTACGCACATCAAAAGTTAATTACCACTACTAAAAGGTAAAACCAATATACGTAACTCTATCTCACAACCTTACATGTCCTAAAGTTTAGTATCACACACAAAAATAAAAACTATTTTTCATTTATCAACCCATAACCTATAAACATGAGAATCATCCAACATTACTCCCCATGATGTGCAATTCTTCAATAATGAGAAAAGCTCTAAACTAGATATTTTTCATAAGAGCTTTTTGAATCCATCTACCATTTGATCATTTGTAGAGCAATATTTAAAAATAATGACATCACTTTTAAGTAGGTCACAAATAAAATGAGGATAAATTTCAACATGCTTTGTTTTTTAAAGAAATGTTAGATTTTCTACTATTTTATGTCACAAAATATTTTGATTGCTTTAGTTTGTTTCATATGTAAATCTTCTAAAGCCCTTCTTGTCCTCATCAATGGACATGTTATTATTGATGCCACAATATATTCAAATGCAATTAAAGCTTGCTTTTTTGAACTCCAAGAAATAGCTTCACATCCTAGAATAAATGCAAAACCACTTGTACTTTTTTTATATATAGTTGAACCTACCCAATCATTATCAATAAAACTAGTTAGATTAAAATTGTATATAGTTTTATACTATTTTCTTTAATTGGATGTAGACCGAATATAGTGCAAGATTTGCTTGGCTACACCTAAATGATACATTGATGGATTTTGTGTAAATCGGTTAATCAAACTAATTTGAAATAATATATCTGAATGAGTACGAGTTATATAAATTAATCTCATTACCATTTGAGTCATACTTGACCTACTACACCGATGCCACTTGTATTCTTCTTTGGTGGCAAGTCTATTAACTCTCATGTTTCATTTTTCTCAACATCATGCATCTCTTTTTTCAATGATTTTCTCCATTTACTATTTGATTCATTTTTATCATTGCATACTTCTTCATAACTCATCGGTTCTCCAACCATTAAAAAATTAAACATCATCTTACCTTTTATGGAGAAGTATCATCAACCAATTCTAGCTCAATATCCTTGTAACAACTTTTTCTTTTCGGGCTCTTTTGACTCAACTTCATCTTCAAAAAAAGTTACATGTTGATTTTTTTGTCTCATTTGCAAAAACTACTTACAAAAAACTAACATCTCATCAAATAATGAATTTTTAAAAGATTCTTGCTCTTTTTGTCCATTTAGAGCACTCATTTGGTCAATTAAAGTATATGAAGTACACGGAAAAGTATGTAAGTTATTCACATGCTTTGTAAAGAGTTTGTTAGGTAATGCTATTGTTGGCTAGATATTAAGATAAACGGATGTTGCACTACTTTTATCCAATAATCATTTGGAAGATGATTTTCACTCAACATACACTGGGTCATCTCAAAACTCAAGATTCAAAACCTTGTTAGATGTTAGTGATATGTTAGGACTAATGTCATTGATATATATCATGCCAACACAATGTCACCATTCTCCGTCAATCACCTCATATGTCATGTTGATGGTGCTAGTGACAGAGTATTATAGTGATGAATTTTTGTTACTTAAGTTTGATAGAAAGTGTATTTTAGGGTACCAAAATGGAGTTTAATATTCAAAATATATTATAGGGAACCAAAATGGAGTTTACTGAAGTTTTAACAAATATACCATTAGGTATATATATATGTATATATATATAAATAAAAATAGACATAGTGCAAGTATATAAATATATTTTATGTAAATATGTAGCATATAAGTATATATAAAATTATGATAAATATTATTTGCATACATATGTACTCTTAAAAAATGAAAAAGCATCGGCCAGGATTAGAGCAAGGCACCTATACTAGTGGGAAAATGGTTTATTCTGAAATTGTCGGTAGAAAAACACTCGACTTGATTGAAATGGTTGGAATTAAGTTTGACATGTTATAAATATTAGATAAGTAGAAAAAAGAAATAGCAACAATTTGAAACAACTTTTTAACAATTCTGACCATTAGATATCCGAAGAAAGGAAGAATAGCAATCGTAAATAACTTTTTTACAATTTCGACTTTTGGAAAGTCAGCAAAAAGAAGAAAAAACAGTCAATAATGTCCCATGAATTATCTCCTCCATTGGAGAAATTTTCTTTTTACCTTTCTCTCCCACGTAAGGCTTGTGTTCCATTTTCCCTCTCCATCACAACCTCTTCATCTCTTGTCTCTCTTGTTCTCTTCAACAAGCCCACTCCCATTGATGAAAGATTGAACGTGCCAGCTCTCATCGCCTTTAATATGATACTCTCTCTCGCTCTGTGGCGATCACATACTCACACCCTCTCTCTATAGGTTATGTCTCGATGGACCTAATTTACGTCCAAACGCAACAAGAACCAACCCTATCTTTCATTGTATTGGTTGTAGCACAAGTCCCATCTTTCATTGTATTAGTTGTGATTGTGGTGGTTGATACTCATCCCTTTTCCAAACTCATTGAGCCCAAACACCATTCAATCTGGATTTTTCAGGTATACCCTTTATGTTGGAGATCATCACAATTTCATTGTTAATTATGAAAATAATGTTGTATCATGGATTATGTTTATGCTTAACATGTTCTCGTACCAAACGAGGCTTGATCATGTTCATGTTATCTGTTTTTTGAAATTAGTCCCCTTGTCATTATGTGTTGGAGAGAAAGGGTGTGTTTGCTTAAAGTCCGGTTATGGTTTAAAATCATCAACTGTCCCAAACCCCTAATTGAAATATTTATTTCTATTGTAAAAGAAAATAACAATAAACTACAATGGACGATATATTAGTCATGTGCTATAATTTATGTTCTAAAACTTTTAACTTAAGGTGAGCCACTATCTTGGATCGATTAAGAAATGTCCCTTTACTTTTTCACATCATTAGAGACTACAACAACAACTACAACTAAGCCTTTTCCCATACTAGACGGGGTTGGCTACATGGATTCTTTGTTTCTATAGAGCCCTATCTTGTGCCATGTTAGCAGTTAACTCACAATAAGCTAGATCATTTTTACTGTTTCTTTCTAACACTTTTGTGGCCGTCCTCTACCTCTTTTAATACTTTCAAAATCTAGTTTTTTATACCTTCTTAAAGGTTATTCTTTTGATATTCTTTCTATATGTCCAAACCATCTTAAACGATATTCTCTAATTTTATCCTCTATTGGTGCTACTCCTAATTTGTTTCTAGTAACCTCATTATATATACGGTCTTTTCTTGTATGACCACTCATCCATCTCAACATCTTCATTTTTATCACAGACATCTTTTGTATGTGTTGATGATTAACTGCCTAACACTCAGAACCATAAAACATGACAGGTCTAATTGTTGCTCTATAATATTTAACTTTTAACTTTAATGGTATATTCTTATCACCAAAAATACCTTATGCTCCTCTCTATTTTAACCAACCAGCATTAAAATCGTTTAATGCATTTAATTGATGACAATAACATGCGGTTGTCAATATCATAAGATCTTCATGGATGTCAATTGTTTATGAGATAGAAGTTTGATCTATAGGCCTACAATTTGAAGTCAATATATTTGTGATTATGGATAGCAAGTAGGAGTATATACCTTTGTTCATTATATCGTGACAAATACTTAAGATAGTGAGATAAATTATTGTTCATGTGTTGATGTCATAACAAATATTTGGCATACCAAAATGGGTAAAATTTCATATTATTTATTATAATTTTATTTGTAACTATATTACATGAATCTTTCACAGATTAACAAAAACCTATTATATGGGAGATATTATAAACATTTAGCAAGACACCTTTGGTCCACTTGAATCACATGAGGATAGAGAGAATCGACTAATATTAAAGAAATGTGAAATGCCTCAAAAAACAACCAAGTTTTTGTAGCAAAGACATGAAAAGTATTCCATATTTGAAACTAAGTTTTTGTAACAAAGCCACGTATATAACCATATTCTGGACAGAAGCTGACAAGCAGCTTAGACATATTCCATTGACTAACACAGTTGACGTTGTTCAAGGCAACCTTTGTTGCTAATAACTTTAATCATTATATAAGATATCTATACCAAGACAAATCATTTGATTCCAGGCTTTACGTATTTCTTGCAGACAATACCACTCCCAGAAAAGCCACCAGTGCAGGTGATGGCACCGCTGAAAGTATCAGCTACTGTTGTCTCGTCAGCAGTTCCTTTGAATCGTGCGACGGCGCCATCGGCGGTGAAGAGATTAGAGGTGGAAAACTTATCGTTGCCAGCCATGAGTGGCATGGACGCACTGATCTTCACCGGGGTCTGGTAGTCGTCCCGATAAGTCTGACCCAGCACACCATCAACATCTTGACTCAGTGAGTAGAACTTGAATGCCAGTTCAAGGTGCGCAAAGCAATCTTCATCGACGATGCCATAGTTGTGCACTTGAGACTCCTCCTTGGTGATGGGCACGACTCGCGCATACATGGTTAAATTCCCAGGGATGTCAAGGGTGATACTGTTGGTGTCGCTTACGCGTGTTATGCTAGCAAGTTTGGCCGGCCCAAACCAGTTTGCACCATCTTTGGTTGGAATTTCCACGGTAGCACGGTCGAACTTGACCTTACGGTGGTCAATCGAGTCATCCTATGTAGCTACCTTATCTGCACCTATATAGACTCTGTGTGACCCGAAGAATAGTGCTACGGATTGAATCCAAGTGAAGTCCCTGTTCATGCCATCATTCCTCTTGCCTATGAAATGGGCGTTGATGTGAAGATTGGAGTCAGATACAAGGCAGAAATCTTTATTTTTCTTGCCATGGAAATAGAAGGTGACCCCATCTCCACCCACGAACCGGGGATCTTGACACACAGAGCCCCGCTTGTTACAAGCTGTCAGACGTTCAAAAACATTCTTCAGTTTTCATAAATATATTAGCGGAATATGTCATTAATTAGATGTTTCAAATAAGTCATCATTAAACATAATTCTATAGCAAGATCAATTATCTACGGACGTTATAAAACCTAGTGAATCATACTGTACATGATTTCTCTAGTAAAGTGGGATATTAAGTGTTTGTAGCGAGTATGAAAGATTTTTAACCGCTGAACAAAGGAAAGTAACGAACGTCGTCACTACGGCAAAAGTTTAGAATTTTATCTTATTTTAAAAATAAACTCTCCTGCAAACATGGTTGCATTCAAAAGATTGATACTTCAAATCGAAGTACAAGCAAGAGATTTTGATGATCACTTACGGCTGATTCCCTTGCATGCGATACAATCAGCCACACACGTCTGAGGGCATTTAGTTGGACACCTGAGGAGATGCAAATAGCAACGAGGGTATTTCTTGTCCTTACAGATTACTGTCTTTGGTGTTGTTTGGGCTGAATCCACATCCCATTCAACACGCAGAACGATTAAGGAGAAGAGGCAGAGGAGGAGGCGTTGTCTCAACGCCGGTGCCCTAGCCGTCCTGGGAACTAATTGAATGCTGGCAGTGCTGATGCATGTTTAGATGAACCCTAGGGCCTTTTATAAGGTTCACATGAAAGGTGGTGTTGCCAACTCTTTTCAGAAATGATAGTAACTCTTCTTGTATCCCGGTGTTAGAAAACGGATTAATGAATAGCGAATCTTTCAGAATCTCAAGAAGAATATGACAGAAAAGACCTATAATAACGTGGTACAAATGAACTAGCTGGATTTGAATCCAAGCATAAAAAAAAAATCTCACAACAAAGAAACAACATATGAGCTTTTTTCTATACCATACGAGGCACACTATATGAAATATTTGTTTTCTAGAGGCTCACTAAATAGATTCTTTGTTTCCATAAAATTTGATCAAGTTAACCGTTAACTCAACATAAGCTGAATCATTTTTTATTATTTTATAATAATATTTTTGTGGGTTTTTTTCTTTTAAAATATTTTTGTTAATTTCTCAAATATCTTTTAACAAAGCTTTCCTTGATCGTCTTTCTACGTGTCCAAACTATCTTAATTAATTTTCTCATTTAATCATCTTTTGTGTGATTCCCACGTTGTTTTGCAATAACTTCACCACTTATATTGTCTTTCCTATAATATTTTTTGCCCAAGCATTGTAATTATTTTACATAGACACGCATTAAGTGGAGAAAATTCAAATGGAAACTCCAGTTTTGGATTTCCATTCTCTAAGAAAACTTGGCTGCCAAACAAAGATTTAATTTATTGCCATAAATATTGTTTTCTTTTCATATGGCTTTTCTATATGTAGTGAGGTGATAGGAAACACACAAAGATTAGACTAAGGACGAGACCGTTCCCTGCGATTCTAAATTAGGACTAAGCTGGCCACCAATATTTCTATGTCTGAACGATAAATTCGTCTAAAATTTATAAAGTTATAAGAAACTAAAATTATACATGGTGAGACCGTGTAAAAAACCTTGCCTCAAAAACTGGATATAATTCTTATGTGACGTTAGTGCCGCTAAGGGAACATACTTTTGCATTAAACTTGCATAATTATAAAAAGAAAAGATCTTATCTACATTGTAATATTGATTAAGTAAATGTCCTTGTTTTATTTATTTATATTCTGTTCTCCATTTACTTAAGTTTTATATATAGATAAGCAAATACCCCTTATAGGCGCTCATTAAAATTAATTGCAAAATAAAAGTTTACAAATTTAGAAAATCAACTTTGAATATGCATGTTTTTAATTGCAAAATAAAACTCGAAATTTTCTGAGTCACCTTTGAATATGCATGTTTTTATAAATCCAATGCATTTACCTGACACGATAATTTTAAAAATAGACTGACATATGATATTATTTTATCTTCAAACTTCAGTATTTTAAAAATTGCTCAACTGGCAGGGTTCTCGCGCTCCCACACTGCTGGTGGAGTTCGATTCATTCGGGGTGCCTGCGTGTGTCAGGCTCCAGCCTCCCGTGCTAACCAAAAAAAGAAAAAGAATATGAGCTACCTAAATGGAACCATAGTTTCATACAGTTTTACCAACAGAGACTCGTTTCCTAGTTATCGTAAGCCGGCTGAAATAATATGAACCACCGTATCTGTAGTTATTCCGGAGAGGGTGCCTGCCTGTGTGTGTTAGGCGCCGGCCTCCCGTAGTAACCAGAAAAAATAATGAGCTCCCTTAAATTGAAACTCTGTTTCATACATTTTGTCCTACGTGCACTCGTTTCCTATCGATTAAACCACCGTATCTGTAGTTATGGTGGAGCTCACGTCTAAATATGTTTCTCATAAAAAAAAAGGGCGTGTTTTCCAAAGTTTATGTCGGATTCACTACAGTAAATAAATAAGCGCTTCTTTCCAAAGTTTCAACCCATTGTTTGATGACATCCTAACACCTTTACAAGCTATTGTCGTATTTGCTATTCCGACCGTAAACATAGCCGGAATCCATAAATCCGACTGTCTTTCACATCATTCCGACTATTTTAACAGTCGAAAAGAGAACGTAGGAATCGTTTTTGTGGGAATAATCATTTTTTGACTGTCGAACAATCAGAGTCTTAGTCACGACAATCAGAAGGCCGAAGCAACAGCCACAAACTATCGGAACGGTTGACAATATGTTACTATACGAACCTTACTTTTACTGTTTCATTCCAAATTTTGAAAATTATATAACATGGGGCAGGCGTATAGCAACAATCAATTAATCTTGTATAACCCATAACAATAGAAACTGAATCACACAATTGAAAAGTATGAATAGTACATTTATTTATTTAAAGGTTTACAAAGTACAAGAAGAAAAGCTTACATATTCACATTACAAAGATAATTCTTAAGACTTCAATGATTCAATAATCTTTCACGTGATTGGTCCTCAAACACTCTGTGATTATGTGGTTCCTGAATATTTAAAATCAAAGGAATAAGTAAACTACTAAGTTACGAATAACATAAGTAAGACATAAAACATGTTTTCGATACTTGTATTTGTTGTGATGCTGAACTAAATTTAGGTATTATAAGTTGAACAAAATCCTCAATGCGATTCTTGACTCTCCACAGCTGTAACAATCACACTTTAAAGTTAATTGCTTCAATAGGTAAGATCAGTAGCAAAGTCTACAAATATAAAAAATTTATTCATTTTTCATATTATGAAATAGAGATCTACTTGTCCTTGTGGGCTTACAATACTCAAATCTCTCTCATACTCGCTATGATGCTTACCGCGAACACGTTCTATCATAAACAAATGAATAAAACAGACGAAAACGTTGATTTCATTGAAATCATGGCAACCAATTTATGCAAGGATCACCTTATACTTGCAATGCCCTTCAGCCTCCGAAAAGCTAAGAGAAGGATGCTGACACAAAAGTCATGGCCCTTTGGTACATCAAAATCTCATCAAATCTTTGATTTGCTATTAACTTACCCATGGTATCAAAACTAGTCCATGAAATTCCACACTATGGTACAATAGGCTATCCAGTAAGAACTCCTCATGCTTGCAAAAAAGAAACTAGGGACTGATGCAAACTCATCTAAATTGTATTCGCCTTGACAAAGATAATTTTATTTTGTCATTTTGTACTGCCTCAATTGGTGCAGCCTAGAAGCATGAGACTCATGAACAAGATAGTCTCCTAGTTGGTCATAACACATAGCCAGCTCAGGGGCCTACACAACATCACGAGAAATCGAGTAGTCCCGTCTAAGGGTGGAATGGTGTGCTGATAATGAGCAAGACATACCTAGACCCTATAGGTACCTTGCCATAATAACCAGTTTTACCATCGAGAAACCCAAGGTCCACAACAAAGAAAGTAAAAGCATCACCAGCATGCACACGAGGAATGGAAACCTTGTCATTGGTGGCAAGAGTGTACTCAACTTGGACGATTGCAAACAAATACAATCACACTCAAGTCAAGTGAGGATGTGCTCACCCGTGTGGCATTACTAATGTCCTCTCCTGGAGTGGTCAAGTTGTACATTCATGAGGAATTACCACCTTGGATATATCAAGTGAAGATTGAGTCTAGACTCGAGGTCAAATGATCAAACCTTGGACATTTTTAAATCTAATATACAAAATTATTTTAATCTTAACCAAGAATTAAACTATGTAAGAACAAAACTAAAGTTAAAGATGCAAGATGATTGATGCAACTATATAATGGACTCAAGATGCTAAAGATTATGCAAGAATGATATGTTATTATGAGACTAAGGATTAAGGTTTAGGTTGATGGGTGGTAAGGTGATTAAAAGAAACAAGGGATACCATATGATGACCTAATAATGTAAGTAGGTTAAGATCAAAATAATGATATCTATAGAAGCAAAGGATAGGCGCGATGGATGCTAAGATTAAAATCAATAGATATTATGATCCTACTAATGCAAGAAGATGAAGGTGAAGGTGGCTATGCAAGCAAAAGGGTGGATGATGGATGCTGATAATGTAAAAGTAGGAAATTATGTTCAACTTAAAGAAAGAAGTGTGCAAACTTGATTAAAAGCTTGAAAACCCTAAAAAGTAAGAACCTAATCAAGATATATGAGCTAAGGGGGGATTTGATGAAGCTAATGTGAATTCAAAATCAGAAATCCTGAAGAGGTTGACCTATACTTGTGAAGGAATAGGTATATTATGGTTAAGTTAAATGGCTAAGGATTTAAGATAGGTTGAAGGGAATCCTAGGGGAACTAGGAAAATATCTAATTGAAAACTAGGTATAACAAATAAAAAAAAAGTGGAACTCACAAAATAAGGGCATCGGGGACTCCTTGGATAGCTGGTCGTTTTTTGGTGGACCTCTCTTGGGAAACATACAATACACCATGGACGATAGAGACAGAGAAGGGAAAAGGAAGAGAAACGGGTGCCCTTGCTTACTTTATTGCCCTTTTGAAACTTGGAGAGAGGGATATTCTTGTCACTTTAGGTAGAGAGATAGATTACATGAGAGGCCACGAGGCCTACTTATAGAAGGGATTACAGCCTCATATTGATATGAACATATGTCACATGTAACTACAAAGTAAAAAAATAAAGCTTTAAAAACAACTACTTTTGAATATAAAGCCTCATTGGATCAAATGTGGTTATATGACTTGCTTTTTTGATTGATGGTTTGATTTGGACTTGAAGTAGGTTGATGGGTTGACAGCTAGCTAGCTCCAACATGGCTTAGAGGCTCCATGGAGGGCTCAACTTGGTTTGAAGGCTTGAATGGCTACATAGATGGCTCGACCTCACTTGATCCTTGACATGAGATGTTGATTGAAGCTTGATAACTATTGTTATTGTAGCACCAAAGTGAGACACCCAATTGTTGCTTGATGTGGAGTTGGTTCCAATTTTGTGAGTCAAGTCATGGCTAAGGTAGGCTTGGTGTGATTCAAAATTAAATTTTTAATATAATGCTTGGCTAAGGAATTGACTCAAAATAAATTTTAGAACCATAGACATAGGTCGACTAGAACAAATGTGGGTTCAATGAACTTAGGTTACCTAGGATACGTTTAATAAGACTTAGGCTTAATTGAGTCAAGGCATGCTCCATGACTCCATCTTCATTCACGAATGAGACTTTCTCTCATGAGTTGTTGAAAGCAAGTGCTATTCAAAAAAGAATCCCCCCCTAATCCCGTAGACGATAGGTAGCCAGAAGGTAATCCAAGAGGGGGCGTAGCGAAGGATACTTAGGCTACATTTAACTGAATGATAGTGAAGTGGCCTCTAGCTGAGCAAAGCGAAGGATACTATGGACTGAATGAAGTGAAGTGGCACAACTATGGGTGCTGAGCAAAGCGAAGGTCTTTAGACTGAATGTAAGTGAAGCAACTTCAGGCTGAGCGAAGTGAAGTGACGAATTCGTATGCAAATCCTTTTCACTATCCACACTGGGGGCAAAGCCATACTAGAGGAGCCGCAAATATGATTTCCGGTACATAAATCTATAATATACTTTTGAAATAAGGGTTCTTTTTGCCTTGGTTTTGCAATAAATATAAATGTGAAATTTTTTGACAAAAGGCTGAAGGAAAGAGGCAAAGAAGAATATCTCCAAAATGATTTCCACGAATTTCTCTTATCCTTGTATCTTTATATGCCCAATAATGCCTCAAATATAAAGTACTTATGAAAAATCACCCCCTATGAATATATAAAAATTCATTGAAATCATTATTTTTACAAGGAAACTCCTATTTCACACCTTGCATGTATAAATAAATATAAAAACGAACCTATATTTAATATCAATATAAATAACTTTTAGTAAAATTACATGGATAAATAAAGTAAAAACATGTTTAATTTTAACTCAATATGGTTTTGCTACGTAAAAATGGGTTTAACTGATCCAAGGTTTTACCTCACATGAGCTTTAATTATTATAAAAATCAAGACTCAAGGTTTTACCTCATGTACCTTGAAATTGGCCTTAGCAAATTAATTTTAAAAGACATATTTTTGTAAAAAAAATTAGGTTTCACATATGTCACTCTTTGGCATTAAACAAGGGCAACTTGGTTGATGGCAAAGAAGTAAATGCTAGAATTTTACTTGGTCCAAAAATCTTTATGGAAAATTTTTACTTGAGTAAACTTTTGTGAAACTTGATGTAAAAACAATTTTTTAGAAGAAATGTCACGGGTTGAATTAGAGCATGATTAAGCCAGAAGGTGTCTTGTCATGGGAGTATCACAAATCATGCATATCCATGTAGTGCAAGATAAAGAGTGAACTTTGTTTTTTTATTAGAGTATGACCAATTTTCATTTGGGTTGATTTAAGAGAATTTTTTCATTCAAAATCAGTCAGTAAGATTGCTTTGAAAACTTTGTTCTTGGAAAATAAGAGTACATAAACAAGTTTGAAAGATTTCTTGGGGCTTTAGAAAATTTTATTTTTATGCAAAGCTTGTTTTTCATAAAATCAATTTTTAAAATGACCAATTTCAAAGAATATGAAAGTGATAACTGAATTTTGTTTTTTATGTATACAGAAGAGCTCACAAGGCAAATTTCTTGGGAACACCCTCTTTTTCTCCAATATGAACTTTATGAGTTGCCATCTTTAATGAGGTCCTTGAGTCCCTTCTAATGCATCCTCATACATACATAGATAACTTGAGTCCCTTCTTACGTATTCTCAAGATATCTTACATGTTACAAGAATAAGAGACTTGCTCTAAATTGGTAGTTTCAAAAGAAAAGAAAATATTGAATGAACTTAGTACATCCAGAGTAAAATGGAATGAATATAGGATCCCAATGAAATGACATACAAAATTTGTCTATATAATAAAAGAGGAAGAATGAACCTTGGTGGGATAACACCCTATGGATGTGACAGCTCCCTTATATGTTTTCCCTTGCAAAATCCCTCCAAGACACAAAGCTTCTTGGCTTCCAATAAGATCAAGTGAATGCATCATAGAAAATAAAGTAAACTAGGAACTTTAAAAGCTTGTAAGGTAAGATAAAGCATGAAACCTATTATTAGCCTAAGCTAAAAGGAGTAAATAAAATAATTCTAGTGACTAAGTAAAACAATGGACACCTATGAAAATAGAGAGTGATGAATAGGAGATGAGAATACGACCGAAAATAGGTCTAAATAATGTTTAGCAGTAAGAGATAATTATCATGTAGAGTAATCACATAAAACAGCTCTAGCATAACAAGGAGGAAACTATCCAACAGGACAGATTTAACCTATTTTGATTCAAAATAAAATAGAAAATGACTAGAAGCATCAATGCTATGAGATGAAATGCTGAAAACCACTCAAAGAAACTAAACTTATAAGAAAATGCATGTCTATCATGAAAGATACACCATGAACATGATACGATTATAGATATGCCCCAACCAAGGGAGAGTGTGACCTTAAAAAGGTGAGGGGACAAGTGATGTCCCTGTTAAGCATAATGGTGAGGAGAATATACATTTATTACCTGCTAGAAGAAAAGAAGGAAATTTCTCCTAATATTAACATTAAAACAAGGATAACACTACAATTCAATTCTTTATAGGTGGTCATAGCTTATGAGTTGAATTTTAAAAATTATAAAGATATTTTTGAAAAGCAACCTCTTTATGTAATGAACTACTTCCAATAAGATCTAGAACATCCTAATTTAATTCACAACTGGTATTAAGGGAGGATGAAAACAATATCAATCTTGGTAATAGAATCTTAATTTTCAAAATTCTTGAAATAAATCATCTAGTGATTCATAGACAAATAAACAAGTTAGGACTTTTAACCCTAGGTGAGGCTTAGATCTTCTCTCCACGAATGTAATAAACTCTTAAGATGAAATTACATTGAAGTATGATTTCTCAATTATAAGAGGATATAAAAGATTACTCGGTTCCTTGTGAAGCATCACGAGTTTACATTGAATAGCAATTTGAGTAGGAAAAACAAAAATAGAGTTTTGTATTGCCATTGACTCTTTATTTGTTTAGAAGCCTTTAGCTCTCTTTTTTGTGGGGGAAGTCCTTTGGTCACCAAGGTGCATTCTTTCCCTTTTATTATATACACAAATTTTGTATGTCATTTCATTGGGATTCTATATTTCTTCCATTTTATTGATGCATTAAGTTCGTTCAAGATTTTCTCTTCTTTTGAAACTACCAATTTAGAGCAAGTCTCTTATTCTTGCAACACGTACGGTATCCTCAGAATACTTAAGGGACTCAAGTTATCTACGTATGTGTATATGTGAATTTTTATTTCGAAGCCTATGTAGAAACTTGAAATTAAATTTTTGAACTACATCGTATGCACGAGCATGCCAGCTAGTTTGCTCAATCTAGCAAATATTGATTTCTGACTTCAGTAGCAATTGTGGATAAGTAAATTCTTTGCGACGTAAGACTTCTTGAAATGATGCTCAAGGGTCAACCTAGATGCTTTGAAAATTGTTTGAAATACGATAAGTTTTTAAAACTAAATTCCAATTTCAAAACTTTGACAAAAATCGTGATTTGATTTCCTAACTCAAACACATTCTATGTCTTGAAAAACAGAAACTAGTTATATTTTCAGAGGCTTGTTTCTAATTTTTTTAGATAACTTTTGAATCTCCAAAAATTTTAAAAATTTTAAACAAAATATAATTTAATGTGGAGATTCGGAACCTATTTTTAATTTTATTTTACATGTCATAGATTTATTCAATTAAATCTAAAAATAGACCCTACTCAGATATTCGGGACAGACCTGTGCAAAGTCAGAGGTTTAGAAAATGATTGTATCTTTAAGCTCAGATCTCCAATTTCTATGAAATTAGTGTTGTTGGAAAGCTACAAATTTCAGCTTTCCAATGAGACTATTTTCAATTAAATTGGTTCAATGTATATAAATATATTATATAATAACCCAACCTCTATTGTAGGAACTTCTGGTTTTTCAGAATCTATTCGGATCTCAATAAAACTTCTCCGATTTTATTTGTGATGTTTCACAAGCCTAAAATTCATGAAAATTTTATTAAAAGTGTGTTGGTGTGTGTTTATTAGACTACAAAGTTTCAGAACATTTGGAGTAGGGGGTTAAGATATAAAATTCATTCATCGGACATGTGTAAAGTACAGAAAAAACAGGTTTTTGATTTTTACAGGATTCATGTGTGTTTTCATCCGAATTAAAATTTAATCTATATTAATTTAAAATAAATAAAACCCTAATTACCACGTGAGCATAGGGGGATTAAGAGATCTATAATCTTATATTATGTTATAGAGTAGAAATGATCAAAATTAAAACATATAACGAATAGCATATGAATGAAAAAGAGATGGGGCAATGTATGAACCTTGATTAATAATACATCATAATGGAGACATGAGCTCCTAAATTACAACCCCATAAAGATTAATGAAAGAAGAGAGATTTAATTATAAAAAAAATAAAGGAAGAATGGACCTGTGGCAGAAACATTGGAGGATGGCCAGTGGTTAGTGGCGGCGCACCTTCTTCTTCATCTCTTCCTCTCTCTCTCTCTCTCTTTCTCTCTTTCTCTCCCTTTCTTTCTCTCCCTCTTGTTGGGTCGTGGGATGTTGGATGGCTGGATGATTTGTGGATGGTATGATTGAACTCGGATTGATGGTTTGTAACCCCCTTGAGGCCCCTTTTATAGGCCAAGGGTTGCCCCTTTGGTGCAGATTTTTGTAAGGCAAGTTGCCTTATTTAAGATGGTTGCAGTTGGCAAGTGAATGTTGGCCCTTCTTGTCAAAAACTTGCTCCGTCTGATATGGTAAGTGGGTGTTGGCTTTTCTTGCTAAAAAATATGCTCCATTGGATATGATAAGTGGAGCTGCTCAATTAATAAAGCTTGATAAGGTAGGCTGCTTGATCCTTTGATGCTGAACTAGGCAGGTAAGTATTGATGAAACCGGCAAGCCTTTTATGCCTTGGTGACTTTCCAAATTGTGTATCAAGGTCACCTTCTTTTTTCATGGATGACGCCGATTTTCCTTCCTGAATGTCGACCTTTCTTTTCGAGCATCGACTTTTCTTCTTGAACGTCGACTTTCCTTTCTTGAACATTGACTTTCCTTTTTCGATGGCGACTTTTCTTTTTTGAGGCCAACCTTCCTTTGTAGATACCGACTTTCCTTCTTAAGCGTTGACTTTCTTGTTTTGATGCTGACATTCCTTTTTAATACCTAAAACTAAAAATGACAAGTTACCTTGCCCAACAGTACCGAAATTGGCAAGTGTTCGGTCGTTGTCTTTTTGGTTTATCCCATCTCCTCTTTCCGAGGAATTTGCCTCATTCCGGTCTGAGTTTCATATATGATAGGTATGGTTTCAAACACTTATATAAAAAAATATTTTTATATTTAAAAGCATCAAATTTAATGAAATCAAATATTATTTTTAGAAAGCACTAGGTTTCATTCCCAGTTTCTATTTGCAAGGGTGAACTACTTTCACTTCGTGAGTCAATCTATAACAACCTTGACCATTTAACCCTTTTCGTGGGTGTAGAGTATCGAACCACTTTAACCACTTCAACGGGTGTAGGGTATCAAATCACTTTAACCACTTTAGTGGGTGTAGGATATCAAACCAACCACTTTAATGAGTGTAGGGTATCGAACCACTTTAACCCTCGGGTATCAGGTTTAGGGATGAGACTATTCTTGACCGGGCGAATTTCTAAGGTCTGATTTGAATTTAATTTATTTATGAATTTCAAGGGTTTTGGAATTTTATAAATAGATAAATTTGCAAACATCTTTGGGTTTGATTCCCAATATTCTCATTTTCATTTGTTTATAAAAAACAATGTTTGAAATCATCCTTTCTTTGAAGGCAATCATTTAAAAAGGCATAATCATCCAATTTGTTCTTGAGGGCAAAATAGCCATTTATGTAATTTTGTCCAAATTGATTTTTTTTCGAGAGGGATCCAATATACCATCATTTTGAGGTTGATACAAAATTTTGGGGCAAAAATAAATTCGTTTAAGGAATTTTTATTTGAAAAAACCCTTAAAAGACCCAAAGCTGCCAAAAAAAGCAAAATTTCTAAAGGAAGAATTTTTTTTATTTATAGTATGTACAAGGATGCTTTATAAGGGATTCAAAGACCTCATCAAAGATGGAAACTCATAAAGTTCATATTGGAGAGAAATAGGGTGTTCCCAAGAAATGTGCCTTGTGAGCTCTTCTACATACATAAAAATCAAAATTCAGTTATCACTTTCATATTATTTGAAATTGGTTATTTTAAAAATTGATTTTATGAAAAACAAGCTTTTTTTGAAAATAAAATTTTCTAAAGCCCCAAGAAATCTTTCAAACTTGTTTATGTACTCTTTATTTTCCAAGAACAAAGTTTTCAAAGGAATCTTTCTAATTGATTTTGAAAGAAAAAATTCTCTTAAATCAACCCAAATGAAAATTGGTTATATTCAAATATAAAAACAAATTCTCTCTTTATCTAGCACTACATGGATATGCATGGTTTGTGGTACTCTAATGACAAGACACCTTTTGTCTTAATCATGCTCTAATTCAACCCATGACATTTCTTCTAAAAAATTGTTTTTACACCAAGTTTCACAAAAGTTTACAAGTTTACTTAAGTAAAAATTTTCCATAAAGATTTTTGAAGCAAGTAAAATTTAAGCATTTACTTCTTTGCAATTAATGAAGTTGCCCTTGATTAATGCCAAAGAGTGATATATGTAAACACATAAATTTTTTTACAAAAATATGTTTTTAAAAATTATTTTGCTAAGGCCAATTTCAAGATACATGAGGTAAAACCTTGAGTCTTGATTTTTATAAAAATTAAAGTCGTGTGATGAAGGAATATATATATATATATGCTTTTTGAGAGAAGGAGAACAAGATGGAATTTCCAAGAGTTTTTATTTGAAGGCGATGAAGCACACTTCATCAAAAATTTATTTTATAAAGTGGGTCAGTCATGGCTTGTATTCTATCCCTCTTTAGGTGTTCCAAACCCTAAATAAACTCATTAAAATGTTTTGGGTCAGTTAAACCCATTTTTACCTAGAGAAACCATATTGCCTTAAATTAAACTTGTTTTCACTTTTTATCCATGTAATTGTATTAAAAATTATCTATATTGATATTAAATATAGGTTGGTTTTTATATTTATAATGCATCAAAATTTCCGAATTCACATATATACATATGTTCTTGCACATGCAAGGTGTCAAATAGGAGTTTCCTTGTAAAAATAATGATTTCAATGCATTTTTATATATTATAGGGGGTGGTTTTTCATAAACACTTTATATTTGAGTCATTATTGAGCATATAAATATATTATAGATTTATGTACATGGATCATGCCTTGGCTCAATTAAGCCGAAGTCTCATTAAACCTAGCCTAGGTAACCTAAATTCAATGAACCCACATTTGTTCTAGTCGACCTATGTCTATGGTTCTAAAATTTATTTTGAGTCAATTCTTTAGCCAAGCATTATATTAAAAATTTAATTTTGAGTCAAACCGAGCCTACCTTAGCCATGACTTAACTCACAAAATTGGAACCAGCCCCATATCAAGTCGCAAATGGGGTGTTTCACTTTGGTGCTTCAATATCAATAGTTATCAAGCTTTAATCAACATCTCATGTCAAGGATCAAGTGAGGTTGAGCCGTTCATAGAGCCATTCAAGTCATGCCAAGCCTTCAAACCAAGTTGAGCCATCCATGGAGCCTCTAAGCCATGTTGGAGTTAGCTAGCTGTCAACCCATAAACCTACTTCAAGTCCACATCAAGCCATCAAGCCAAAATGCAAGCCGTATAACCACATTTGATCCAATTAGGCTTTATTTTCAAAAGTAGTTGTTTTTAAAGCGTTATTTTTTTTACTTTGCAGTTACATGTGGCATTTGTTCTTATCAATATGAGGCTGTAATTTCCTCTATAAGTAGGCCTCTTAGACTCTCATGTAATGTATCTCTCTATGTCAAGTGACAAGAATATCCCTCTCTCCAAGTTCCAAAAGGGCAATAAAATAAGCAAGGGGTACCCGTTTCTCTTCCTTTTCCCTTCTCTCTTTATTGTCCATGGTGTATGTGTATGCTTCCCAAGAGAGGTCCACCAAAAAACGACCAGCTATCCAAGGAGTCCCCCATGCCCTTATCTTGTGAGTTCCACATTTTTTTATTTGTTAGCCCTAGTTTTCAATTAGATATTTCCCTAGTTTCCCTAGGATTCCCTTCACCGTATCTTAAATCCTTAGCCATTTAACTATAATATACCTATTCCTTCACAAGTGTAGGTCAACCTCTTCAGGATTTCTGATTTTGAATTCACATTAACTTCATCAAATCCTCCCTTAGCTCATATATCTTGATTAGGTTCTTACTTTTTAGGGTTTTCAAGCTTTTAATCAAGTTTGCACACTTCTTTCTTTAAGTTGAACATAATTTCCTATTTTTACATTATAAGCATCCATCGTCCACCCTTTTGCTTGCATAGCCACCTTCACCTTCATCTTCTTGCATTAGTAGGATCATAATATCTATTGATTTTAACCTTAGCATCCATCGCCCCTATCCTTTGCTTCTATAGATATCATTATTTTGATCTTAACCTACTTACATTATTAAGTCATCATATAGTATCCCTTGTTTCTTTTAATCACCTTACCACCCATCAAACTAAACCTTAAGCCTTAGTATCATAATAACATATCCTTCTTGCATAATCTTTAGCATCTTGAGTCCATTATATAGTTGCATCAATCATCTTGCATCTCTATCTTTAGTTTTGTTCTTACATAGTTTAATTCTTGGTTAAGCTTAAAATAATTTTGCATATTAGATTTTAAAATGTCCAAGGTTTGATCATTCGACCTCGAGTCTAGACTCAATCTTCACTTGATATATCCAAGGTGGTCATTTCATCATGAATGTACAACTCAATGTTTTCATCGGTTTCATGCATTTGTTTATGATGGAATGTGTTGTGGTTAGCATCATAGTATGAGAGAGATTTGAGTTTTGGTAAGCCCACAAGGACAAGTAGATCTCTATTTCATAATATGAAAAATGGTAAATTTTTTATATTTGTCGACCTTACTACTGATCTTACTATTGAAGCAATTAACTTTAAAGTGTGATTGAGTCAAGACTCGCATTGAGGATTTTGTTCAACTTATAATATATAAATTTAGTTCAGCATCACAACAAATACAAGTATCGAAAACATGTTTTATGTCTTTTGCTTATGTTATTCGTAACTTAATACTTTACTAATTCTTTTGATTTTCAATATTCAGGAACCACATAATCACAGAGTGCTTCAGGACCAATCACGTGAAAGATATATTGAATGATTAAAGTCTTAAGAATTATCTTTGTAATGTGCACATGTAAGCTTTTCTTCTTATACTTTGTAAACCTTAAAATAAATAAATGTGTCATTCATACTTTTCAGTTGTCATTCAATGGGTTAGTTATGTATTAGGCCTGCCCCATGTTATACAAATGATTGTATGATTTTCAAAATTTGGAATGAAACAGTGAAAATAAGGTTTGTATCGTTACACATTGTCAATCGTTCCTTCAATTGATTTCAAAGTACCTAATCCCGATTGTTATCTTCAGTTACATCTGTTATGAGTTATGATAATTTCTATGCTTATTCCGGATGTTGGACACAATCGCAATAGATGATAATTCCCTCCATTGCCAACAACAGAATATGTAGAACATTCAGAATATAGTTGGTTGTGGCTGTTGCTTCGGCCTACATATTCCGACTGTCGTGAGTAAAACTCCGATTGTTCGACAATCAAAAAATGATTATCCAACAAAATGATTCGTGTGTTCTCTTTCTTATTGTGTATTGTGACTGTTGCTTCGACCTTTTGATTGTCGTGACTAAGACTCTGATTGTTCGACAGTAAGAAAAAATGATTATTCCCACAAAACGATTCCTACGTTCTCTTTTCCACTGTCAAAACAGTCAGAATGATGTGAAAGACAGTCGGATTTATGGATTCCGGCTATGTTTACGGTCGGAATAGTAAATACGACAATAGCTTGTAAAGGTGTTAGGATGCCCCCAAACAACGGGTTGAAACTTTGGAAATAAGCGCTTATTTATTTAATGTAGTGAATCCAACATAAACTTTGGAAAACACGCCCTTTCTTTTTTGTGAGAATCAACCATAACTACAGATACGGTGGTTTAATCGATCAGTCGGACCATCCTATCAGGGAAACGAGTGCATGTAGGACAAGATGTTTGAAACGGAGTTTCAATTTAAGGGAGCTCATTCTTTTTTCTGGAATAACTGTAGATAGGGTGGTTCATATTATTTCAGCCGGCTTATGATGACTAGGAAACGAGCCTCTGTTGGTAAAACTGTATGAAACTATGGTTCCATTTAGGTAGCTCATATTCTTTTTCTTTTTTTGGTTACCACGGGAGGCTGGAGCCTGACACACGCGGGCACACCGAATGAATCGAACTCCACCAGCAGTGTAGGAGAGCGAGAACCCTGCCAGTTGAGCTAGTTCTCGGGGTGCAGCGAGCTCATAATCATTTGGTCATCAGCTTGGGTAAAATTTGCTCCACCAGCAGCTTGGTATGCTTAGTTTGAATGAGAGACATTGTCTGTCATCAATATTAGAATGTATTTAACGTAATAAATGCCCAGCATTCCCTTTGGAAATCACGTCCTATTAATGTATAGCTTACTTCATGTAAGCGGACTTTGTTGTACGAAAACAGATGACAACTAATATAGAAAGTAAAATGAATGCCGATTCTCCACATTTCCTTAGTATAAATCAATTTTAACAATAAATAGCATATATATATAACTCTTAAGCAATATTAAGATCATCTAATGCCAATTTAATATGTATTAAAGCCCAAGTAACTTAGCAAAAGCATCGAAAAGTTTCTAATACTTTGTGGAATGATTTACGAAATATTCAAAATCTCAAAACAAATCAAATAGTTTGAAAAATAGCTGTTTTACTTCGTCTTACATTCTTAAATAATACTTAGAATATAATAGTCAAACAATGTCCATGCTTGTTTATTTATTATCAAAGATGTTCAATAAAGGAAATCATTTTTCTAAAAAAAATATAAACAATTTTTTACTGAAGTTTGAAGATAAAATAGTATCATATGTTAGCCTATTTTTAAAATTATCATGTCAAGTAAATGCATTGGATTTATAAAAACATGCACATCCAAAGGTGACTCAGAAAATTTCATGTTTTCGTTTTGACCACGAAAGTTGGTTTTCTAAATTTGTAAAGTTTTATTTTGTAATTAATTTTAATGAGCTCGTACAAGAGGTATTTGCTTATCTATATATAAAACTTAAGTAAATGGAGAATAGAATATAAATAAATAAAACAAGGGCATTTACTTAATCAATATTAAAATATAGATAAGAACTTTTCTTTTTATAATTATGCAAGTTTACTGCAAAATTAAGGTCCCTTAGCGGCACTAACGGCACATAAGAATTTGCTTCAGCGTCCCATCGACTAGGATGCTTTGAAGAATGGCTATATCGAGTTTTTGAGGCAAGGTTTTTTACACAGTCGCACCATTAATTGTGATGTATAATTTTAGTTTCTTATAACTATAAGTTTTCGATGAATTTATCGTTCAGACAGAAATATTGGTGACCAGCTTAGTCCCAATTTAGAATCGCAGGGAACGATCTCGTCCTTAGTCTAATCTTTGTGTGTTTCCATATGAAAGGAAAACAATATTTATGAGAATAAATTAAATCGTTGTTTGGCAGCCAAGTTTTCTTAGAGAATGGAAATCCAAAACTGGAGTTTCCATTTGAATTTTCTCAACTTAATGCGTTTCTATGTAAAGTAGTTACAATGCTTGGGTAAAAAATAATATAGGAAAGACAATATAAGTAATGAAGTTATTGCAAAACGTGAAAATCACACAAAAAGATGATTAAATAAGAAAAATTATTTAAGATAGTTTGAAAATGTAGAAAGACGATCAAGGAAAACTTTGTTAAAAGGCATATGAGAAACTAATAAAAATATTTGAAAAGAAAAAAATATCAGAGGTATTAAACTAAAATAATAAAAAATGATCCGACTTATATTCAGTTAACAATTAACATGATCAAATTTTATGAAAACAAAGAATCGATTTAGTAAACCTCTAGAAAACAAAGAGTCCATATAGTGTGCCTCGTATGGTACAGAAAAAAGCTCATATGTTGTTTCTTTATTGTCAGATTTTTCTTTATGCTTGGATTCAAATCCAGCTAGTTCATTTGTACCACGTTATTATAGGTCTTTTCTGTCATATTCTTCTTGAGATTCTGAAAGATGCGCTATTCATTACAGCAAGAGTTATTATCATTTCTGAAAAGAGTTGCCAACACCTTTCATGTGAACCTTATAAACGGCCCTAGGGTTCATCTAAAGATGCATCAGCACTGCCAGCCTTCAATTAGTTCCCAGGATGGCTAGGGCACCGGCGTTGAGACAGCGACTCCTCCTCTGCCTCTTCTCCTTAATCGTTCTACGTGTTGAATGGGATGTGGTTTCAGCCCAAACAACACGAAAGACAGTAATCTGTAAGGACAAGAGATACCCTCGTTGCTATTTGCATCTGCTCAGGTGTCCAACTAAATGCCCTCAGACGTGTGTGGCTGATTGTATCGCATGTAAGGGAATCTGCCGTAAGTGATCATCAAAATCTCTAGCTTGTACTTCATGATTTAAAAGTATCGATCTTTTGAGTGCAACCATGTTTGTAGGAGAGTTTCTTTTTAAAATAAGATGAAAATCTAAACTTTTGCCGTAGTGACGATGTTCATTACTTTCCTTTGTTCAGCGGTTAAAAACCTTTCATACTCGCTACAAACACTTAATATCCCACTTTACTAGAGAAATCATGTACAGTATGATTCGCTACAAACACGTAATTTGAAACATCTAATTAATGACATATTCTGCTAATATATTTATGAAAACTGAAGAATGTTTTTGAACGTCTGACAGCTTGTAGCAAGCGGGGCTCTGTGTGTGAAGATCCCCGGTTCGTGGGTGGAGATGGGGTCACCTTCTATTTCCATGGCAAGAAAAACAAAGATTTCTGCCTTGTATCTGACTCCAACCTTCACATCAACGCCCATTTCATAGGAAAGAGGAATGATGGCATGAACAGGGACTTCACCTGGGTTCAATCCGTAGCCCTATTCTTTGGGTCACACAGAGTCTATATAGGTGCAGATAAGGTAGCTACATGGGATGACTCGGTTGACCATCTTAAGGTCAAGTTCGACGGTGCTACCGTGGAAATTCCAGCCAAAGATGGTGCAAACTGGTTTGGGCCGGCCGAGCTTGCTAGCATAACTCGCGTAAGCGACACCAACAGTATCGCCCTTGACATCCCTGGGAATTTAACCATGTATGCGCGAGTCGTGCCCATCACCAAGGAGGAGTCTCAAGTGCACAACTATGGCATCGTCGATGAAGATTGCTTTGCACACCTTGAACTGGCATTCAAGTTCTACTCACTGAGTCAAGATGTTGATGGTGTGCTGGGTCAGACTTATCGAGACGACTACCAGACCCCGGTGAAGATCAGTGCGTCCATGCCACTCATGGGTGGCAACGATAAGTTTTCCACCTCTAATCTCTTCACCGCCGATTGCGCCGTCGCACGATTCAAAGGAACTGCTGACCAGGCAACAGTTGCTGATACTTTCAGCGGTGCCATCACCTGCACTGGTGGCTTTTCTGGGAGTGGTATTGTCTGCAAGAAATAAGGGAAGCCTGCCATCACCGCCGATTTGCCTTGGGAGTGGTATTGTCTGCACTGGTGCCATCAACAGTATCTTATATAATGATTAAAGTTATTAGCAACAAAGGTTGCCTTTAACAACGTCAACTGTGTCAGTCAATGGAATATGTCTAAGCTGCTTGTCAGCTTCTGCCCAGAATATGGTTATGTACGTGGCTTTGTTACAAAAACCTAGTTTCAAATATGGAATACTTTTCATGTCTTTGTTACAAAAACTTAGTTGTTTTTTCAGGCATTTCACATTTCTTTAATACTAGTCGATTCTCTGTATCCTCACTTGATTCAAGTGGACCAAAGGTATCTTGCTAAATGTTTAGAATATCTCCCATAGAATAGGTTTTTGTTAGTATGTGAAAGATTCATGTAATATAGTTTCAAATAAAATTATAATAAATAATATGAAATTTTACACATTTTGGTATGCCAAATATTTGTTATGACATCAACACAAGAACAATAAATTATCTCACTATCTTAAGTATTTGTCACGATATAATGAACAAAGGTATATACTCCTACTTGCTATCCATAATCACAAATATATTGACTTCAAATTGTACGCCTATAGATCAAACTTCTATCTCATAAACAATTGACATCCATGACGATCTTATGATATCGACAACTACATGTCATTGTCATCAATTAAATGCATTAAACGATTTTAATGCTGGTTGGTTAAAATAGAGAGGAGCATAAGGTATTTTTGGTAATAAGAAGATATCATTAAAGTTAAAAGTTAAATATTATAGAGCAACAATTAGACCTACCATGTTTTATGGTTCTGAGTGTTGGGCTGTTAATCATCAACATGTACAAAAGATGTCTGTGACAGAAATGAAGATGTTGAGATGGATGAGTGGTCATACAAGAAAAGACCGTATATATAATGAGGTTACTAAAAACAAATTAGGAGTAGCACCAATAGAAGATAAAATGAGAGAATATCGTTTAAGATGGTTTGGACATATAGAAAGAAGATCAAAAGAAGAAACTTTAAGAAGTATAAAAACTAGATTTTGAAAGTATTAAAAGAGGTAGAGGACGGCCACAAAAGTGTTGGAAAGAAAGTATGTCTATGATACACACCCTTTCTCTCCAACACATAATGACAAGGGGACTAATTTCAAAAAACAGATAACATGAACATGATCAAGCCTCGTTTGGTACAAGAACATGTTAAGCATAAACATAATCCATGATACAACATTCTTTTTATAATTAACAATGAAATTGTGATGATCTCCAACATAAAGGGTATACCTGAAAAATCTAGATTGAATGGTGTTTGGGCTCAATGAGTTTGGAAAAGGGATGAGTATCAACCACCACAATCACAACTAATACAATGAAAGATGGGACTTGTGCTACAACCAATACAATGAAAGATAGGGTTGGTTCTTGTTGCGTTTGGACATAAATCAGGTCCATCGTGACATAACCTATAGAGAGAGGGTGTGTGTATGTGATCACCACAGAGCGAGAGAGAGAGATATATTATTTCAAATTTGTTTGATTAACTGATTTACATAAAATCCATGAATGTATCATTTAGGTGTAGCCAAGCAGATCTTGCACTATATTCGGTCTACATCCAATTAAAGAAAATAGTATAAAACTATATACAATTTTAATCTAACTAGTTTTATTGATAATGATTGGGTAGGTTCAACTATATATAAAAAAGTACAAGTGGTTTTGCATTTATTCTAGGATGTGAAGCCATTTCTTGGAGTTCAAAAAAGCAAGCTTTAATTGCATTTGAATATATTGTGGCATCAATAATAACATGTCCATTGATGAGGATGAGAAGGGCTTTAGAAGATTTACATATGAAACAAACTAAAGCAATCAAAATATTTTGTGACATAAAATAGGAGAAAATCTAACATTTCTTTAAAAAACAAAGCATGTTGAGATTTACCTCATTTTATTTTTGACCTACTTAAAAGTGACATCATTATTTTTAAATATTGCTCTACAAATGATCAAATGGTAGATGGATTCAAAAAGCTCTTATGAAAAATATCTAGTTTAGAGCTTTTCTCAATATTGAAGAATTGCACATCATGGGGAGTAATGTTGGATGATTCTCATGTTTATAGGTTATGGGTTGATAATTGAAAAATAGTTTTTATTTTTGTGTGTGATACTAAACTTTAGGACATGTAAAGTTGTGAGATAGAGTTACATATATTGGTTTTACTTTTAGGGAGTATTTAGTAGTGGTTATTAACTTTTGATGTGTGTAGAGAACTTATAGGGAGTATGAAGAAATTGTAGAAAGTAATGTTGACTTTATCATGATCTAGTGTGTCACATTACAAAAGAGAATGGGTTTGGTGATGTGGATTTGAATTTTTATTCAGAAGTTTATTTAAAGACTTGAAACTAAATTCGCAAACTATGAGTGTGTGAGTGTGCCAGCTAGTTTGTTGAAACTAACAAAGATGATTTCAGACTTCTTTAGCGATTGTGGGTAAGTGAATTTTTTTCGCTGTAGATCTTCTTGAACTGATACTTAAGGGTCGATATAGGTACTTTGAAAATTGTTTGAGATCCAATAAGTTTATGAAATCAAATTTCAATTCTAAAAGTTTTGCAAAAACTGTGAACCTAATTCTAACTCAAAATACTTCACATCCTGAAAAATAAAAATTGATTCTGTTTTGAAATACTTGTTTTTTAATTTGTTTGGATAGTTTTTGAACCTTCAAAAATCCTTAACAATTAATAAAAACTAGAGTGGGATGTAAAGATTTGCAAAGTATTTTTATTTTGATTTTAGGTATTGTACATGTGTGCAATTAAATCTCAGAATATCCCTTACTCTAGTATTTGGGACACATCTATGACAGAGACACAAAGGCTTGGAAAAATAATTGTATCTCCGCAATAAGATCTTTGACTTTTATAAAATTTGTCTCGTTGTAAAGCTATAGTTTTAAGGTTTTCAATGAGACTATTTTCCACTAAAATAATTCAATACAAACAAAGTTATGGGATTATGACCTAACCTTTGTTGTAGGAAGTGCGGGATTTACAGACTTTATTCCGATTTTATTTGTGGGCTTGCACGACCCAAAAATTCTAAAACATTTTATGGACAGTAGTGGTCTACGTGTGTAGATTAGATATGCAAAATTTCATTACATTCGGAATAGGGAGTAAGAAAATAAAAATCATTCTTCTGACATATGTAGAGTATAGAAAACAGAGTTTCAGTTTCTATAAAATACATGAATACATTTTGATTGGAGTAAAAGATAATCTACAGTAATTAAAATGTAAAAAACTGAAGTAAATAAAATAAATTATTATTATATCACAAATATAGAGGGGATTAGGAGATATAAGATTTTACGATGTATATTCGGGGTATAAGGAATTGAAAATCAAATACATAGCATGTATCAACAAACATAAAGGAAATTGGAAAGCATAATCCCTTAATTATTACATCAAAGATAGAGGCATAAGTCCTTAATTACAACCCTATTAAATTGAATGAAAGTGAAGAATAAAGTATTGAAAAGAGAAGGAAAAAAAGAGACCTGAAACTTGGAAGAAACCTCCAGTGGCTAGCGAATGGTAGTCGGTGGCTTGAGGATGATGAGCGGTGCCTCCTCCTCCTTCCTCTCTCTCTCTTTCTTCCTTTCTTTCTCTCTCTCTCTCTCTTGTTGCAAGGATTTCCTTCTCTCTTGGATGATCCCAAACCAACACCCCAAGGCCCTTATTTGTAGTTTTCAAGGGGGCCTCTAGGGACTTCCATGTGTTGGAGTTTGGTGCTTGTAAGACTCAATTCGGGTTTGATTCAAATGAAATTTTTGGACTTGTGGATGCACATGGAGTAGGTGGGGCATGGAGACTGGCTCTCCTTGAACCCACATGGGCTTGGTGCAGCCTTGGGTGTAGCATATGTGGTGGTGCACCCATCTTGCTTGACCCGACTAGAATGTGGCCATGGTGCAGTCCATGGCATGGATTGGGCTTCCCCATTTGGCTTGACATGACTCAAACCTTGATCAATATACAAGATGCCTTAGCTGACTTAGTCCGAGTGTACTCAATTTGTGACTTGGTCGCATGCTTCCTTGCACCTATTTGGTGAAGTCCTTCAACTTGAATTTCCACTTGATTTAACTCATGTCTTGCTTGACTGGGAATTGGCCCAAGCCTTATCTTGTTTTGCCTTGAATGCATCTTTTCTTTTGAATTAGATCACGATTTGATTTGTCTTGGAGTTGAATTGGATACAATCTAATTGGGTCTTGACTTTAGTTCTACTTGTATCGAAATCTAATTGGACCCTGCTTGAGGTTTGGATCGAGTCATGTTTGGTCCTGACTCCTACTTTGAGTAAAACCTTGATTTGAATTACCTTTAATTTTGTAGGGATCTTGTTTGGCCTTGGTCGAATCTTGCTTGATTGGGTTTGCCTGGGCATGCATTGCCTCCATGCGATTTTGATTCCATCCATATCTTCTTCCGCAAATTATGCCTCCTGCTGATTCGGGCTTTGCTCCAGCTTTAAATAGATCAACTTACTTTTTGAAAATATCTTAGATATTAGGTTTTCAAATTGCTTTACAAATCCAGGGGTTGTGATTTTCGAAATTCCAAAATATTTTCTCTTTTACAAAATGATGCTTGGCATTTATTACAACTCTAAGAAGATTTTCAAATCATGGATTTTTAAATGTACGATGGTTTATAAAAAAGAATTAAGGTGTTCAGAGATGCCCTTCTTTGGTATTAATCCAAATTTATTGGATTTATGGCAAAGAAGAAAATACCCCTTTGATTTTCTTCCTAGATTGTTCTTGAGGGTATGGATCTTTCCCTTGTCCTATAGCATCTCTTTTCTTGGGTTTATTTCTTTTGAAAAGGAGGGGATTTTAGCCAAAGGGGACTTAACGTAAGAAAATGCTTAATCGTAGGATGATCATGCATGGATGATCCCTTCATGGATGCATGTGTGCATAGAGTATGAGGTGAGTTTGGCAGGTGTTTAGAGGCCAATACATATGATTCGGGAGCTTGAGAAGAAGCCTATGAAGGTCGGTTGCCACAAGTAGGATGGTTTCCATATTGTTTTCTTTGATGTTTCTGGTTTTAAAAAAATTTCTTTCCAAAGAGAACTCCTTTTAGTTTCCATAAAAAAGAACTTTCGATTTTTTACATTTTCCTTCACTTAGGTTTCATTACCCTTTACTTAGCAAAGGTTTTGTAGAAAATTTTGAATAACAGTTGAAAATTCAATTTTCCACACAACAAGGTCTAATTCTCAAACAAAATGAGATCTAAATAAGTAGGTCCTATTCCTATTCTAAGATTTTAATGATAAACTTTTCTCCATTGGGATAAGCTGTGGAGATTTTGGGAAAGAGTTTTCCGTAGTCCCTTCTAAAGTGTCTTGTGGTATAAGGCCAAGAAATTTTGATAGAAAATTATTCTTTTGAGCTTTTACTTTTCTTTTTCTTTCAAAGGGAACCTCTATATTAGAGGTTTTTGTTTTCTCTTTTATTTTCTTTTTCTTTTTGAAAGACTTCTATATTGGAGGTTTTGTTTTCTTCCTTTTCTTTTAATTTTGCCAATTTTCCTTTTTGGGGAGAAATGAAATGGGAGAATACAACTCATTCCTTTAGATACTCGATTCAACCAAGTATATCACATTTCCTAATAGCACCTATCATTTGAAAATATTTTGCTATTTTTAACTAGGCCTCCTTTTGTAAGTTAAACATTTTTGAAATGTTACCAAATGATTTCTAAAACTCCACTTTTCATAAAACATCGATTCCCTAATTCATGGTTACATAATCCATTATGATCCTTCTTTGAAGAAATTCCAAGGAGATCCCTTTAAAATCTTTTCAAAAGAATTTGGAGTAGACTCTAGACAATATTTTCTCTACCCTAATGACTTATACATATGGGTGACACAAAACAATGTGTTGTACTTGAATCAAACAAAACACGTGTAGGCATGCACAAACAAATAAGGTACTGATAACTAAGTCAGAGATACTTTGCTCCTAACCCTCTATAGCATAAATGTATTCTTGGTTGGCTACTTGAGGTTGAGGTGGTCGTGGTGGCCCTTGAGGACAAACCTGTGCTTGAGGACGAAGCAGCCCCATGACAGTTCCTTGAATTGAGGAAGGTGGATATTATGTGGCTCGTGGACAATTTGCTTTACGATGCCCAAACCCCTTACACCAAAAGCAATGTCCCCTCAATTCTTCATTTTGTATGATATTCAAAGACTATGGTTATAATTGTTTCATGCTCTTCTCTGATGGGCAGTCTCTTGCTCTATGCCCTATGTCTCCACAGTTAAAGAAGGTGATCTCATTCTACTCTATGCCCTATGATTGTACATTTGATGTCATTGGATAGTGTATCAGTCATATTTGTGCAATGCTCACAATTCATATTTGTGTCATTAGAAATGGTGTTTCACCCTCGTGTTTTATATTGTTGTAGGATGTATATTATTTCATATTTATGAAATTCTGACAGCTTATATTTCATGAGTGTTTGTGATATATATGTGTTTCATATTATTTCGTATTTGCATAATGCTCACAGGTCATATTTTAGCAATTTCTATAGGATGTAAGGTGTTTCATATGTGCAATGCTCACAAGTAATAATTCTTTTTATGAGATGTATGGTGTTTCATATTGTTCTACGATGTATGTTGTTTAATATTGCTTTTGGAAATGCTTGGAAGAGTAATAATTGTAATGTTAGTATGATAAGTGAACACTTGAAAGTATGATAAGTATAATGTGGGTGTGATAAGTGCAATGCGGGTGTCATAAGTGAATTGCATCCTAGGTGTTCCATACATTGTTTTCAATGAAGTGAAACAAAAGATGTGATTGATGTCCTTTGCACTATAAGAGGCTACATTCAATAATCTTTGATGTTTAACTTTTAATCGTAGTCAATACACTCTTATACATGATACATTTCTCTATTACAAGGTTTCACTCCTTTATCATTTTTTGAAGTTTTATGTCAAGTTTAACACATCTTTTGCACTTTTGATCTTCCCCAGAGTTTGTTCTTTTGATTTTCCATACAATTAAATAACATTGTTTCAAAGAAAACATAACAAGGTACAAAATTTTATTTCACGAACATTGTTTCGTCAGTGGAAGAAATGGTATTTGATTGCCTCTCAACATTTAGAAATTTGGATGCCATTGAGCTTTAACATTTGTTACAAACTTGTTTAGAAAACTTGTTACACCATAACTTTTCTTTGACAAATCTTCCAAATGCAACTTTCACAGTCTTTATATTGAAATTAACAATACACAACTTTTTTACTTACTTATTTGACTTTGACAATCTTCTCAACAATTGCACACGCCCAAAAGTCTCCCAACAAATACACATTATATCTTTTTTATTTCTTCTAGGCAACACTATGATAAAAACATCATAGGAGACAAACTAACATATTACAAGACCATGATGTACTAACACAATAACAAAATACAAGGTACTTAAGTGAAAATCATCATTGTATGAGGTACGATAACAAACCTTTTAATGAGAAAAGGCAAATGTGTACATAAATGAGTTTACCTTTGTTAATGCAACTTAAATCAATGATATTGATGCCATTTATAAAAATATAATCCAAGGTGACTACTATTAAATAAATGAAAAAGTGCTACCAATTGAAAAAAAAGACGAAGACTTGTGTACCTGCCATAGTTGCCACTTGAAGGAGAAGAAACATCGGAAAACACTACCAATTGAAGCTTGCAGTTGCTTAGATGATGAAGACATGCATGAGAGAGAAGTGAAGAAGTTAGGGATTATTGGGGAGAAGGTATACTGAAAATGCTATCAATCAAAGTGTACAGTTGGTCAGAAGACAAACCTATATGAGAGAGAGAAGAATGATAAATTAGGGATTAGGGGAGAATGAAGACGTAGAAGACATGGATCTCTGTTTGGATATCCATGAAACCATATATATCATATACCAGATCTAAAATGAATCTAAACTCATTTATCCATTTGATGTGAATGTTGAGTTAGCAAAATACATGCACTTCCGCCTGCCACATCGAATAGTTTATAACAATGTCAGCTATAGGGTACCCAAATCGAGGAGTTTTTCAAACTTAAGCCCTTTAAGTTTGAGAAAGTGAAATTCATGGTACTTAAGTTTGAGAGGAGTGAAGTTTTCCTTTGAAAACTAAGTATATTTTACCAAATACAAAGAACATCTAATTGTTGTCCTAAATGTCGTGTATAATATCATCACCTAGTCCTTGACATGGACATCTCAAGACATGTGTGTAACAATTGATCCAAATTCTCGATAATTTCATCTTAGTGTTGTTGTCAACTTCCAAAGATAGGAGGCATCGGATAGCCATTAACTATCTAATCATTGTTTTCAATACCTCTTTGTAGATTTGTTGCATGGTCTGCTTTTACGATAGCGAATAAGTTGCTCCTATAAAGTAATTTACTCAAGACTCAACTACTCATCCAACATCTTGACAATTGATATACATGGTGCCTTAGTTTCTTTCAAATGGTCTTCATTATAGATGTTTCTATATCCTCTTATGCATGATTGGTAGTGTAGGACATGTCTACCTTTATATCCAACTTCCTTCAAAATCGATCAACTACTTATAGTTGTATTGATTCACTATATCTTATGTCACGTTAATGTAATGCCACCTACTATATCCAACTTTTTGTATCCTCTTTGAAATTGATTTCTCAAATGAATTATTAAATTCTGTAATCTACAACTTAACCAACGAATGTATTTATTTCTAAATTATATTGAATCTCCCAATTGAGCTATCGATAATCCTTTTAACCTTGCATGTCACTGTCCATGGTGCCCATCGTTATAGAACTATAATATTAAAAACACAAATGATATATATGCATTAATAACCAATTTAACATACCTATTAGTTTTATGAGAATTATAATAAATCACACTTTATCCATCTTGAGGCAATTCTTTCCTTATATAGGTTCAACCACTAATCTTTAACATAAGAGAGCATGGTACAAATTTTTCTACTTTAGTTTCATTACCTCTCCTGCCTCCTTAATAGTTCATTTGATTTGATTAGTGAATGACTTTCCTCCAACTTGCACAAAATACACTAGTCATATCTCTATTCCTTGTCAACTTTACAATGAATACTTCAATATTTTTTGCAATATTGCATCAACACAAGGAGTCTGCCGCATCCAAACATATAAAGTGAATGACATTCACCAATACCATATCATGATCATTGTAGATTACATGTGAAAAGTTGTTTGGATTCAATAATTCTCACATATATAAATATCTAAACATAATTTTCTTCCTTTTTTATGCTCATAAAAGTGAAGGCCATAATTTTTTAATTAATATAAACCTAATAACCTCAAGGAAAAATATCTTTTACTTGAAAATTATAGAGTATATACAACTGTTATAATTTATGTAAGAAACTATATAAAAAATATGAAAATAAACTCTTCCATATTTGTCTAATATGTGCTATCAAACTCTGATACCATAGAAATACATGTAAAAGTTTCACTAAACTAGGATATGCAAACATAATATCGCTAACAATATCTGTATTGAGTACCTTATGATGATTGTGTGATATTATTGAGCATCTAGGTCATATAATAGTTGCTATAAAATACTTCATGAACCTTTATCTTTCTAACTTTTATTCTTACATTCTAATATACTTTGCCATACTAATATATAATTTATCAACCTACTTCAAATACGTCAAAATATATTAGGTGTATAATAGATTTTGTGAGGTCTTTTACTATAAAATATTCAAATTCACTCAATCTCCCTATAAAAGCATGACCTTCAAGATACAAATCTATAGGGTCGTGGTTTAGCAGGTAGGTGGTCTAGATCTAGACTTGATTGAATTCAGACCTGACTGGACAAGAAAGCAGTAACGCTTGAGTATTACTATAGATGTGAATTTTTATTACGAAATCTATATAGGATTTAAAACTAAATTCGCAAACTACGAGTGCGCAAGCATGATATCTAGTTTGCTCAAACTAGCAAAGATGATTTCTAACTTCTGCAACTATTGTAGGTAAGTGAATTCTTTTCGACGTAGGTCTTCCTAAACCGATGCTTAAGGGTCAGCCTAGATGCTTGAAAAATTGTTCGAGATCCGATAAGTTTTCAAAACCAAATCTCAATTCCAAAAGCTTCACAAAAATCGTGACTTTACTTCTTGATTCAAAACATTTTAAATCATCAAAAATAGAAACTGGTTCTATTTTTGCAGACTTGTTTCTTATTTTCCTATATATCTTCTAAATCTCTAAACATTCTCAAAATTTTATAAAAAGTAGAGTTGGATACTTAAAGTCAAAAACTATTTTTATTTTTATTTTAAATATTATAGATATATATAATTAAATTTGATAATATACCCCACTCAAGTGTTGAGAATAGATTTATGCCAAAGAAACAAAGGCTAAGAAAAGCAATTGTATCTTTGTACCCAGATCTCCGATATTTATGAAATTGATCTTGTTGGAAAGCTATGGATCTCAACTTTCCAATGGGACTATTTTTAATCAAAATTGTTCACTATATATAAAGATATAAGATTATGACCAAACCTCTATTTAAGGAACTATGGGTTTTACAGATTTTGTTTTGATTTTATTTGATATTTTCTGATTTTATTAATGATGTATAATCCTAAAATTCTTGAAATTTTTATGGGAGTGTGTCTATATGTGTAAATTAGGTTTGCAAAATTTTAGTATATACGAAGTAAGAGGTAAGTAAATAAAAATCATTTATCAGATGTATGTAGAGTATAGAAAACAGATTTTGAGCTTTTACAAGTTACGCGCATGCATTTCATCCAAATTAAAAGACAATTTACAACAATTTAAAATGAATGAAATTATGATTATAGCGTAAATATAAAGTGGATTAGGAGGTATATGATCTTATAATGTATATCAGAGTAGAAAGGATCGAAAATCAAATAAGTAACAAATAATCTTTGAATGTAAAGGGAATGGGACAACATATAATCCTTAATTATTACATCAATATGGAGACATAAACTCCTTAATTACAACCCCATTTAAATTTAATAAAAGAGGAGAAGATAATAATTAAAAGATAAGAGAAGAAGGGACCTATAGCGAAAGAACAAAATGGTGGTTGGCGGTTGGCAACCTCCTTCTTTTCTCTCTCTCTCTCTCTCTCTCTCTCTCTCTCTCTCTCTCTCTCTCTCTCTCTCCTCTCCCTCTCTTTTTCTCTCTTCCTCTCCCTCTCTCTCGGATCGTGAATGCTTCTCTTGGATTACTAGATGCTTGATCGATTGCTGGATGATTGAAGATTTTCTACACATTATGAGGCTCCCTCAAGGGCCCTTTTATAGATGTAGGATTGCCTTTTGTTGTTGCTCTTTGTAAGTCAACTTACCCAATGCAATATGGTAAGTTACCGTGTTGAAGATCTGCTAAAATCAGTTAGGCTTGGGGATATCTAATGGCCTACTAAATCGGGCATCCAAGTTGTTGTTCCTATCCACTTGCTTGTTGAAATCAGTTGGAATGGATGTGGCAAGTTGCCTTGCTGAAATCGGCTCTTCCCAATTCTTGTGTTGTCATGCTGAAGTGGGCTAGACTTGGTATGGTAAGTTGCCCACTTCAACCTTGCTAAAATCGTTCAGCCCATGGTTGGACCTAAGATGGTAAGTTCCTTGGTGAAATTGGCTAGCCCTTGACATGGTGAGTTGCCAAATCTGTCATGGTGAAATCGGCCAAACTTAGTATGGTAAGTTGCCCACTTCAACATTGCTGAAATCAACCAACCCATAACCTTATGACTTACCAAATCAAGCATTGATGCTACCCATGGCAAGTCATCTCGTCTTCTTATGTTGAAATCAACTAGACTATGGCTTGATGACTTACCAAATCGAGCACTAATGTTGCCCATAGTAAGTCCTTTTGTTCAATTATGTTGTAGTTGGCCAACCCACCTTGATTATGGCTTACCAAATCAGGCATTATGGTTGTGTATGGTAAGTTGGTTGGTCCAATAACATTGAAATTGGCAAGCCAATAGCTACTCATATCTTGCCAAGTTAGGCCACTTTCCTTTCTCTTGAATGTCGACTTTCATTTCTTAAACGTCGACCTTCTTTTCTCTTGGATGTCGATTTTCCTTTCTTCAATGCTGACTTTTCTTTCTCTTGGATGCTGACTTTCCTTTCTTAACGCTGACTTTCTTTTCTTAGATGCCGATTTTCCTTCTTAGATGTTGACCTTCCTTCATTCTTGGACATTGACCTTCTTTTCTCTTGACAGCACCTTAGGTCACTTGCCTAAAAAATGGCAAGTTATCTAGTCCAACAATATCGAAATTGGCAGGTGCTTGATCGTTTTTTTTTTTTTCATACCATCTCCTCTTTGCGAGGAATTTGTCTCCTTCCGATTCGAGTTTTAGGTATGACAAGTATGATTTCAAACATTTTCTTTAAAACTATTTTTTTATATTTGAAAACATCAACTTTAATGAAATCTTCAAATATTATTTTTAAAAAACAACTAAGTCCCATTCTCGGTGTTTGTTTGCAAGGGTGACCTTTTGCCCCGTGAGTTAGTTTTTACCGTTTCAACCACTTTAACCCTTTATTGGGTATATAGTGTAGGACCACTTTAACCCTTTTGATGGGTGTAGGGTATCGAACCACTTTAACCCTTTTGGTGGGTGTAGGGTATCGAACCACTTTAACCCTTGGGTATGGGGTTTCAAAATGAGACTATTCTTGATCGAGCGAGTTTTTGAGGTCTTGTTTGGATTTGATTTGTTTTTGAATTTTAGGGGTTTTGGAATTTTGTAAATTTATAAATTTGCAAACATTTTAGGGTTTGGTTCTTAATGTCTCATTTTCATTTATTTCTTTGCGGAAAATTGGTTTGAAATAATTCTTTCTTTGAAAGCAATCTTTTAAAATAGCAAAATCCTGTCAATTTGGTCGTAAGGGCAAGGTAGTTACTTTTTTGAGATTTTGTGAAAATTAGATTTTTTTTAGAGGGATGCAATATATCCTTATTTTATGGTTGCTACAAAATTTTGATACGGAAATGAGTTCGTTTAAGATGCCTTTATTTGAAAAACCCTTAAAAGACACAAAGCTACAATTTTTATTTTAAAAAGACAAAATTTCTAAAAGATCAATTTTTTTTTTGTTTTTGAATTTTTTTTTTGGTGTTTATAGTTATTTCACAAGGCGTTACTGTATAGAGACAACAATGGCAAGCTGCGAGATGGATTGACCAATAATAAATCTTCCTCTAAACCCCATTGTTCTCTCGATCAGTTACCAAAGCTAGAAGGCTCTATAAGAGGACCTACATTGTGGGGCAACCTCGGGAGAAGACGGGCGAGCTGTGACGACGTCGAGGAGTCTGCCGAAATCTAATAATCAATCCTCATTTTTGCTTTTTTGTTTTTTGTTTTTAGTGGCTAAATTTGAGTTAGATCAAAGGGTTTTTGCTTGATTTATACTAAACATTCGAAAACAAACCTTAATACGCAAAAATCGATTGAAAACAATTGTAGATTAATGAAATTTTTCTTAAATCTGAGTTACTATTTTTCCATGGATTTTTTAGTTAAAATTCCATTGTCAGTGACCGATATTGGGTTAGATTCGAAGAGGAGGGGCATGCGGTCTGTTAGGGACCATCCCCGGCCTTAGTCATCTCCTGAAACCGACAAAATTGACAACGAAAAACCAAGGGAAATGACCCATTTTGGGCGTGTCCCCATTTTCATGCCGTGTCATGTCCGAAATGTCTTGAAACAACACATATTTGTGTTGTGTCCTCGTGTTACATGTTTAGGAACAATTTTGTATCAAAAAAGGTTAGAAATAGGTTTTATATCAGGTTTTGTGTCAAAAATGGGTCAAGTTTGGGTCAGGTCTTAAAATGGGTTTTGAGTCAAAAACCTATGCTAGTAGTTACAAGTTATGTGTTACTCAATTTGGATTGGATATGGATTTAGGTATCAGTTCAGATTTATGATAGCTTCAACGGATAAAGATTGAGTTTTAGTTGATTTAGGGTCATTTGATATCCGATTTGGATACAGTTTATTGCGTTATATTCATAGTTAAATACAACAACAACAACAACTAAGCCTTTTCCCATACTAGACGAGGTCGGCTACATGGATTCTTTGTTTCCACAGATCCCTATCATGTTCTATGTTAGCAGTTAACTCCCAATAAGCTAGATCATTTTTTATTGTTTCTTTCCAACACTTATGTTGTCGTCCTCTACCTCTTTTAATACTTTCCAAATTTAGTTTTTCTAACCTTCTTACAGGTTCTTCTTTTGATCTTCTTTCTATATGTCCAAACCATCTTAAACGATGTTCTCTCATTTTATCCTCTATTGGTGCCACTCCTAATTTGCTTCTAATAACCTCATTATGTATACGGTCTTTTCTTATATGACCACTCATCCATCTCAACATCTTCATTTCTGTCACAGACATCTTTTGTACATATTGATGATTAACTGCCCAACACTCAGAACCATAAAACATGGCAGGCCTAATTGCTGCTCTATAATATTTACCTTTTAATTTTAATGGTATCTTCTTATCACAAAGAATACTTGATGCTCCTCTCCATTTTAACCAACCAACATTAATTCTATGTGTAACATCTCCATCAATTCTTCCATCACTTTGAAAAATTGACCCTAGGTATTTAAAACTTTTCTTTTGGGGAATGCAATGTGTGCCAATTTTAATTTTTATGTCCTCTGAAGTAGCCAAATGATCAAACTTACATTCCATATATTCTGTCTTTGTTCTACTAAGTCAGAGGCTTTTGCTTTCTAATATTTCTCTCCATAGTTCCAATTTTCTATTAACTTTTTCCTTAGACTCCTCCACTAATACAATGTCATCTACAAATAACATACACCAAGGTACTTCATCTTGAATATGTTTTGTTAACTCAACCATCACCATTATAAATAAGTATGGACATAAAGTTGATCCTTGATGTAACCCAATATTAACTTCAAAGAAGTCTGTCTTTCCTTCATGAGTCCTCACACATGTTTTTGCACCATCATACATGTCTCTTTTAAGGTTAATATATGTCAGTGGGATACCTCTTTTTTCCAAAGTTCTCCAAAGAACCTCCCTCGGTACCCTATCATAAGCTTTTTCTAGATCAATAAATATCATGTGAAGGTCTTTTTTTTTGCTCTAAAATATTCCATAAGACGTCTCAAAAGGTGAATCGCTTCAATAGTAGATCTGCCTAGCATAAATCCAAATTGGTTCTTTGTTATACTTGATACTTGTCTTAACCTACGTTCGATAATTCTTTCCCATAATTTCATAGTATGACTCATTAACTTGATACCTCGATAATTCACACAATTTTGAATGTCTCCCTTGTTCTTATATATGGGTACAAGTGTACTTGCTCTCCATTTCTCGGGCATCTTTTGGTTTTTCCATATTTCATTAAATAGTCTTGTGAGTCAAGTGATTCCTATTTCTTCTAATATTTTCCAAACTTCTATAGAAATATTATCTGGTCCTACTGATTTATCACTCTTCATATGTTTAAGAGCCTCTTTGACTTCACTCTTTTGAATACGTCGGTAGAAATTGTGGTTCATATACTTTTCTGACTTGGTTAAATCTCCTACACTAATACTAACATCTTTATTTTCATTAAAAAGATTATAAAAATAGTTTTTCCATCTATTTCTTATATCATCATTTGCCACTAGAATTTTTTCATCCTCGTCTTTTATGCATCTAACATAATTAAGATCTTTATTTTTCTTATCTCTAGCCCTAGCTATCCTAAAAATATCTCTTTCACCCTCTTTTGAGTTGAGTTTTTTATATAAGTCATCCCAAATCTTAGTTTTTGCTTCACTAACGGCCTTTTTCGCTTCCTTCTTTGCTTTCTTATAAGCTTCTAAAGTTTCACTCGTTTTCTTAGCATAATGTAATTTGTAACATGCCCTCTTTGACTTGATTTTATTTTGTACTACTTCACTCCACCACCAAGCTTCTTTTTGTGCCGATACACCTCCCTTAGATAACCTTAACACATCTTTCGCCACTTTCCTAATATGTATAGCCATATTGTTCTACATATCACAGGGTGTGCCACCATTTAGTCCGAATAGCTCGATGCACTCTTTTCTTCTTTGTCCATTTTTTTATTTGTAAATCCATAACTAAAAGTCGATGTTGAATGGTTAAGCTTTTTCCTGGAATTACCTCACAATCTTTACAACACGCTCTATCTTTTTTTCTACAAATAAAGTAATCAATTTATGTTTGTGATAAGCCACTCTTATAAGTAATTAAATGTTCATCTCGTTTTTTGAAGATTGTATTGACTATAAAGAGATCAAATGACATAGCAAAATTTAAAATCTCCCTACCTTCCTCGTTTATATCCCCAAAACCAAAGTTTTCATGAATCCCTTGATATCCTAATGCCTCTTTACTGACATGTCCATTTAAATCTCCTCCTAAACAAATCATCTCCCTTTGTGGAATCTTTTGAAACACTTTATCTAACTCTTCCCAAAAAACTATCTTAATACTATCTTCTAGTCCTACTTGGGATGCGTAAGCACAAACTATATTCAAAATCTTTGCTCCTAACACTAATTTCAACGTCATAATTCGGTCACCATATTGTTGTATGTCTACTACACTCTCCTTTAAATCTTTATTTATGATAATACCAACTCCGTTTCGAGCCTTTTCTTTACTTGAGTACAATAATTTAAAACCTTTATCCTCTATCTCCTTTGCTTTTTCTCCAACCCATTTTGTCTCTTGTAAACATAGAATATGAATCTTTCTCCGAATCATAGTATCTACCACCTCCATTAGCTTACCCGATAATGTTCCGATATTCCAAGAACTAATACGAATCTTATTATCTAGGACTAGCTTCCTTACCCCCTACATCCATCCACAATCAAAATGCGGAGACCCTCTCTGAAAATTTTTCACTACATTCGAGCAGCAATGTAGCAGGACTAACTTCTTTACCCACACCCGTCCATGATGTGGGAACCCTCTCTGCAATTGATTCACTACATTTGGGCGAAAATGTAGTGGCCCTTGCTTACTTCTTACTGCATTCGGGCTCTGCAGCATGTCGCTAGGCGGGGACGCCCCAAAGAAATGCTCATAATTTTTGTAATCCATATAAAAATTCGACGAAGTTTTACTCTGACTGTCGGAAACCTAACACAACCCTCCTCCTTTATCCAGGCTTGGGACCGGCAATGCAAGGGTGATTCCTTACATGGGCGGAGTTTATATTCATAGTTAAATAAATTTTAATATTTTAATTATTTTTATTATTTAGAGATTAAAATTAGAGGATTTAGTGGTGATAAGTGTGGTCTATCGGTTGGAGATTGAATCTTAGCGCTCCTTCAGGTAAGGTTATACATTTTTTTATAGAACCATGGTATAAGTGATTTTTTTTAGATAGATTTAAATGTGCATGATTGATAAATGATTTATTGATGTTTATGAAATGATGTTCATAATTATGGGTTATTTGATATGCTTTTGACATAGAACGTGTTTACGACATTGGTTGATAAAGAGCATGTTTTGATATGCATGTGTTGTATAGATATGGATTTGGATATTACCGAGGTCATGTTAGAGAGAGCTGGACAACTCCCATAGCCTTTAAGATAGATATAATATGGGTTGTAATTATCGTAACTAATAATGTGTGTATGCGTGTGTGAATGTGTGAGTATGAATTTGAAATCATGATTTAAATATGAAACTGTGATTTGTTATGAAATGATTGTGAAATTATGCATGCTTTTAGTAAAAATTATGTTTAAAGATATTTAACCTCTTTACTAAGCTATGTGTAGGAGCTCACCCTATTATTTTACTGAGCTATGCATGCTTTTAGATGGAATGATAAGTATTGAACGATTTAAAAAATCTTATTATTCAAGGTTATTGTCAGGTGAGCCCTACACCATTTTGGGCATATTGTTAGAACTTTGATATGAATATTTATTTCATTTACATATTTTATTGAGCTAAATTAAATTAGTATTGTATTTGACTACTACTCACTATCACGCCCGTGCAAGAAGCGGCCACATGGCATTGGCTCGGTTCGGGTCGTTATTGCGACCCAAGTGAGTGTGAAAGGTTGTGTATCGTTCATTATATTCAACTTTTAATAACCATTGATAACACCTTCTTCTATTAGTAAAAATGAACACTCTACCTTCTTAGTACCCGTTCACCTACTATTTTTAATATAAATACTTTTATTCACTTTATATTTGTCACTCCTTTATCACCTAAGACATACCTTACTTATTACATATTTATTCTTATTTTACTTCATCTTAACATTTCTTACATACTAAATAAGCTCATTATGATAATAAAATACATTCTCCACCACAAATATGAGGGAATAAATCATCCTTACAATCAACAAATATTTCTCTACTTGGTCGGTCAATCAGTCAAAAAATATATTATCCAGTGTACTCGAATTAATTTCAATCTCCTTATCCATGATATAATAATTAATTTTATCAATCATCATCTTTTCATAATATAGTATAAGTACTTTCGAAATATATATATATATATACATGTAACATAGGAAACACGTCCAATGCACATCTCTTGATTGAGAGGATTAATTTTGTTGATGACACTCGAAAATTTGATAAGTTGTTCCTTCAACCCAAAATCGTGAAACATTTATGAAAATAAAGAAAATATAAAATTCCAATACAAACCTACAAAAATCCAAAAAATATTTGGAAGAATCAACCTCCTACAACTTCTTCTATCTTGATTCTTCCTCTTCTTTTTTTCTTCTTATATTTTTCATTTTTCTTCTTCATTCATTTTTCTTTAATGAGATTTATAAGATTATACCTATGTATTCTCCAACCGTGAAGAAAACAACATTGGCTAAAACGAACGAAATGGTTATCGCTTCAGTAAAGAAAAATGAATAAAAGAATTAAGTGTCAAAATGAGAGAAAATATTAGGACAATTTTAGTATTTTCGAAAATAAAGGAAATAGAATTGATACACACACCTTTTTTACTCTCCACAAACTCTTTTTTTATCATGATTTTAACTTTGCCCCTAGTAAAATCCAAAAATCATGTCAATAGAAATCATGTCAATATCCTTGATATTATGAATCTCTAAAGGAGTCTTTATCATCGACAATTTCATACCATTTTTTAAGATTTGAAGCTCGAACCAATGCATCATAATGAACTATCCATCACCTCATAGTGCTTCTAATCCAATCAATGATTATATATTGATTTAGTAGAGTATTTCATTGATTTAATACATTTTTTACCATTTATTTTATATATTAATTTCATTTTTGGTCGGAATGAAAACGAAAAAATGAGATCTTGTTCCTGACGAGAGAGACGCAGGACATGTGTGTCTTCTCAATGAGAGAAACATGCCTCAATCGTGTCTCTCTTATTGAGAGGACGAGATTTGGACGTATCTCTCTCGTTGGGGAGCGGCGACTAATGCGTGTCTTTCTCGTTGGAAGGCACACCTATGTCACACCTCTCTCGATGAGAATTCAACCTTAGTTTTGGTATGTTTCTTGAATTTTTTCTTATTCTTCTATTCTTGATTCTTACTGTTATTGTTCTCTTTTTCTTATTATTGATTTCAATTTTGGTTTCATTTTTTGTTCTTGATTCATTTTTTTCATTCTTATTCTTTGATAAGATCATAAGAATATGTATTTTTCAATTGCAAAGAAGACAACAACGTTAAATGAAACGTTCATTGCTCAAACAAGGAGATTCGACGAGATAAATTCTTTGCTGGAATTGAGCATGAGAGGAAAGATAAATGCTCGAATTGGGTATGAAAGGAGAGGGAATTTATATGAAAGATAATCTAGTGTTTTTTTGAAAAAAAAAGAGTGCACATCGTCATCCCCTTTCCCAACGGGCGTGCAAATAGCAATCCCAAAAAAGAGTTCTTGTTCCGAGCCGATGGACGAGGAGGTTAGAGAAAGAGTTGCGACCCGATTGAAGAGAGGAGAAAAGAGATCCGACTCAAGGAGACTCATGGGTTCCTCGCACAAACCCAAGGCCCGAAACCATCTTCATACTGGACTATAAAAGGGAGGTATTTGGCGGGAAACCAAGTCGCTTCCTTCTCTTTCTCTCAGTGCAAGAGCGTTAGGAGAACGAAGAAGCCGAGAACGAAGAAGATCAAGTAGCAATGGAGAGCAGGAAGCGTCCATCTGTCCCTTGGGGCATTCCCAACCCTACATACAAGAAGCCCTTCGAACCCAGGGGCGGTCCCGCCAGTCCAACCCCTCCGCCGGCGTTGGAAGTGAAAGAGATGGCTGACGAGGACGTAGAAGCATTAGTTAAAACGATACTTCCTCTCACATACAGATAAGAACAAACAGTTCCCAACTGTCATCAGTAAAGAGGAAAATAAATGTGTTGATAAGAAACGCCATATGACGTTGAATCCATTCGTTCCTTCTGAGCTTCTTCACTTGATATGCACCATGCACCAACTTGTCATCACTATTTAAACCATAATTTTTGTGCTCGGTGGTAGGTATTTGACTGGGACCTCTCTCTCTCTCTCTCTTCCACTACTTTATATTGACTGTTGATCTCTTGGTGATTAATGGATCTCCAAAATAGCACACTTTCTTTAAATATTGGGTTTGGATTCCGAAACTGACTCCCATTTACGATTCTGTTGGTCCTGAATATGTGGACACAAATAAAGAATCGGAGTTCATGGAGCCTTCTCCTCGTCTTCCTATAAAGATAAAATATCATTGGCAGAAAGTTCTTTCCTTGAATCATAAGATTTTATTAGAAACAGGGGTGAGACTTTCTCTAGAATATTAATTATCAAAACAGCAATCTGCAACTTATTAATTGTTAATCTTTTGTGCCATTATATTTGTTTCACAACTTAGTTTACTGTTGGAGCTGGGCCTGAATCCATGTTAAGGATGAAAGTTCCTGGCAAATCACTGTGAAACTTTGTTGCATATCATGGGATTTTGATCTTTCTCTTGATCTAATAAGAACTCCGAAGTGTTTTTCGTCGGGAGCAGTAGGAAAGGGTTGATTAATCTATGTTTTTCTTGTATCTTCCCAGTCTCAAACTATAATTATCTGAACTTCAGTTTCTTCAATTCACCTTGCGTTGACCATTTTAGTTCATTAAATGTTGATATTGATGCTTGTGGGAATCGGGGAACCCTGATAAACCAACCTACTTATAGAAAGATAACCACAACAAGTGGCTTAATTCATTTTGAGTTGGTGGACCTATATGATATGAAGCTGGCAGCAAGGTCAAGGTGGTTGTTTATGGTTTTTAGGCTCTGCAACACTGAATGAGCTGCAGAAGGATTCTCATACAAATTAAAGCAATGGTTTGTCGTGAGTAATCGGCAACAATGAATTGGTGTGATGAAGAAATGAGGAGATTGTTCAGGCAAATTTACGAAAAACTAAATAAACATAGCTTCATTTGAGCAAATCATAATTCTAATTACCTGTCAATGTAGTAAACACAGAAGGTAAAAGCATAGAAAGGGAAACTAGATACTATGAAGCGATTCTATGTGTGGAGACACATCTAGTTAATACTGTACACTGCAAATGGATGCTCATGCCTCTCTACATTTGCAGCAATGTGCTACAGACAATCTAAACCACTGATACAATCTGAATACCAATCTCTAATAGATGGAACTCAGTAAAAAACCAGATATACCGGCAGCCCGTGATCCGGTTCAGTGATTCGACAAATCGAAATACTTAACCTGAAAAACACATCCCCAGAATGCAGTTCATTATTCCGAGAGCCACGATCATTTGTTTTTTATCCTGGACTAGAAGAATTGCTCGACATCAAATGAGAGATCCTAATAAGGGACGAGGAGATCCTGGATGCCGGTGTCGAAGGCCTTGCCGCTAGCCTCACGAAGTGGAAGAGGCCGCCTCTTGATCCCGATTTCCTTCCCCTCTCTACGAGCGTCGGTATCGCCTGATATCTCTTCCGATTCGTTTCTCGACTCAGTTTTTCTTCCTATTGTCTGGGTTTTGTTGTTTCAGGGGTTTGATTTGTGTGCTTCCGTTTTTAATGTGGCTTGGGAATTCGGCTTTCAGTGTTTCAGCAGCTGGAGATCGACTATATCATCGGGGAGAGCAATAGGGAGCTCCTACCTTGTTCCGCTGGCCCTGCCGCGGTGATTAGGATTTTTGGAGTAACCAAGGGAGGTTGTTTTTTATCTTCTCCTTGTGCTTATTCGATTTATCTTGTTCTGATTTGGTTGAGTTCCGCTTAACTGGCATCTCATACTCGTTTAGTTCTGTCGTTGTTTCCTCCCCAAATTGAAATTTCCTTCGCTTTCCATATTATTGTACCAATGGCGTGCTTACCCTCCCTACTTACCTCTAAAAGGAAGGTGACTCTCTCTCTCTCTCTCTCTCTCTCTCTCTCTCTCTCTCTCTCTCTCTCTCTCTCTTCCTCGTTGAAAATGAATCTTGCTGATTTGTGTATTTATGAAAACTTGTTTGGTTTCAGGGTCTCAGGGATAACTGACTAGCGAAGAGTAGGCTATTAGTTTATATTGGTGAAAATTTGAAAAAGTATTTTCTACGGTTGGCATGAAACTTTGGTGGTTGATTACTAGCATTTAAGAAGACAAATGATTACTGTATGACATGGACACTTCGTTCCTCTTTAAATAGAACTTGCTGGGATCATGATGCAACAAAAATTGCTTTAACAACCAAATTTTGAGCTAGTCTGCATTCTTAAGCTATTGTACGTTTTTTTTCTTCTGATTTAATAACAATGATACAAGCATCTCAAACTTTTCAGACTAGCGGGTAAATTGTTGAATTAATATGCACACTTGACGTCTCTGTTATTTCATTTTCAATTGAGTTTTCTCTTGGGAGCACATGGGGAGGACATTTTGGTTTCAGTCAACCTTGTGATGTATTGCTTTTAAAATGTGGCATCACGGCAACTGTGGTTGTGATGTCGAAATTTTTTGTTGTAGGTCACAGTGTTTGCTGCCATGTTCATGGATTTGAGCCCTATTTCTACATAAGCTGCCCTGATGAAATGGGCCCAGATGACATCTCCAAGTTCCACCAGATTCTGGAAGTAATTATCTGGACTTCTTTCTTTCTATTTTCTTTTATATTGATTAAAATATCATTTTGTTAAGACATTTTTTGGGATAAATTGTCTTGGTAAGGCAAGAATGAAGGAAGCTAAGAGGAACAGTAAGGTACCAAGCTTCATTCTGCCGATGGAGATAGTTCAGAAGAGGAGCATAATGTATTTTCAAGAGCAGAAATTTCACGCCTTTGTAAAAATTGTTGTTGCATTGCCAACAATTGTTGCAACCTGCCGTGGTAAGTTTTGCTTGAAGTCGTTTATATGCATGCTTTGAGTTTCTTGGTCGATAATTGTGTCCCTGTTGGATAAGCCTTTTAGTATATTGCATAATTTTCTCATTTACTCATTTGAGTCAGTGAAACATGTCTATTCTTGGACATTCTAGGATTCAGATGACCAAACCAAGAAGCAAACGCTCCTTCTCGTTTCCATGTCTATACATTCTCTTGAAATTTTGACTCTGATACCGTACATATCTGATGGATGACATAAAACACTGGTGTTGTCTGGATGTTCAGGGTAGCAACAAAGACGTGTCTTCAGCCTTGCCTTTAACAATGTCGATTGTGCTTTGTTTCTTATCCTAGACACATTGACATTGCTTATGAGTTTGTTATAGTTAGATGTCTAAGTGCATTTATTTGTTATAAATATGGATGGTCCAGCTCCTTCATGTACGATAGTTGCAGAACAGTTGCTCGTTGGATGACTATAGAAGTTGTAGCTAGACGAGCATAGTTTTTTGCTTGCTACATGATGGGCATGCATTCCCAAATATTTTGTTAAATACTAGTAATTCTTTTCATTTGATATATATTATTGAGTTGAAAATTTATCAAATAACTATCAATATGTGTCAATGCCACAAGCTTGCATGGCTCAAGTGTTCCCTCGTTGCCCTTAGTGTATGCAACCAAAGTGATGTGTCCCTGTGTCGTATCGTTGAAGTGGACAGGGAAGCTTGATTGGCTGCCTCTTGTTTCATATGGGTGGCTGAAATTGAAGCTCAATGTAGACCAGAATAAAAGAATATTGTACTGTGCTATCTAGTTTCTACACAATTGGCTTGCAGAAGCTGCTGTTGGGAAATGTTCCGTTCCCATGAGGCATAAATAGGGTCAACAAACATTGCCAGATTGCTATCTATATCTACCTCATACGTGTTAAATGAGAACTCTTGCAAGTCATTCAGTGACTTGGGTGGATGGAACAGAAGTTAAATGTAAAGCACAATTAAAAAATAGTGTATTGGGATTTCTATGCTCTAAACAATTGGATTATGTTAACTGCTGTTGAGAATGACATAGACTCAACAAACATTGCCAGATAGCTGCTATCTGTAGCTACCTCATACAGTATTCATAATTCCTGTGAGACTACCATCTCTTTTAGAGACACCAGACCTATGAAAGGATGCAATGATAGAGGAGAACATGAAAGATAGATGTTTGATGAAAAATAATAGTAGTCTTTGGTTCCGAAATGAAGGCACTATGATGGGCATTAGTCGCTTATTCTCTAGTATACATCTGCAAGGATTTATGTTTCATCCTTCTTCTGCATGCTCGTCTCCCTTAAGAAATATCTCTTTGAAGTTTTCAGTTTCCTTTTCTTGTGAATAAATAATGTGCTGTCTTGATTTGGAATTATACAGGTATTTTAGAGAGGGGCATACAAATTGATGTGCTTTTTGCACTGCGTTTTATGATTGACTGTAACATTGGTGGTGGCAACTGGATTGAAGTACTTGCTGGAAAGTATAGAAGAAATGAGCGTTGTATGTCCTATTGTCAGCTTGAACTTCATTGCCTGTATCCTGTTCAGGAATATACATGCATATATCATCCTTACATTAGATATCCATTATTCATGACTTGTGTTTATTGTAAGATCTCTTTTGCTTCCTTAATGTGAAAATTTAGATACTCTAATTTGACCAGCCATGCTCCAGAAGGGGAATTCTCTAAAATGGCTCCATTTAGAATCCTTAGTTTTGATATTGAATGTGCTGGTCGGAACGGGATTTTTCCAGAGCATACTCATGATCCTGTTATTCAGGTCTGTTAGTCGCTTCACAATGACTACTTTCTATACCATTGTAGTTGTCTTGTGTTTTATTTTTCCTTTTTCTTGGTCAAGCATGTCAAACTTTATCTGCACGGTCATTTATTAATTATTGGCGAGTGTTCCAAGAACACATTAAATTCCGACAAACCAAATCAGGGGCTTATTACTTCGACCTGAACAGTCTCTTATCAAGAAACAATTACTGAAAATTTGTGATAAAGTTGGTAAAATCTCTGCAAGAAAGGAGAATTTTAATGATCTTTGCTTCAATGCAACATTCTTACTCTATGAGACCCTTTCTTTCTCAGGTGGCAAATCTAGTCACGTTGCAGGGTGAAGACCACCCTTTCGTACGTAATGTGATGACTCTTAAATCATGTGCTCCAATAGTAGGGGTTGATGTGATGCCATTTGATACAGAAAGAGAAGTATTACTAGCTTGGAGAGTAAGTTTCTTGTCCTCTTTTCTCTAAATTGGATAAATAAACTTTTTTCTTATTACAACAAGGCATACCAATTTGCATACACTGATATGGTTTCATGTGGCATCCCTTTCACATACTCTTATTGGTTTGTAGCACGGTACATGAAAAAAGATTGAGATTGTGTGGTTCAATAGTGTCTGGTCCTGGAGATTGAAAAATATATTGCCCTTTTTCCTGTTATTCTACAGCACGGTTGTGAGTAGGCAATTCTTGTTTGAAGATTATAGTGTTTGTGTTTTTAATATCTATGCCTACAAAAAGCATGAACACATGCATGCATATGTAATTGTGTTCATTTCTGTAGCGTTCTTCTACTCTCTTTGTTGCGGTTCTCATTTTAATATGTTACGCTACGTTTTCTTCATTTAATTTAAGAAAGCAATTGGCAGGACTTTGTCCGTGCAGTTGATCCTGACATTATAATTGGCTATAACATTTGCAAGTTTGATCTACCTTACGGTCTTACGTCATTGAGGTACCTCTCCATCTCTCTCTCTCTCATGCATCATCTATATTTTCTGCTTGATTTACAGATTTCCTCAACTTTTGATGTACTGATACCAATTAGATGTGCGTTACTTGAAAAAGTTTTATTTTGCATTGTCCGTTGTGAAGTTGACATGGAAACTTCTAACCATCAACAACAACAACAACTAGGCCTTTTCCCATACTAGATGGGGTCGACTACATGGATTCTTTGTTTCCACAGAGCCCTATCATGTGCCATGTTAGCAGTTAACTCATAATAAGCTAGATCAATAACTCACAATAAGCTAGATCATTCTTTATTGTTTCTTTCCAACACTTTTGTGGTCGTCGTGTACCTCTTTTAATACTTTCAGGTTTCTAATAACGTCATTATGTATAGGATATTTTCTTATGAGATCACTCGTTTATCTTAATAATTTTATTTTTCTTATAGATATCTTTTATATATGTTAATGATTAATTGTCCAACACTTAGAACTATAAAATATAGCAGGTTTAATTAGTGTTTTATAATATTTATCTTTTAACTTTAATAATATCTTATTATCACACATAATACTTTCTATCCTTCTCCATTTTAATCAACCTACATTAATTTTATTCGTAACATTTCCATCAATTTTTCCATCATTTTAAAAAAGTGACTTTATGTATTTAAAACTTGTCTTGTGAGGAATGCAATGTGTGCTAATCATAATTTTTATGTCATCTAAAGTACTCAATGTAAATATTTGTTGATAGTCAAAGGTTGATGTTTTAGGAATCAAATCCAACAAACTGCCAAGAATCCAAAGTCATCCAAGTATGGATGTCAAACTTCAAATATGTCAAACAAGAGAGCGGAAGCATACAAAACTCAAGTCAAAAGTTGTGCCAAGACAACATAACTTTATTCATGGATGAGTGAAGTATTTATAGGCATTTCATATGTACATAAGGAGGTAAGAAAAGAGAGAAAAGGCCACAAAATAAGGGCCTAGTGCTGGCCCCTTGCCCAGGGGCCAGTAGTAGCCGTTGGAGCTCCCAACGGTTATGGCCAGGGCTATTGTGGCTCTGGCCCTGTCTCATACCAAGATTGCACGGGCCCTAATGGCCCGTGCTCCTATTACATTAACACCCCCCCTCAAACTTACGTACACTGAAAGTTTGTCCAACATAAATCAAATACAACTCAATTTTTGTGTTTGTTTCTAACAAAAATTTCCACAAAAATAGTATCTAAATTGCCATAGCTTCCTTTAAAATAACTACAGATCATCTTTTCACAACCAATGTATCAATTTATTTGTCATCCTGCATGAAAATCAATGAAGTATCAATACATACATTTGCTTAATCTGAATGAAAGCACAAAGACAATTTAAAAGATCTAATCCGAAAGGTAAACCAAAAAATGAGTCAAATAAGTTCATGAAGTTGATTTTCTCTAATTCAAGAAAGTCATTTGATTGAAAACATTGATATCATCAAAATAGGATTATCTATTATAACAACTAGATTCATAAATCACTACAAACTTGTGATATTGTAAGGGAACCTTGGCATATCAAACAAGCTTTTTAAGGTTAAGCTCAAAACCTGAGTTTTAAGGACAAACTCAAACCCAAACAAGCTTTTTAAGGCAAAGCTCAAAACCTTCAAATCAAACAAGTTTTTTAAGGTTAAGCTCAAAACCCGTCAAGTCAAACAAGCTTTTAAGGCTAAGCTCAAACCCGAGTTTTGAGGATAAACTCGAACCCAAACAAGAAAACACAATACATGGTCGCATTTGGGAGTGGAGTTGGATTGCAATTGGCCTTTCAAAATCTCCACTCTGTATATATTTGCTTAACTCTAAATGGATATTGCAATGAGTGAATGAATCTTCAAAAAGGTCAATTGCATTCAATATACTCTTTTTCACTTCTTCATCATCCACAAGGTTAGGAGAAAATCGAATAGAAGCGTTAAGAAAATATGGATCACATGCAAATTATGATGCATTTGGCGATTTCAACGTGCATCAATTATCTTCCAAATCTTCTTTAGAAGTGTCCTCTTGCGGTAAAGGTTTGCTTGTATTTTTAATTTGACTTTATCCATAGCATCATATATATATAAGGCATAGCAGGCTTATCTTCACTGTAAAAAGCTTTTTAGATGTTAAGAATCACGAAATCTATAAAACCCTCAAATTTTTAAAGTAAAAAATTAGGTAGAATGTAAAAGGAAGGAGGTATGCCATGGATTTGATAAAAATCTTAGAGATAGAGAGTTGGATTGGGTGAAATACTTGCGAATCTTGTGAATAAACCACAAAATCAACAAGAACAAGGTAAGAAGAGGATTAGAAGCAAGGCAATGGCGTAAAATAGGGTTTGAGAAGAAGCATAAATGAATTTAGCAACTTTTGGATTTTTGGATTTTATAACCGAGAAATAATAATCGATTGGTATGATACAGGGTGTATCGTATGATACGGTATGATATAGTCCCGTATCGTATGATATGGTATGATACGACACGATAAATTGCTTATTATGATACATGCCCTTGTATTGTACAATATACTCATACGATACACAATATAATCATATTGTACGGTACAATACAATTTTTTTAACATTGCTTTCAATCATCTATAGACATTGCCATTTAATTGCTTCTTGTACTCTCCTAACTTTACCCATGCAAGGAGAAACCACTTTTCTAGTCCTGGTAGATGATGCTTTAAACGATAAATTCTACACTAATCACCTTTTCACAAAAAATACATTTTATTTTTAATTTATTTTCCTCAAATACAAAACCCCACTACCATGCCGGATCACCAAACCGAGATTTGGAGTCCCTATCACCCCTTCATGCCATCTTAATTTAACGCTTCAATCTTAATACACCTGAAAATGAAAGCACTTTTTAAATCCTCAATCTTCACTTCATAAGCCACCAAGACACTCAAATAGAGTGTCTCCCACTTCACAAATACAATGAAAAGATATTCATGCATTTTATATTGTCATTCAAAAAAGAAAAAATAAATAACAAAAGAAAATACCAAATACTAAGAGAAAAAGAAAAAAAACTATACCACAACTACCATATCGTCAGTGTTGTCACTGTCAGAGTGATTGTGGTGTTGGAAAACCATTGATGCTTCACTCAAGCTATAAGTCGCCTTGGAGCAGTCAGAACCCACAGACGGAGTAGCCAATATTGTTTGTTTGCCTCGAAATACCTATGTTCACGTCCTTAAAATTGAAAGTTCAGGAATGTGCTCTATATTGCGAGGGGTTTTTAGTGATTCAAAACTAAAATGTTTTAGCTTTTCTAGCTTAAATAGCTCAATCTATACGTGAAAAGGTGCACTGTTTCATTGTAAATTTGTTGAAATTTCCCAGTATGAGTAAGAATTAGGGGTGTTCAGTTGGACTCACGATGGATCTTGGTAAGTCTAGCATCATTTTAGGATGCTAGTACTGGATCCAAATTGAGATATCTAATGGGTCTAACATGGGAGAACGGGAGAACCATATAGGGTCCAATGAGAAATGTGAAACAATATAAGCATTATACACAGAAAAATAATATACATCTTTATTTTCAAAATGTGTGAATTTCAAACATAACGCGCCTGTGCTCTCGTTTGATATAAAATTCCTCTAATCATACTCAACTTCATACATTAACCAGATATTGAGGTGTGGCCTCATAACTTAGATACTCTGTCTTGCAAGATTTCTCTAGTTGTAGTGGAACTAGTAGGTTCTACATCTAGGTCTTGAAGTAAAAGTATACAAGAATTATCATCTCTCTCCTCTCATCTCCCTCAACTCATGCTCCTGAAGACTCTTTTCTCTTGATGGTTTGTTTGGCATGTTTTTTTTTTACCTTCACCATCGTTGTCTGTCATCTTCCAAAATCATCACAAGCCACGATACATATGCATGCTTCATCATCTTCCAAAAAGACACTCTTTGATTGTGTCTTACCAAAATGAGACGTCGTTGGTCACATGTCCTTTTGGTAAGAGCCGTAATCCAAGCACATCTCTTACCAAAAGGAGATGTTGCCCGACCGCATCTCTTTTTTAAAGGAGACACGACTTACTCTTTATAGAATATGTTGTTATGTGTGTGCTTGTGATTCTAAATGTTACTCAATTTGTTTGTTGCATATGTCGAACGATTCATGTGAGGATTCAAAGGTAATTCCATTTTTAATTGTGAGAGAGATGGAATTGACTATTCACCCTTCCTTGAAACTAATACAATATTTTCTAACTGACAACCGTTGCTTGACTATGCAAGAGAAGTTGGGAAGCAATATAGTATTGTTATTGTATTCTTCATTTAAAGTATAAAGATGAAAGAGTTAAGGTATAGCTTAGATGTGAAAGATGTTACACACGCATGTGTCACGATATGATCCAAACCGATGCCACATAGCTATTTCTCATGTGAGCGTGAGCGTAAACAACATTTAAAGACAAACATAGCCAAAATCTAACTTGAATGAAATATCAAACTTAAATATATCAATATTCATAAGTCTAAATAATTAAAACAAAATGGTATGGGACCCACTGAACATAATCTCGAATAATAAAATAATTATCCTTATCAACTAACATTCATCTAAGTCATACCATCTCAAAAATGTAGCTCGACCAAATTGCTACTTGAGGTTGTGTGCCCTAGAAGTACTAGCTTCAGGATGAATTGTAAAATGATAGTGTGAACTCTTACCCGAATCTCAATAGGAAAGTTATACATCTTCTAATAAAATTCATATCAAAAGCATAGAAGTTTCATTAACATCTCGTAATGAACCATATTCACATTTGAATTCATGTTCTCAAACCTTATAAACACATAACTATGATAATTACAACCCACATTATGTCTAAACAAAGTCGTAGAAGTCTTCTGGCCCTCCCTTTACACAACCTTTATCACCCCATCCATGACGGTCAAATTACATTGATTCTCATGAAAGAGTGCTCAGGAACATACTTTATATTCGCCCCATGATAGAATGCTTGAGGGACTTAAAAGTCTCTAGAGATCTCACACAAACCACACAAGTACGACTTATATATTTACACATCATTATATTTCAAAACCAATAACTTATCACATTCACAAGTTCATTTCCTATTCACATATGTCCAAATTCATATCCATACAATATTCAAATATCATTTTCATACCAACACATGCATATCAAAACATGCTCTTTGTCAACTAAGTTATAAACAACTTTATTTCAAAAATATATCAAATAACCCATAGTTTCAAACATCACTTAAGAATCATCAATAAAACATTTTAATCCATTTAAAATAAGAAAATAATTTCTAGCATAGTTCTATTAAAGAATGTGAAACCCCCTACCTAAAGGAGCACCAATATCCAATCTCGAAACTATTCAACTGCTCTTATCATCAGTAAATTATTTAATTTTAATTTATAAACAATTATAAATAATACTAATATTAAAATTCATTTAACTACTAGTCTAACACAACAAACCGGATCCCAAACGATCTTCAAATGATCCAAAACTCAACCTAGATCCAAATAAACTATCGTAGATCCGAATTATCACCTAAATCCATATATGATCCAAACTGGACAACACAGTAAGTATTTTGTGTTCTTGGGTCAACATAGAACCTCGTTTGCACAAGATCTAGAACATGATTCAAGACCCAACCTACATCTATTTTAGACACAAACACAATTGATAACTTACAACCTGATTATGACACAAAACTATTAGTGTGACATAGGACACAACATGACACAGTGTTGTTTCACAACGCATCAAACATGATACGACACAGGGACTTGACACGCCCAAAAAGGGCATTTTCCCATTGTTTTTTCTATGGTTTTTTTTGTCATTTTCTAGTAACGACCAATGCCGATGGTGGTCCTCAACCGACCGCCTACCTCCCCTCTTCCAGCCAATCCAACATCAAGGAAATAAAAGAAACCCTAACAACTCTATTCAAGAATAAATTTTGCAATTCAATGTATTTTTTGGCACCATATGATCGCCAAACCACCTAAAATTGACCTAGCAAGTGATGCAAACCAAAACCCCTCTAACTCGAGCCGGTAAAGAAATCACTCTTTTTTGCTAGAAAACTAAAGCAAATGGAAAAATACATTAAAAAATACCTTTTCTAATTGATTCTTAGTAATTTGCCGCTCGATCAAATCCCCTCATCAATGCAAGGTCAAAAATCGCTCAGTGGGTTTAAGTCAATTGTGATTTTACATAAAAATGGTAGTTGTCTTTTCTTCCTCCCTCTCTTTCCAAGTTGTAGAGTACGATTGGGTGGACTTAGATTCACGTCCAGATCCAAGTTCAATCTAGATTATAACATTCTACCCACCTTAAAGAAATTTTATCTTCAGAATTTAGGAAATACTTAAAGAGATATGAATATTTCTTTCACATCTCATCCTCGAACTTCCAAGGGGCCTCGCTTGGAAGGTGATGGCTCCAATGTATTTTAGTGTCCTCAAAACTCAACGACGAAGAACTTGCACCTTTCTATCTAAGATATCTATGGGTTGCTCCTCATAAGATAAATCATCGAGTACGTGTAGTGACTCGGTCTCAATAACATGGGAAGAGTGAGGAATGTACTTTTATAACATGAACACATTATGGACTTCAGTGGACGATGGCATTAACTCCAGCAGGTAAGCGACATCTCAAACTCGTTTTAGAACTTGATACGGTCCAATATACCTAGGGCTCAACTTATCTTTCTACCTAAAGTGAGTCACTACTCAAGTTGAGGATACTATTAAGAACATATAATCATCAATAATAAACTCTAAATCATGATGTTTCTTATCTATGTAGCACTTCTATCGATCTTGGGCTACCTTAATGCGCTCACGAACCAAAATCATCCTGTTTGATGATTGTCGAAGTATTTTTGGACCTATTATTATAAGCAAACTCAATTAGAGGAAATTACTCATTCTAACTTCTTCTCAATTCTAGGAAACAAAATCCAAGTATGCCCCCTAGGGCTGAATGGTCCTCTTAGTATGTCCGTCAATTTGGGGATGGTAAGATGTACTAATGATTAACTTAGTTCTAAAGGCTCCTTGTAGAGCTCCCAAAATCTAGAAGTGAACCTAGGATCTCTATGCGAAATAATACTAGAAGGTATACGATGAAATCTCACTTTCTCTTGAATGTACAATTGGACTAACCTATCAAGTGAGTAATTGGCTCTAATTAGTAGGAAGTGAGAAGACTTGGTCAATCTATCCACAATCACCCACATATTATCATATCCTGCTTAGATCCTAGGTAATCCCATTATAAAGTCCATGGATATACTATCCTATTTTCATTCTAAGATGTCTAAGGGTTGAAGTAATCTGATGGATTTTGATGCTCTATTTTGATTTTACTGTCCAAGTTAGGCAATGGTTTACAAATTGAGCTATTTCCCTTTTCATTCTTGGCACTAAATTGCTTCTTAAGATCTTGATACATCTTGTTGGTGCTTGGATGGATGGTATACCTACTCTTATGGGCTTCCTCAAGATTCTCTTTTTCAACTCATAACTCTTAGGAATGCAAAGCCTATCTTGATACATTATTGTCCCATCCTATGGTCACCCCACTAGAGTTATTTCATAAAAGATTGCAAAAACTCTTCTAACTCGTGAACTTCATTTATTTGTGTTTTCAATTCACTTAATATTTTGGGAGACTTGCACACAACTTAGATAGTGAAAAGGTTACTACAAGATTTAGATTCCTAAAGCCCGCTATCAACTTAAATTCATATACTATATGGTAAAACATATGTAAGGATTTCCAAGCCCGAAGAGCATAAGATACTACATTGGCCTTACTCGAATAGTATTTCATCTCAAAATCATAATCCTTCAAAAATTCTAACCATCTCCCATGTTCTATGTTTAATTCTTTTTATTAAAGAGATATTTCAATCTCTTATGATTAGTGAACACCTCAAACTTAACTCCATACAAGTAATATCTCTATATTTTCAATGCCAAGACTATAACAGCCAATTCTAGGTCATGGATAAGGTAATTCTCTTTATAAGGTCTAAGTTGCCTAGAAGCATAGGCGATACCTTTCTTTTTGAATTAAGACGCCTTGACTTAATCCTTTCTTAGATGCATCATAATAAACTTCAAAGTTTCCTAAAGGATCAAGTATTACCAACACTAGTGTGGTAGAGATATTTTGAGGTTTATCCCAATTGACAATGGTCGAGATCTTAGCTGGATGTATAGAGATGTCATCCTTATATTACGTGATCAAGGAAGCCAACTTGCTACAACCGAAAATCACTCTTGGAGAACTTGGCATATAAGTGTTTTTCCTATAATAATCAAACTATGATACGTAAATGCTCAACATGCTTCTTTTTACTCTTAAAATATATCAAAATGTCATTAATAAATACTATGATGAACTTATCCAAATAATCTTGAAATACCCAATTCATAACTCCATGAATGTTGTTGAAGCATTGGTAAATTCAAAAGACATGACCAGGAACTCGTAATGCCCATATCAAGTCCAAAAAGCCATCTTAGGTACATCAACTGCTCATATCCTCAACTCATAACATCCAGATCAGAGATTAATCTTCAAAAACATGCAAACTCCTTATAGCTAATCAAATAATTGTCAATCATAAGCAATGGATATTTGTTCTTTATGGTCACCTCATTCAACTACTTATAGACAGAGAGAACCATCTTTTTTTCACAAACAAGAAAAGTGCTCCCCAAGGTGAAGTACTTAGTCGAATACAATGTTTATCTAACAATTTCTACAATTGAGTCTACAGCTTTGACAAGTCAACAAGAGTCATATGATAGGGTGCTTTAGATATAGGATTAATACTTGGCTAAAATTAATGACAAACTCCACTTCTCGCTTGGGTGGTAATCAAAGTAAGTCATCATGAAAAATATCGATAAATTTATTAACCATATGGATAGCATTCAATAATTTCACCTTAATACCAAACTATATAATAAATGTTAAATATCCTTCAGATACGTCACATATGTAACTTTACACCTAAAGAGCAGATACAACAGATACTAGGTTCTCCACTTGCCAACCCTGGAAAACAAATATGGCTTCTTGAGGAATAGAGAAAGTGATCTCCCACTTCTTACAGGTAATCACTGTACAAATTTTTGACAACTAGTTCATACCCAAGACTACATCATAGTTCCAAATCCCAACAAAATCAAGTCGGCTCTTAGATCATGGCAATCAACCATCATCAAACAATCACGAAAAATTTGACATGATATAATTACATCCCATTACATAGGAAATCCCTCTAATGGCTACCAAGGTCATCGATGGCTTGCGAAATCGAACATCACAACTTGCCAAATTAGACTTCACAGCTTTTTAAATCGAGCACCACTTTCCTTTTTTGAGGATGATGCCGACTTTCCATCCTGAACGCCGACTTCGCTTTTCGGGTGCCGACTTTCCTTTTTGAACATCGATTTTTCTTTTTTGATGTCGACCTTCCTTTTTAATACCTAAAACTAAAAATGGCAGGTTACCTTGCCCAACAGTGCCAAAATTGTCAGGTGCTCAATTGTTGCCTTTTTGGTTCATATCTCCTCCTTCTCTTTCTGCGGAATTTACCTCTTTTCGGATAAAGTTTTATATATGTAACGTATAGTTTCAAATATTTAAAAAAAACATTTTTATATTTGAAAACATCAAATTTAATGAAATCTTCAAAATTTATTTTTAGAAAACACTTGGTTTCATTTCTAGTTTTGTTTGTAAAGGTGAACTACTTTTGGTTTCATTTCTAGTTTTGTTTGTAAAGGTGAACTACTTTTGCTCCGTGAGTCAGTCTATAACCACCTTGACCATTTAACCCTTTTCATGGGTGTCGAGTATCGAACCACTTTAACCCTAGGTATCAGGTCTTGGAATGAGACCCTTCTCAACTGGGCAAATTTATGAAATCTGGTTCGAATTTAACTTGTTTATGAATTTCAAGGGTTTTGGATTTTTATAAATATATAAATTTGCAAACATTTTTTGGTTTGATTCTCAATATTCTCTTTTTCATTTGTTTATATAAACAAAATTGTTTGAAATCATCCTTTCTTTGAAGGCAATTATTTAGAAAAAGCATAATCCTGCCAATTTGGTCTTGAGGGTAAAATAGTTATTTTTATAAAATTTTGTCCAAATTTGATTTGTTTTGAAAGGGATGCAATATATTGTCATTTTAGGGTTGCTAAAAAATTTTGATACGAAAATGAGTTCGTTCAAGGTGTTTTTATTTAAAAAACTCTTAAAAGGCCCAAAGCTACCAAAAAAAAGCAAAATTTTTAAAAGATAAAAAAAATTTATTTAAAAAAAAATTGGGTGTTTACAAGAATGATGGTATCTCAAAAGAAGAGATCAGTGGTGTGTCCGGAGACACAAAATCTAGGAAAAGATACTTAGTAGTCTAAGAAAAGGAGACTTTGGGTAGGATCATAGATTAGAAGAGTTTTGATTAAGACAAGAAGAGTGGTGTTTAGAACCCAAGGGTAGACTAGGGAAAGATGGCTCATATTATGATGTGTTAGGAGGATACTCCATGAAAGAGAGTCACGCATAGATTATCAATGAATGGTTTGTTGAGAACATATGAGAAGATTGGTGTATAGAACCCAAGGGTGGACTATCAAAATGATACTTAAGGAAAGATGGCTTAGATTATGATGGCGTGTTAGGAGGATACTCCATGAAAGAGAGTGACACATAGATTTCCAATGAATGGGTTGGAGAGAACAAATGAGTGACAAGAGTCTTCGGAAAATGGCCTAGAGAAGATAGATAAGTATCTGAAAGATGGTCCAGAGAAGATAGACATGTCTTTGGGAAATGATTGAAAGAGAATAAACAAATATCTAAAGGGTGATCTAGAGAAGAGGGAGGAAAATCTAGTGTATCGTTTGGAGAGGATAGAGATGTTTCTAGAAGATATCCTAAGGTTGGTGATAAGGATAGTAGACTTAAATACTTAGGAGATGTAAGAGGTAAAGATATTTAGATAGATGGACATGAAAAGTGATCCCCTTGAAATAAAGAGAGTATGATCCTAGAATATGGGCATCCAAAGAAGCCTTAGCCTCTCTGAATGACCTATGAGGGACAACATATCTCGAGGATTATAAAAGTTGAACCTTAGGCAGATAAGATATTTGAGAGGTAAATGAGACGGGGGATCCTAACTAAGACTAAATAGGCATTGGGGAAACAAAGAAGGCCAAAGTTGTGATTATAGAAGGGATCCTTGTTGATTGATCCCTAAGAACTTATTTTGTTTCAATTCAACTTTCTTTTCGACTATGTATAGTTGAAAAAGTTGCGGTACACGAATGACTACTACATTAAATGGTTGGTCCCTAGGTTTTCTCTAGATAACTAGGGTATAAAAGGTTAAACTTTATTTTTTCCTTGTATGGTCAGAAGAGTAAATGGTTGACTTTTAGGACTCTAAATGACTATATCCCTAAGTTTATCTCAATTAACAAGTCTACTAATTATTTCTATAAGTAGATAGGGATTTAAGTTAGATGAATTGAATGATATCTTATTTCTTCTTTCTTTTCTGTTGAATAGGGATTTAAGTTTATTTTCTTTAGGCATAAAATAGTAATGAATATATTTCTTTATTGTTTTCTTATGATTTAACTATTTATTCGAAATAACCCATGTTTCTCAGTTTCTTTGAGGTTTTTTCTAAAGTCGTGCTGCCATTTCTTCTTTTCCTAGGATATTTATATATTCTTCTTCACTAGACCATATATTGTATTGATCATATGAGTCATATCTAACTAACATGAATTATAAGCATGTACTTAAACATGAATTTTAAGTGTTTGTGTGTACATTTGTGATATAAAGTATAAAACCCAATATAAACAAAGTTTGTGTAACTTTGCACAGGAAATAAAAGTATAATTAAATGAGTGTATGCAAAATAGGCAAGTATGTCCTACTTTAGGTGCACCTTGTGTGAGGTGTGTAAATTGCATGCTCACAATCAAAACATGGTGTAAAATAAAAATCCTAAAGTTAGTCAACAATTTTGATAGACTTATTGGTCTCATCTGGCATATCAAAAGAGAATTGTACACAAATTTTAGGTTATGTGGAACCCTCTACTTGTATATAATCTTCTTAATTTTATAAAGTAAATAAAAACTAAGTCAAGAGTGAATCATCTCTAATTCACTCTTCTTTTTGCATTTGTGGGTCCTATTGGGATTTTTTTCGCAATCACCTTCTTGTCCCAACAGGCAAGGGCTAGCTCGCTTAATTAATTAATGATAAAATATCATGCACACTTGAATTGAAATATGAGAAAAAGAGGGGTTTCTATTCCTATTATTTTGATTTGGATATAAGATGGATGCAGGTCCTAAATGTATATGAAACTAATTAGATTTGGATCTCAAATGGGTATGGATCCTAGAACGGGCTTTGGACTCCTAAGTGATTAGGATTCTAATTAGGTAACTATTCTTAAATGGGTAGGATTCTAATATGGATATAGGTTCTTACATGGGACAAGGACCTAAAGTGGATATGGATCTGATTTGGTCGACCCTAGTAAAATAATGCCCTAATTAACTATTATGCAATAAAAGGAAACAAACAACTAATTATAAAATATATTCCGATGCAGAAATTCTAATATGTAGGAAATCCTTATTTGAGAAGCCTTAAAATGCAAAAAAAACTGTGGTTTGCAGAGATCCTAATATGCAGAAAATTATGATTTGCAAAGATCCTAAGATGTAGAAAATTGTGATTTGTAGAGATCCTGATGCAGTGTGTACTAATTTTAAATATATATATATATATATATATATATATATATATATATATATGTGTGTGTGTGTGTGTGTGTGTGTGTGTGTGTGTGTGTGTGGAATCAAATGTGAATGAAATTTTAAATATATTTGTGAAATCAAATGTTCAAGAAATTTAAGGAAAACATGTGCAAGGGGATGCAAGATGGGATTTTCAAGCCTAGACTCCTTGGACAATCTGCCCTACTATGCCCAAAGTCCTCGCACATGAAACTGCGGTTTTTCATGTCCTCATTCTGTACGATACTAGAAGAGTGTGACTCACCTCGCTTCATGTTCCTCTCTTGCTCTGTACGCCAAACCTCTACAATTGAAGCAGATGTTACCTAGATTCCACTGGCTACTCTGGTTGCAGAAAGTCCCACTTCGTCTAATACTAACTACCTCCGGCAGTCCGATATTGTGTTAGGCTTGATCTATCCTGTTCGAAATCCTCAGGGAGAACCACCAAAGCTCTTGTCTACTTGCCCCTGATTCTTTTTGTAGGTGTGTGTGTGGGGGGGTGGGGGGGGGGGGGCGGGGAGAAACCCAACAAATAAAACATTCGGCTGCAAGCTTATGGTGAATTTGATTTGTACCATGGCACAATAGTAGACCTTTGATTCTATTGTCAAGAGTTCAAATGGTGGTTGTAATTGGACATGGTGGTTCCAACCGTAATCAAACTAGGTAGGAACCGATTGAAACCAGAACCAGAGACCACCCAGTCCAGTTTTGGTTTCACGTTTCAGGAAACAAAACCAGCCCCAAACCAGAACTGGCAGTTCCAAACTGCCAATACTAGAACCATAACCGGGATGGTCATGTCTAGTTGTAACCTATGGGACTTAATAGGGAACCTTAGGTTGCAAGTATAAAACATCATTTATTATTACAATCGTATCACAAAATCTACCACTGCATAGTGAGGTCTCTCTCTCTCTCATGTAGTTAGGTGTCTTGTCTGCTGTAATTCAAGGAGGTAGACGCCAAATCCAACTTTGTGAATTGACAGGTGTAGGATAAGTGGGAGCCGTTTTGGTGTTACAAGTGAAATACTACTACTTTTAATATTATTTTACTTATTCCATGAGTTAAAGGTCCTTACATAGTTAGAGGCGGGGTCCAGTCTCATGCCAGCCGATCTAGGCGGAAGACATTGTTAGGTGAGGAATTTGGTTGGGGAGGCACGTCTTAAAACATAACCATGGTGTTCTAAGATGAGCTCATCGTGAACAAAAAAGGTGGTCCCTCTTCATGCCGTCATTCCCCTTGCCTATGAAATGGGCATTGACGTGAAGGTTGGTATCCGTGACATGTTAACCAAGAAATTATTTTGCTTATTGCCGTAAATGTTGCTTTTCTGATGTAGCTTTTATGTATCTAGTGAAGGTGACAGAGACATTAGACTGAGGATGAGATAGTTCACGGAAAAATGTTTAGGGTTCAACATTGGCACTCAGCTGGTCACCAATTTTTCTATATCTAGACGGTAAATTCATTTGAAATTAATAAATTTATCAACAACAACTAGCCTTTTCTCATACTAGATGGGGTGAGCTATATGGATTCTTTGTTTTCATAGAATTCAATTATGTGACATACTAAGAGTTAACTCAACATAAGTTAAATAATTTTTTATTGTTTTCTTCTAACACTTGTGAACTTGCTCTTCCTTTGGTTATCTTTTTATATGTCCAAACCATTTCTAACGATTTTTTCTTATTTTGTCATCTATTGGTGTCATTCAATTTATTTCTAATAAACTCATTCTATATATATAAATATATATTATTTTTCCTTGTATAATATTCATCTATCTCATTGATTACAAAAATTATGAGCATTGCTTTGGGGCATCCCCGCCTAGCGACGTGTTGCAGAGCCCGAATACAGTAATAAGTAAGCAAGGGCCACTACATTTTCGCCAGAATGTAGTGAATCAATTGCAGAGAGGGTTCCCACATCATGAACAGTGAGGTAAAGAAGTTAGTCCCGCTATATTTTCGCCCGAATGTAGTGAATAATTTTTAGAGAGAGTTTCCGCATTTTTATTATAGACGGATGCAAGGGGTAAGGAAGTTAGTCCTAGATAATAAGATTCGTATTGGTTCTTGAAATATCGGAACATTATCTGGTAAGCTAATGGAGGTGGTAGATACTATGATTCGGAGAAAGATTCATATTCTATGTTTACAAGAGATAAAATGGGTTGGAGAAAAAGCAAAGGAGATAGAGGATACAGGTTTTAAATTATGGTACTCAGGTAAAGAAAAGGCTCGAAATGGAGTTGGTATTATCATAAATAAAGATTTAAACGATAGTGTGGTAGACACACAATGATATGGTGACCGAAGCATAACGTTGAAATTAGTGTTAGGAGCAGAGGTTGTGAATATAGTATGTGCTTACGCACCCCAAGTAGGACTAGAAGATAGTATAAAAACAACTTTTGGGAAGAGTTAGATAAGGTGATTTCACAAAGGGAGATGATTTGTTTATGAGACTTAAATGGACATGTCAGTAAAGAGGCATTAGGATATCAACGGATTCATGGAAACTTTGGTTTTAGGGATATAAATGAGGAAGGTAGAGAGATTTTAAATTTTGCTATGGCATTTGATCTCTTTATAGTCAATACAATCTTTAAAAAATGAGATGAACATTTAATTACTTATAAGAGTGGCTTATGACAAACAAAATTGATTACTTTATTTGTAGAAAAAAAATAGAGCGTGTTGTAAAGATTGCAAGGTAATTCCAAGAGAAAGCTTAACCACCCAACATCGACTTTTATGGATTTACAAATAAAAAAATGGACAAAGAAGAAAAGAGTGCATCGACCTATTCGGATTAAATGGTGGAACTTCAAAAATGAGAAAGAAGATATATTTAAACAGAAAGTCCTTTAAGGAGATGTTTAGAATTATGTTGGTACACCCCGTGATATGTGGAACAATATGGCTATACATATTAGGAAAGTGACAAAAGATGTGTTAGGTGTATCTAAGGGAGGCGTACCGGCATAAAAAGAAGCTTCGTGGTGGAGTCAATAATGCAAAATAAAATCAAGGCAAAGAGGGCATGTTACAAATTATATTATACTAAGAAAATAGTGAAATTTTAGAGGCTTATAAGAAAGCAAAGAAGGAAGCGAAAAATACCATGAGTGAAGCAAAAAGATATTTTTAGGATAGCTAGGGCTAGAGATAAAAAAACTATAGATCTTAATTATGTTAGATGCATAAAAGATGATGATGAAAAAATTCTAGTGACAAATGATGATATAAGAAATAGATGGAAAAACTATTTTTATAAGCTTTTTAATGAAAATAAAGATGTTAGTATTAACTTAGGAGAGTTAGCCAAATCAAAAAAGTATATAAACCACAATTTCTATCGACATATTCAAAAGAATGAAGTCAAAGAGGCTCTTAAACATATGAAGGGTGATAAATCGGTAGGACCAGATAATATTCCTATAGAAGTTTGGAAAATACTAGGAGAAATAGGAATCGCTTGGTTCACAAGACTATTTAATAAAATATGGAAAAACCAAAAGATACCCGAAGAATGGAGAGCAAGTATACTTATACCCATATATAAGAACAAGGGAGACATTCAAAATTGTGTGAATTATCGAGGTATCAAGTTAATGAGCCATACTATGAAATTGTGGGAAAGAATTATCGAACGTGGATTAAGACAAGTATCAAGTACACCAGAGAACTAATTTTGATTAATGCCAGGCAGATCTATTGTTGAAGCGATTCACCTTTTGAGACGTCTTATAGAATATTTTAGAGCAAAAAAGAAAGACCTTCACATGAAATTTATTGATCTAGAAAAAGCCCTCGATAGGGTACCGAGCGAGGTTCTTTGGAGAACCTTAGAAAAAAGAGGTATCTCATTAACATACATTAACCTTAGAAGAGACATGTATGATGGTGCAAAAACATGTGTGAGGATTCATGAAGGAATGACAGACTTCTTTGAAGTTAATATTGGGTTACATCAAGGATCAACTTTAAGTACATATTTATAATGGTGATTGATGAGTTAACAAAACATATTCAAGATGAAGTGCCTTGGTGTATGTTATTTGCAGATGACATTGTGTTAGTGAAAGAGTCTAAGGAAAAAATTAATAGAAAATTAGAACTATGGAGAGAAGCATTAGAAAGCAAAGGCCTCTGACTTAGTAGAACAAAGACGGAATATATGGAATGTAAGTTTGATCATTTGGTTACCTCAGAGGATATAGAAATTAAAATTGGCACACATTGCATCCCCCAAAAGGAAAGTTTTAAATACCTAGGGTCAATTTTTCAGAGTAATGGAAGAATTGATGGAGAGATGTTATGCATAGAATTAAGGATGGTTGGTTAAAATGGAGAGGAGCATCAAGTATTCTTTGTGATAAAAAGATACCATTAAAGTTAGAAGGTAAATATTATAGAGCAACAATTAGGCCTGCCATGTTTTATGGTTATGAGTGTTGGGCAGTTAATCATCAACATGTACAAAAGATGTCTGTGACAGAAATGAAGATGTTGAGATGAATGAGTGGTCATACAAAAAAAAGACTGTATACATAATGAGGTTATTAGAAACAAATTAGGAGTGGCACCAATAGAGAATAAAATAAGAGAATATCGTTTAAGATGGTTTGGACATATAGAAAGAAGATCAAAAGAAGAACCTGTAAGAAGGTATGAAAAACTAAATTTGTAAAGTATTAAAAGAGCTAGAGGACGACTACAAAAGTATTGGAAAGAAACAATAAAGAATGATCTAGCTTATTGTGAGTTAACTGCTAACATGGCACATGATAGGGATCTGTGGAAACAAAGAATCTATGTAGCCAACCCCGTCTAGTATGGAAAAAGGCTTAGTTGTTGTTGTTTGTTGTATCTAGCTTATTGTGAGTTAACTGCTAACATGGCACATGATAGGGCTATGTGGAAACAAAGAATCCATGTAGCCTACCCCGTCTAGTATGGGAAAAGGCTTAGTTGTTGTTGTGTTGTGTAATATTCATCTATCTCAACATCTTTCATACATGTTGATAACTAATTGCCTAACCCTCAAAACCATAAAGCATAGAAGTTCAAAGAAATTAATAAATTTATAAGTAATTAAAATCATACATCACAATTAATGGTGCAACTAAGTGAAAAAGCATTACCTCAAAAACTGAATATTGTCATTACCTTTAAAGCATAGTTGTCAAATAGCATGCTGAAGCAACCGCTAATGATATAGTACGCTAAGGCATTCTATTATTGCAGTTAACCCTCAGATTTACAAAAAGTAAATCTTATGTATTTTGTAATATAACTTGACTAAATGTCCTTGTTTTATTTATTTATATTTCATTCTCCGTTTACTTAACTTACTACATATAAATAAGAAAATACTGACTATATGATTTCATTAAAATAATTGAAATATAAAATATATAAATTTAGAAAGTCAAAATGTCCTTGTTTTATTAAATTCTATGAGTCGCCATCGATTTGCATGCTCATAACTCTAATTCATTTATTTGATATGATATTTTTAAAATTATAATAAGATATAAATATTTTATTTTCAACCTGCATTAAAAATTGTTTACAATTTAGAAATAATAATTTCTTGTATAGGGGTCTGTCGCATGTGGAGGCACTAAACCCTATTGAAAACAATACAAACTGAGCATGCTTATTATCAGGCAATGTTTATTACATTAAATAAGCTATAGATTAATTAGACGTGATTTCCTAAGGTCATGTTTATTACATTAAATACAAACTGATAATTATAAGAGCCAATGTATCTCCTCCAAGCTAAAAATACCAACTCAGGCAAATTTTACCCAAGTTGAAGATCAAATTTTTATGAGCTAACCGGACCCAGAGCATTAGCTCAACTGGCAAGGGCTCTCCGGCTTCCGCTCTGCAGGTGGAGTTTGATTAAGAGGTGTGCCTGTGGGTGTATTAAGCTCTGGCCTCCCATGGTAGGAAAAGAATGAGCTCCCTGAATCGGAACTTAGTATCATACTTTTTTGCCAACGGAGACTCGTCTCCCGCTCCTCACAAGCCGAGTGATCGATTGAACTACCGTACCTCTAACTGCTGTTGAGTTCACTTTTAAATATATTTCTCACAAAATGAGCATGCTTTCCAAGGGCTATATCGGGTCATCAAATAAATAAGTTCTTATTTCCAAAGTTTTGAGGCATTGTTCAATGATATCTAAGTGTATATAGGTGTCATTACAATGTTGCTTCTCTCTGTAACAATCTTTTCTTATCACAACAGGGAGGTAGAAGTCAGAAGCACACCTAGGTATCGGACTCATGACCTCCAACTTGTCAGTCAGCCCCCTAAACAGGTGTATTTCACATTTACAGTTGGATGGGAAGGCGAAAGAACACCGATATCGAATTCATGACCTTCAACCGTTGAGTTGACCCTTTTATGGTGAGTTACTGCTCTTTGTGCTTCTCTCATTTACAATTGACTGCACGGAAAAGTAGGGCCAATGCATTCCATTACCTACAGTTTGAAGGCAGAGGAATCAACCATGTTCGGTGAACGGGAGTGGATTCAAAAGCCAAAGCATATCCTTGAGAATAATTAGGAGAACAAATAAATCATTTGTCGAAAGCAACAAGAACATTACATGATATTACATCTTATGTCTGTGAATCTATGGGCCTGCATTTTTTGGAGAAGTCAGCTTATCCAGCTTCGCAAGGGATAGCTTAAAGTGTGTTTGAATCACAGAACAGCCAGATTAAGAAATTAAAAAAATAGCAACAGTTTGAAACAAGTTTTCACAGTTCTGACCATTGGATATTCGAAGAAAGGGAGAATAGCAATCGTAAATAACTTTTTCACAATTTCGACTTTTGTAAAGTCAGGAAAAGAAGAAAAAATAGGCAATAATGTCCCATGAATTATCTCCTTCATTGGAGAAATTTTCTTTTTACCTTTCTCTCCCACGTGCAACTTGTGGCTCATTTTCCCTCTCCATCACAACCTCTTCATCTCTTGTCTCTCTTGTTCTCTTCAACAAGCCCACTCCCATTGATGAAAGACTGAAAGTGCCAACTCTCATCGCCTTCGATATGATACTCTCTCTCTATGGCTGTCACATACACACACCCTCTCTCTATAGGTTATGTCTCGATGGACCTGATTTACATCCAAACGCAACAATAACCAACCCTATCTTTCATTGTATTGGTTGTAGCACAAGTCCCATCTTTCATTGTATTAGTTGTGATTGTGGTGGTTGATACTCATCCCTTTTCCAAACTCGTTGAGCCCAAACAACATTCAATCTGGATTTTTCAGGTATACCCTTTATGTTGGAGAACATCACAATTTCATTGTTAATTATGAAAAGAATGTTGTATCATGGATTATGTTTATGCTTAACATGTTCTCGTACCAAACGAGGCTCATGTTCATGTTATATGTTTTTTGAAATTAGTCCCCTTATCATTATGAGTTTAGATAGAAGTTTGATCTATAAGCCTACAATTTAAAGTCAATATATTCATGATTATGGCTATCAAGTAGGGGTGTATATCTTTATTCATTATATCTTGATAAATGCTTAAGATAGAGAGTGTGAGATGATTTATTGTTCATGTTGTGAATGTCATAACAAATATTTGGCATACAAAAATAGGTGAAATTTCATATTATTCATTATAATTTTATTTGAAACTAGATTACATGAATCTATCACAGATATTAACAAAAACCTATTATTGTGCTCATAACTGATATTATATGAGAGATATTATAAACATTTGCAAGATACCTTTGGTTCACTTGAATCACATGAGATACAAAGAATCGACTAATATTAAAGAAATGTGAAATGTCTGAAAAAACAACCAAGTTTTGGTAACGAAGACATAAAACATATTCATTATTAAGATTAAAAAACAGATAAGATGAAACGTTACAAAGCCTCGTACATAATCATATTCTCGACATGAAGCTGACAAGCATATGCAGCTTAGACATATTCCATTGACCGACACAGTTGACATTGTTATAGGCATCCTTTGTTGCTATTAACTTTATTCATTATATAAGATATCTATACCAGGGCAAATCATTTGATTCCAGGCTTTCCCCATTTCTTGAAGACAACAACACCCCAAATCATTTGATTCAAGGCTTTCCTCATTTCTTGCAGACAATACCACTCCCAGAAAAGCCACCAGTGCAGGTGATGGCACCGCCGAAAGTATCAGATACTGTTGCCTGGTCAGCAGTTCCTTTGAAGCGTGCGACGGAGCAGTCGGCGTTGAAGAGACTAGAGGTGGAAAACTTATCATTGCCACCCATGAGTGGCATGGACGCACTCATCTTCACCGGGGTCTTGTAGTCGTCTCGATAAGTCTGACCCAGCACACCATCTACATCTTGGCTCAGTGAGTAGAACTTGAATGCCAGTTCAAGGTGCGCAAAGCAATCTTCATCGCCGATGCCATAGCTGTGCACTTGAGACTCCTCCTTGGTGATAGGCACGACCCGCGCATACATGCTTAAATTCCCAGGGATGTCGAGGGTGATACTGTTGGTGTCGCTTGTGCGAGTTATGCTAGCAAGCTCAGCCGGTCCAAACCAGTTTGCACCATCTTTGGTTGGAATTTCGACGGTAGCACCGTCGAACTTGACCTTAAGATGGTCAACGGAGTCATCCCATGTAGCTACCTTATCTGCACCTATATAGACTCTGTGTGACCCAAAGAATACGGCTACGGATTGAACCCAGGTGAAGTCCCTGTTCATGCCATCATTCCTCTTTCCTATGAAATGGGCGTTGATGTGAAGGTTGGAGTCAGATACAAGGCAGAAATCTTTGTTTTTCTTGCCATGGAAATAGAAGGTGACCCCATCTCCACCCACGAACCGGGGATCTTCACACACAGAGCCCCGCTTGCTACAAGCTGTCAGACGTTCAAAAACATTCTTCAGTTTTCATAAATATATTAGCAGAATATGTCATTAATTAGATATTTCAAATTACGTGTTTGTAGCGAATCATACTGTACATGATTTCTCTAGTAAGATCAACTATCTACGGACGTTATAAAACCTAGTGAATCATACTGTACATGATTTCTCTAGTAAAGTGGGATATTAAGTGTTTGTAGCGAGTATGAAAGTTTTTAACCGCTGAAGAAAGGAAAGTAACGAACATCGTCACTACGGCAAAAGTTTAGATTTTCATCTTATTTTAAAAAGATACTCTCCTACAAACATGGTTGCACTCAAAAGATCGATACTTTTAAATCATGAAGTACAAGCTAGAGATTTTGATGATCACTTACGGCAGATTCCCTTGCATGCGATACAATCAGCCACACACGTCTGAGGGCATTTAGTTGGACACCTGAGCAGATGCAAATAGCAACGAGGGTATCTCTTGTCCTTACAGATTACTGTCTTTCGTGTTGTTTGGGCTGAAACCACATCCCATTCAACACGTAGAACGATTAAGGAGAAGAGGCAGAGGAGGAGTCGTTGTCTCAACGCCGGTGCCCTAGCCATCCTGGGAACTGATTGAAGGCTGGCAGTGCTGACGCATCTTTAGATGAACCCTAGGGCCTTTTATAAGGTTCACATGAAAGGTGTTGGCAACTCTTTTCAGAAATGATAATAAATTGTATCCCGGTGTTAGAAAAAGGATGTGATGAATAGCGCATCTTTCAGAATCTCAAGAAGAATATGACAGAAAAGACCTATAATAACGTGGTACAAATGAAGTAGCTAGATTTGAATCCAAGCATAAAGAAAAATCTGACAATAAAGAAACAACATATGAGCTTTTTTCTGTACCATACGAGGCACACTATATGGACTCTTTGTTTTCTAGAGGTTTACTGAATCGATTCTTTGTTTTCATAAAATTTGATCATGTTAATTGTTAACTGAATATAAGCCGGATCATTTTTTATTATTTTAGTTTAATACCTCTGTGGTATTTTTTTCTTTTCAAATATTTTTATTAGTTCCTCATATGCCTTTTAACAAAGCTTTCCTTGATCGTCTTCCTATATTTTCAAACTATCTTAAATAATTTTTCTTATTTAATCATCTTTTTGTGTGATTCCCACGTTGTTTTGCAATAACTTCATTACTTAGATTGTCTTTCCTATATTATCTTTTGCCCAAGCATTGTAACTACTTTACATAGAAACGCATTAAGTTTAAAAAATTCAAATGGAAACTCCAGTTTTGGATTTCCATTCTCTAAGAAAATTTGGCTGCCAAACAACGATTTAATTTATTCTCATAAATATTGTTTCTTTTCATATGGTTTTTCTATATGTAGTGAGGTGATAAGAAACACACCAAGATTATACTAAGGACGAGATCGTTCCCTGCGATTCTAAATTTGGGATTAAGCTGGTCACCAATATTTCTGTCTGAACGATAAATTCATCTAAAATTTATAGTTATAAGAAACTAAAATTATACATCAAAATTAATAGTGAGACTGTGTAAAAAACCTTGCCTCAAAAACTCGATATAGCCAGTCTTCAAAGCATCCTAGTCGATGGGACGCTGAAGCAAATTCTTATGTGCTGTTAGTGCCGCTAAGGGACCTTAATTTTGCAGTAAACTTGCATAATTATAAAAAGAAAAGTTCGCATCTATATTGTAATATTGATTAAGTAAATGCCCTTGTTTTATTTATTTATATTCTATTCTCCATTTACTTAAGTTTTATATATAGATAAGCAAATACCTCTTGTACGAGCTCATTAAAATTAATTACAAAATAAACCTTTACAAATTTAGAAAATCAACTTTCGTGGTAAAAACCAAAACATGAAATTTTCTGAGTCACCTTTGGATGTGCATGTTTTTATAAATCCAATGCATTTACTTGACATGATAATTTTAAAAATAGACTAACATTTGATATTATTTTATCTTCAAACTTCAGTAAAAATTTGTTTATAATATTTTTAGAAAAATGATTTCCTTTATTGCACATCTTTGATAATAAATAGACAAGCATGGACATTGTTTGACTATTATATTCTAAGTATTATTTAAGAATGTAAGACTAAGTAAAACAGCTATTTTTCAAACTATTTGATTTGTTTTGAGATTTTGAATATTTCGTAAATCATTCCACAAAGTATTAGAAACTTTAGGATGCTTTTGCTAAGTTACTTTGGCTTTAATACATATTAAATTGGCATTAGATGATCTTAATATTGTTTAAGAGTTATATATATATATATGCTATTTACTGTTAAAATTGATTTATATTAAGGAAATGTGGAGAATCGGCATTCATTTTACTTTCTATATTAGTTGTCATCTGTTTTCGTACAAAAAAGTCCGCTTACATGAAGTAAGCTATACATTAATAGGACGTGATTTCCAAAGGGAATGCTGGGCATTTATTACGTTAAATACATTCTAGTATTGATGACAGACAATGTCTCTCATTCGAACTAAGCATACCAAGCTGCTGGTGGAGCAAATTTTACCCAAGCTGATGACCAAATGATTATGAGCTCGCTGCACCCCGAGAACTAGCTCAACTGCCAGGGTTCTCGCGCTCCCACACAGCTGGTGGAGTTCGCTCCCACTCAACTGGCAGGGTGCCCGCGTGTGTCAGGCTGCAGCCTCCCGTCGTAACCAAAAAAAGAAAAAGAATATGAGCTACCTAAATGGAACCATAGTTTCATACAGTTTTACCAACAGAGACTCGTTTCCTAGTCATCATAAGCCGGCTGAAATAATATGAACCACTGTATCTTGTCCTACATGCACTCGTTTCCCTGATAGGATGGTCCGACTGATCGATTAAACCACCGTATCTGTAGTTATGGTTGATTCTCATAAAAAAAAGGGCGTGTTTTCCAAAGTTTATGTTGGATTCACTACATTAAATAAATAAGCGCTTCTTTCCAAAGTTCCAACCCGTTGTTTGGGGGCATCCTAACACCTTTACAAGCTATTGTCGTATTTGCTATTCCGACAGTAAACATAGCCGGAATCCATAAATCCGACCGTCTTTCACATCATTCTGACTGTTTTGACAGTGGAAAAGAGAACGTAGGAATCGTTTTTGTGGAAATAATCATTTTTTTGACTGTCGAACGATCAGAGTCTTAGTCACGACAATCAAAAGGCCGAAGCAACAGTCACAATACACAGTAAGAAAGAGAACACACGAATCATTTTGTTGGAATAATCATTTTTTTATTGTCGAACAATCGGAGTTTTACTAACGACAGTCGGAATATGTAGGCCGAAGCAACAGCCACAACCAACTATATTCTGAATGTTCTACATATTCTATTGTTGGTAATGGATGAAATTATCATCTATTGTGATTGTGTCCAACATCCTGAATAAGCATAGAAATTATCATAATTCATAAGAGATGTAACTGAAGATAACGATCGGGATTAGGTATCTTGAAATCAATTGAAGGAACGGTTGACAATGTGTTACGATACGAACCTTATTTTCACTGTTTCATTCCAAATTTTGAAAATCATGCAATCATTTGTATAACATTAGGCAGGCGTAATACATAACAACAATCAATTAATCAGGTATAACCCATAACAATAGAAATTGAATGACACAACTGAAAAGTATGAATAATACATTTATTTATTTTAAGGTTTACAAATTATAAGAAGAAAAGCTTACCTGTGCACATTACAAAGATAATTCTTAAGACTTTAATCATTCAATATATCTTTCAGGTGATTGATCCTAAAGTACTCTGTGATTATGTGGTTCCTTAATTTTGAAAATCAAAAGAATTAGTAAAGTATTAAGTTACGAATAACATAAGTAAAAGACATAAAACATGTTTTCGATACTTGTATTTGTTGTGATGTTGAACTAAATTTATTTATTATAAGTTGAATAAAATCCTCAATATGATTCTTGACTCTCGACATCTGTAACAATCACTTTAAAGTTAATTGCTTCAATAGTAAGATCAGTAGTAAAGTTGATAAATATAAAAAATTTGCCATTTTTCATATTATGAAATAGAGATCTACTTGTCCTTGTGGGCTTACCAAAACTCAAATCTCTCTCATACTTGCTATGATGCTAACCGCAACATGTTCCATCATAAACAAATGCATGAAACCGATGAAAACATGGAGTTGTACATTCATGATGAAATGACCACCTTGGATATATCAAGTGAAGATTGATTCTAGACTCGAGGTCGAATGATCAAACCTTTGACATTTTAGAATTTAATATGCAAAATGATTTTAAGCCTAACCAAGAATCAAACTATATAAGAACAAAACTAAAGAATAAAGATGGAACATGATTGATGCAACTATATAATGGACTCAAGATGCTAAAGATTATGCAAGAATAGCTATGTTATTATGAGACTAAGGGTTAAGGTTTAGGTTGATGGGTGGTAATGTGATTAAAAGAAATAAGGGATACTATATGATGACCTAATAATGTAAGGAGGTTAAGAGGGAAATAATGATATCTATGGAAGCAAAGGATAGGGGCGATGGATGCTAAGGTTAAAATCAATAGATATTATGATCCTATTAATGCAAGAAGATGAAGGTGAAGGTGAGTATGCAAACAAAAGGGTGGACCATGGATGCTTATAATGTAAAAGTAGAAAATTTTGTTTAACTTAAAGAAAGAAGTGTGTGAACTTGATTAAAATCTTGAAAATCCCAAAAATGCAAGAACCTAATCAAGATATATGAGCTAAGGGGGGATTTGATGAAGCTAATGTGAATGCAAAATAAAAAATCCTAAAGAGGTTGACCTACACTTGTGAATGAATACGTATATTATGATTAAGTTAAATGGCTAAGGATTTAAATAGGTTGAAGGGAATCCTAGGGAAACTAGTGAAATATCTAATTAAAAACTAAGGCTAACAAATAAAAAAATGTGGAGCTCACAAGATAAGGGCATCAGGGACTCCTTGGATAGTTGATCATGTTTTGGTGGACCTCTCTTGGGAAGCATACACATACACCATGGATGATAAAGAGAGAAGGGAAAAGGAAGAGAAACGGGTGCCCTTGCTTTTTTTATTGCCCTTTTGAAACTTAGAGAGAGGGATATTCTTGTCACTTGAGATAGAGAGATAGATTACATGAGAGTCCGAGAGACATACTTATTGAGGAAATTACAGCCTCATATTGATAAATCATCAACATGACATATGATGTGATTGACAGAGAATGGTGACATTGTGTTGGCATGATATATATCAATGACATTAGTCTTAACATATCACTAACATCTAACAAGGTTTTGAATCTTGAGTTTTGAGATGACCCAGTGTATGTTGAGTGAAAATCATCTTCCAAATGATTATTGGGTAAAATTAGTGCAACATCGGTTTATCTTCTTACTATCTGGCCAACAATAGCATTACCTAACAAACTCTCTACAAAGCATGTGAATAACTTACATACTTTTCGGTGCATTTCATATACTTTAATTGACTAAATGAGTGCTCTAAATGGATGAAAAGAGCTAGAATCTTTTAAAAGTTAATTATTTGATGAGATGTTAGTTTTGTTGTAAGTAGTTTTTGCAAATGAGACAAAAAAATCAACATATAACCATTTTTGAAGATGAAGTTGAGTCAAAAGAGCTCGAAAAGAAAAAGAGTTATTTTAAGGAGTTACAAGGATATTGAGCTAAAATTGGTTGATGATACTTCTCCATAAAAGGTAAGATCAAGTGATAAAATTTATAGAAATTAATTTTTTTAATGGTTGGAGAACCAATGAGTTATGAAGAAGTATGCAATGATAAAAATGAACAAAATAGGAAATAGAGAAAATCATTGTAAAAAGAGATGCATGATGTTGAGAAAAATGAAACATGAGAGTTAATAGACTTGCCACCAAAGAAGAATACAAGTGGCATTGGTGTAGCAGGTCAAGTATGACTCAAATGGTAAGGAGATTAATTTAAATAACTCATACTCATTCAGATATATTATTTCAAATTAGTTTGATTAACCGATTTACACAAAATCCATCAATGTATCATTTTGGTGTAGCCAAGCAGATCCTACACTATATTCGATCTACATCCAATTAAAGAAAACAGTATAAAACTATAAACAATTTTAATCTAACTAGTTTTATCGATAATGATTGGGTAGGTTCAACTATATATAAAAAAAGTACAAGTGGTTTTGCATTTATTCTAGGATGTGAAGCCATTTCTTGGAGTTCAAAAAAGCAAGCTTTAATTGCATTTGAATATATTATGGCATCAATAATAACATGTCCACTGATGAGGATGAGAAGGGATTTAGAAGATTTACATATGAAATAAACTAAAGCAATCAAAATATTTTGTGAAATAAAATAGCAGAAAATCTAACATTTCTTGAAAAAACAAAGCATGTTGAGATTTATCCTCATTTTATTTGTGGCCTACTTACAAGTAATGTCATTGTTTTTAAATATTGCTCTACAAATGATCAAATGGTAGATGGATTGAAAAAGCTCTTATAAAAAATATCTAGTTTAGAGCTTTTCTCAATATTGAAGAATTGCACATCATGGGGAGTAATGTTGGATGATTCTCATGTTTATAGGTTATGGGTTGATAATTGAAAAATAGTTTTTATTTTTGTGTGTGATGCTAAACTTTAGGACATGTAAAATTGTGAGATAGAGTTACATATAATGGTTTTGCTTTTAGGGAGTTTTTAGTAGTGGTGATTAACTTTTGATGTGTGTAGAGAAGTTATAAGGAGTATGAAGAAATTGTAGAAAGTAATGTTGACTTTATCATGATCTCGTGTTCCACATTACAGAAGGGAATGGATTTGGTCGTGTAGATTTAAATTTTTATTCTGAAGTCAATGTAAATACTTTAAACTAAATTCGCAAACTATGAGTGTGTAAGCGTGCCAGCTAGTTTGCTCACACTAGCAAAGATGATTTCTAACTTCTTTAGCGATTGTAGGTAAGTGAATTCTTTTCGCCGTAGATCTTCTTAAATTGATACTCATGGGTCGATTTAGGCACTTTGAAAATTTTTTGAGATCCAATTAGTTTTTGAAATCAAATTTCAATTACAAATGTTTTGCAAAGCTGTGAACCTAATTTTGATTCAAAACACTTCAAATCATGAAAAACAGAAACTGATTCTGTTTTTAGAGACTTATTTTTTGATTTGTTTGGATAGTTTCTGAACCTTCAAAAATCCTTAAGAATTAATAAAAACCAGAGTGGGATGTACAGATTTGCAAAGTATTTTTATTTTGGTTTTAGGTATTGCAGATGTGTGCAATTAAATCTGAGAATATCCCTTACTCTTGTATTCAGGATAGATAACAGAGGCATAGAGGCCTAGAAAAATTATTGTATATTAGAAATAAGATCTTTGATTTTTATAAAATTGGTCTCCTTATAAAGCTATAGTTTTAAGCTTTCCAATGAGACTATTTTCCATTAAAATAGTTCAATACAAACAAAGTTATGGGATTATTACCCAACCTCTGTTGCTGGAAGTGCGGGATTTACAAACTTTGTTTCGATTTTATTCAGATTTTTTTATTTTATTTGTGTCTTGGCATGACCCTAAAATTCTCAAACATTTTATGAACAGTGGTCTTTGTGTATAGATTAGATATGAAAAATTTTATTGCATTCGGAGTAGGAAATAAGGAAATAAAAATCATTCATCGGACATATGTAGAGTGCAGAAAATAGAGATTCAGTTTCTATAAAATACATGAATGCATTTCGACCGAAGTAAAAGATAATCCATAGTAATGAAAATGTAAATAATTGAAGTAAATGAAATAAATTATTATTATATCACAAATATAGAAGGCATTAGGAGATATAAGATCTAAGAATGTATATTGGGTGTAAAAAGAATTGAAAATCAAATACATATCATGTATCAACAAACGTAAAGGAAATTGGGCAGCATAACCCCTTAATTATTACGTCAAAGATGGAGACATAAAGTCCTTAAATACAACTCCATTAAATTAAATAAAAGTGAAGAATAAAGTATTGAAAAGAGAAGGAAAGAAGAGACGTGAAACTTGGAAGAAACCTCCAGTGGCCAACGGAAGGTGGCCAGCGGCATGGGGATGATGGGCAGTGTCTCCTCCTCCTTCTTCCTCTCTCTCTCTTTTTCTTTCTTCCTCTCTCTCTCTTGCTGCAGGGATTTCCTTCTCTCTTGAATGATCCCAAACCAGCACCCCAAGGCCCCTAATTATGTTTTCAAGGGGACCTCTAGGGCCTTCTATGTATTGGATCTTGGTGCTTCAATGTAAGACCCAATTTGGGTTTGATCCAAATGAAATTTTTAGACTTGTGGATGCACAAGGGGCAGATGGAGCATGGAGAGTGGTTCCTCTTGAACCCACATGGGCTTGGTGTAGCCTTGGGTGTAGCCTATGTGGTGGTGCACCCATCTCACTTCACCTGGCTAGAATGTGGCCATGGTGCAGTCCATGGCATGGATCGAGCTTCCCCATTTGTCTTGACATGACTCGAACCTTGATCAATATACAAGATGCCTTAGCTGACTTAGTCCAAGTGTACTTTTTAATTTGTGACTTGGTCGCATGCTTCCTTGCACCTATTTGGTGAAGTCCTTCAATTTGAATTTTCACTTGATTTAACTCATGTCTTGCTTGACTGGGAATTGGCCCAAGCCTTATCTTGTTTTGCCTTGAATGCATCATTTCTTTTGAATTAGATCACGATTTGATTTGTCTTGGAGTTGAAATGGATTCAATATAATTGGGTCTTGACTTTAGTTTTGCCTGTAACGAAATCTAATTGGACCCTTCTTGAGGTTTGGATCGAGTCATGTTTGGTCCTAACTCCTACTTTGAGTAAAACCTTGATTTGAATTGCCTTTAATTTTGTTGGGATCTTGTTTGGCCTTGGTCGAATCTTGCTTGATTGGGTTTGACTTGGGCATGCATTGCCTCCATGTGATTTTGATTTCATCCATATCTTCTCCCGGAAATTATGCCTCCTGCTGATTCGGGCTTTGCTCTAGCTTTGAATAGATCAACTTCTTTTTTGAAAATATGTTAGATATTAGGTTTTCAAATAGCTTTACAAATCTAGGGGTTATGATTTTCGAAATTCCAAAATATTTTCTCTTTTGCAAAATGATGCTTGGCATTTATTACAATTCCGAGAAGATTTTCAAATCATAGATTTTTAAATGTATGATGGTTTATAAAAAAACTTTAGGGTGTTCAAAGATGCCCCTCTTTGGTATTAATCCAAATGTATTAGATTGATGGCAAAGAAGAAAATAGCCCTTTGATTTTCTTCCTAGATTGTTCTTGAGGGTATGGATCTTTCTCTTATCCCATAACATCTCTTTTCTTGGGTTTATTTTTTTTGAAAAGGAGGGGATTTTAGTAAAAGGAGACTTGACGTAGAAAAATGTCTAATCCTAGGATGATCATGCATGGACAATCCCATTATGGATGCATGTGTGCATGGAGTATGAGGTGAGTTAGGTGGGTGTTTAGATACCCATACATGTGATTCGGGAGGTTGAGAAGAAGCCTATGAAGGCCGGTTGCCACAAGTAGGATGGTTCCCATATTGTTTCCTTTGATGTTTTAGGTTTTTAAAATTTTTCTTTTCAAAGGCAACTCCTTTTGGTTTCCATAAAAAAGGACTTTCAATTTCTTACATTTCCCCTCACTAGAGTTTGAATACCCTCTACTTAGGAGAGGTTTTTGTAGAAAATTTTGAATAACATTTCAAAATTCAATTTTTTACACAAAGTCTAATTCTCAAACAAAATGAAATCCAAATAAGTAGGTCCTATTCCTATTCTAACATTTTAATGATAAACTTTTCTCCATTGGGATATGCTGTGGAGATTTTGGGAAAGAGTTTCTCGCAATCCTTTGTGAAGTGTCTTGTGGTATAAGGCTAAGAAATTTTGATAGAAAATTGCACTTTTGAGCTTTTATTTTTATTTTTATTTCAAAGAGAACCTCTATATTAGAGGTTTTTGTTTTCTCTTTTATTTTCTTTTTCTTTTTGAAAGACCTCTATATTGGAGATTTTATTTTTCTTCCTTTTCTTTTGATTTTGCCAATTTTCTTTTTCGGGGAGAAATGAAATGGTGGAATACAACTCATTCCTTTAGATACTCGATTCAACCAAGTATATCCCATTTCCTAATAGCACCTATCATTTGAAAATATTTTGCTATTTTGAACTAGACCTAATTTTGTAAGCTAAAGATTTTTGAAATGTTACCAAATGATTTTGAAAACTCTACTTTTCATAAAACATCAATTCCCTAATTCATGGTCACATAATCCATTATGATCATTCTTTAAAGAAATTCAAAGGAGGTCCCTTTAAAATCTTTTCAAAAGAATTTAAAGTAGACCCTAGACATAATATCTTTTCAGGTATTGAGCATTTATAGGGTCTGCTAAATTTCTTCTCTCAACAACAATCAATAAATATGTATTATTTGTGGTTACCCCTCTTACATCATAAGGACCATCCCACTTGGGTCACTTGCCAAGTCGATGTGGACCATGATGGTGGATAGTTTTCACAATAAGGTCTCCCTTTGAAGTGGTGAGCCTTCATGCACTTTTCATAATGTCGGGCTATCTTTTGTCAGTATGCTTGTACATGATCCATGACAAGGAGCCTTTTCTCATCAAGTAGGTTAAGCTCTATCATCCTAACTTATTGTAGTATCTCTATGGGCAAATCGAGTGCAAGAGATGTATGAAATAAATGTAATTTGGTATGAATGGGAAGTATGACATTTGTGCCATAGACCAACTCAAATGGTGTGGCATTTGTGTGAGTGCGGATGAAAGTTCTATAAGCCCATAAGGCTTCATCTAGCTTCTCATGCCATGTTCTACCCTCTTCTAAAGTTTTCTCAATGATGCTTATGAGAGTTTTCATTGTGGCTTTAGCTTGGCCATTGCCTTCGGGGTAGTAAGACGATGAAAAGTATTGAATAATGCCATAGGTCTTACATAACTTTTCCACTTTTTCATTTTTGAATGGGGTATCATTATCTGACACTAGGTCTCTTGAAACTCTGAATCGAGCCAAGATATTTTTCTTAGTGAATGCCAGTACGTGTTGTCCTTGAACATTAGTGAAGGAGGTAGCTTCAACCCATTTAGAAAATTATTCAGTGGCTCCTAAAATAAACATGTCCATTGGATGCAGTGGGTGAAATTGGTATGATGATATCAATTGCCGACATGATGAAGGCGATGGGCTCACGATGGAATGTAATATAGATAAAGGAATGTGAATGGCATTTCCATGCACTTGATAGTGACGACACTTCTTAACATGGTTATGACAATCTTGTGTCAAAATAGACCAAAAATAACCTACTCTAAGTATTTTCATGGCCATTATGTTTGCATTGACATGACCTCCACATTCCCATCGTGGAACTCATGCATAATGGTCCTAGCCTCATCATGGTCGACACATCTAAGCAAGACATTGATAAAACTCTTTTTATAAAGAACTCCCAAAATCACATATTGGGTTGAAAGTTTTTGAATAAAAGCCTTATCTTTAAAGGAAGCAAATTCGAGAAATTCTCCATTTTCTAAATTTTTTTTAATGTCTTGAAACCAAAGTTTTTTGTTTGGATTTTGGTCATTTTACCAAATCTCTAAATCATAGGTGGATGGAGTAGGCAAATGTAGGATCTCTAGGGAGTGCCCATAGTGGGGTCGATCTTTAGAGATGACTCTAAAGAGGAGAGCGCATCTGCTATGGTGTTGTCTTCTCTACCTATGTGAGTGAGTGTGCATGATTTAAAAGAATCAACCAATTGGATGGCCAATTCATGATATGGAATGAGTTTTTCATTTTGACTTCCCAAATTTTTGAAACTTGGTTTACAACAAGCATAAAATCTCCAAAGACTTCAATACATGATGCTCCTAGATTTTTCAAAATTTTTAGGCCTTGTATGAGTACGTCATATTCGGCCATATTATTTGAACAAGTAAAATCTAGTCTGAATGACATTAGGATCTCTCCCTTCTCGGGGGATATAAGGATGATTCTCACGCCTGCCCTTTGTTGATTCTTTGCCCCATCAAAGTATATTTTCCATACTTGATCTTCATTACAACAATTTGATAAAACATGGTTTCTAATTTGTTTGTTAATATGCCTTCATCGGGCATTTCATCAAGTAAGGAATATGTATCTTCAATGGGTAAATCAGTCATATGATCGATTACGGCTTGTCCCTTAATAGAGTTTTGGTGATGGAATTTCAGATCATACTCCATCAAGAGGAGTTGTCATCTACCTAGCCTACCCGTTAGGATAGGTTTTTCAAAAATATGCTTGATAGGGTCAAGTTTAGACACTATCCAAATTTCATGATCTACGAAGTAATGTCTAAACTTTTGGCTAGCCCATACCAAGGCTAAGCACGTTTTCTCTATGGCTTGATAATTTCTTTCATATGCCAATTGAGTTTTCGAAATGTAGTAAATAACATACTCCTTAAGACCATCATCCTTATATTGAGCAAGTAAAGCACCCAATGCATTCGTATGAATGAAAATCTAAAGTAATAAAGGTTTTCCTGGCTTTGGAGGTTTTAAAATTGGAGGATTTAGTAAATAAGTTTTTAATCTTTCAAAAGCTTTTTGGCAATCGGAATCCCAATCAAATTTAATCCCTTTTCTCAAAAGCCTATTTAAGAGTTCACGTCTTGTTGCTAAGTTGGAGATAAATCAACTAATCGCTAAGAGTCGATCTTGGAGGCTTTGGATTTGGGTCAAGTTAGAGGGTGGAGGCATGTCTATGATGGCTCAACACTTAGAGGGGTCAACCTCGAATTTGGGTCAAGTAAAACACATTTTTGAAGGTTTAGTTTTACTCTATAAAGCCTAAGTCTTTCGAAAACCTTTTGCAAAGAATCTGTGTGTGTGCATCAGGTTTTAGATTTTACCAAATGATCATCCACATATACTTCAAAGAGCTCATGGATTTGATCATGGAAAATAGTAGTCAATGCTCTTTGGAATGTGGCACCAAAATTTTTCAAACCAAAGGGCATAACAGTGTAACAATATATGCCCTAAGGTGCAGTAAACATAGTTTTAGCCTGATCTTTTGGCGCTAGCTTGATTTGGTTATAACCCGAGTAGCCATTTAAGAAAGAAAATATTTCATGATTTGTTGTGCTATCCACTATCAAATCAATATTTAGAAGTGGAAAATTATCTTTCGTTGTGACTTTGTTCAAATTTCTAAAATCAAATACAAATACAAATTTTCTTATTGGATTTTCTAACAACAACAATATTTGAAAGTCATTCTGAATATGCAATGGGTTTTATAAATCCAACTTTTAAAAGATCTTCTAAACCCTCTTTTACTTAGGAGTGAACATTGGGATGAATTTTCTTAAGCTTTTGTTTCATGGATTTTGCATTTGGTTATAGAGGCAAATGATGCTCTACAATCCTAGGGTATACATCAAGCATGTCTTTATAGGTCCATGCAAATACATCTATATATGATTTCAAAAATGCAACGAATGATGATTTTTCATGCTCATGCAAACAAGTGTCTATTTTGATACACTTTGGATTAGACTCATTCCCTAAATTAACTTATAGGAAATCCCCTCCTACGGAATTTGAAGGTTTTTTCAAGTCAAAGATTTTATGAAACTTGGGAAGCTTGGAGGCTTGATCATCCTCATGGATGAGGGGATCTTCCTCCTTTGTATGATCACTCTCAAGTGCTTTGATTTCTAGGGAAGTATTATCTTAGAGAAGGGTTATGCATAAAAAAATTATTTACAATGGCATGAGACGATTTGGGTTTGAGAATATACATGGGTTTTGACAAAACCAATTTTTGAGTTTGTACACGATTTTGAAAACCAATCTTTTTGCGATTTTTGACTTTTTCAAATTTTTGGATTTTTCCAAACAAATGCAAGAAGGAAGAACATAAAGGACTTTCTTTTTGGAAATTTCAGATTTTTCAAATGTTTTTGGGTTTGGGGAGTTTTGTAAATTTTTTGGTTTTTCCAAATATATATTTTTTTAAACTTTTTCCAGAAAATGGGTCTTTCATCAAGCCTACAAAGAAAACACCATGAATTAGAATCCAAACAAGAAGTCTAGGCCATAGATTTTGGTTTTAGTTGGCTCTAGGACACCCTTGACTCAATTGGTCTTAGGTGGTGGCTCAAGGGGTCTGGATGGGTTGTACCCTAAGCCATGTAGACCTAGGTTAGGTAGAGGTAAGATGGATTCTCATCTACCTTGGTTCTTGGCTCATAGACCCTGGTATGGTGCATACCCCATGTTCAATAACATATTCCAAGGCTTTTAAAATTTAGAAAATTTTTGATAAATAGGATGGCCTTGGAATAATGTATTGTCCATGGCATGGTTATACACTTGAGTTTTGTTGGGTGTGCCTTTGTATGACTTTAGAGGTGAAAGTATTTGACTCCCCGAGGATGCACACTACCCTAGGAGTGAAAGACTTTATTTGGGTGTTCCTAGGAGATGGACGACCTTCGAAGGGTGTGACTTGGGTTCTCCTAAGATACATGTGACCCTAGGTGGTTTGGGATGGTATGATTTTGTTTCTCATAAGAGGTGAATGATCTTGGGAATGGAGATAGACCACTTGGGTAAATTGGGTATGGCCCTTTCCACTCCATTGAGTGGGTCACTTAATAGGCTAGAAAAATTTTGTGTCCTCTTGAAATGTGAGTTGTTTTCTCGAAAGACTATCACGACCATGGTTATCCCATGAGATTTTTAGGCACTTGTGGAAGGTTGAAGGGATGGTTTGGAGGGAATGTATCCAAGGCCTTCCTAACAACAAGTTGTAGTAAGGGTTTATGTCTAAGACATGAAACAACCCTACATGTGGTATTTGGCAGACATGCATAGGTAACTCTATAGACCATAAAGGGTGGGATGAGTTGTCATCGTATCCTGTGATGACGATTAGACTCGGTTCAAGCCTAGATATGGGTACTCCTATTTGGAAGGCCCCATCAACCAAGCACTTGTTGAGAGTGTGGTGATTCAATACCACCTCTATGTACAAAGCTTGGTTGTGGATTGTATCAGGTCATTCTAATTCGTTCTTGGTAAACATAGTTGGGGCCTTGGCAAAGATAGGGGAGACCAAGAAGAATAGGGATTCATGAGTGATGGTGGTATTAACTTTGGCTTTTTCTAAGATTCCCTGTAGGACTTGTCTATTCTTAGGTAAGGTTTGTATCAACTCTAAGAGAGACATGTTTGTGAAGAGTTTTGAAAAATGTAGTTCTAAATCATATGGGGTTTTGTTTAGCTAAGTGTAGAGGGTGATAGATCTTTTTAGATCTAGTTACTTCCCATACACTCTCCCTACGGCTCGATTCAAACTTGGCTCTAATTTGATGCATTGGAACACTTTGAATCTTTATAAAGGCTCTAACTAGGTACAAGACTCCAAGCGCTCCTCGGATTACTACTTGCTTGTCTTTTTTTATTATGAGAGAGAGTGGTGTATGGCAAGTAGTGTGAATCATATGTAATGCATGCTCAATCCTAAAATTTTGAATTGGATGAAGACATACCTCTTTGTCCTTCCCACTTTACTTGCGCGGTTTGGAAATGACTCTTTTAAAATGGCTTGAGGAGGCTCTGGTACCTATGAGATGTGGAGTCAACCTTGCTCTATCAAGTCATCAATTTTGTTTTTGAAGGAAAAATATTTATTTGTATCATGGCCTTTGAGCCTATGATACTTACAAAAGTCATTCAAAAATTTTCCTTTACAGGGTGCCTTTTTGAAATTATCGAGAGACTCACAAGACCTTATGCTAACAAAATTTTTAAGACTTCCGTGAGTGGTTATCCTAGATTGGTGTATTGTCTTTTCTCAATTTTTTTCTCATTTTGTTTGTTTTTTCAAAAGATATTTATTCGGAGGACTTAGAGGGCCCGACCGAACTCGGCTCTACTTAGATGTTGGCCACTTTTTGAGGTTTTACTCCTCCTTCTGGTGCATGTAGCTCATATGCCTCGTGTTTTGAGAATTTGGTTTTGAGAATTTTTTTTCCTTTTCATGTATCCTCATGAACTCCTTTTCTCAAATTGACTTTAAAGATGGAAGCCTTTTTAACAATTTTTGAAAAGTTGAGATCCCCTGAAGGGAGATTGGTGCTTTCAAATCAGTTTTGGAATTTTCAAGGATGAGTGTAAACACCCAAAAATTTTCTCAAAATATTTTACTTTTAGAAATTTTGACTTTTAAAAAAAATGTGGTATTGAGTCTTTTAAAGGTTTTCAAATAAAATCACCTTAAATGAACTCATTTCCACACTAAAATTTTATAGTAGCCTTAAAATAAGAATAAATGGTACCCCTCTCAAAAAAATCCAATTTTGATAAAGAGCCAAAAAAATAATTGCTTTGCCCTCAAACCCAAATTGGCAGGATTCTGCTTTTTCAAATGATTTCCAACAAAAAAAAGGATGGTTTCAAATAATTTTCTTCAAAGAAACAAATATAAATGAGACATTGGTAACCAAACTAAAAAATATTTGCTAAATATCAAATTTATCGATAAAAACCTTTGAAATTCAAATAAAATTCAAATTAGGCCTCAAAAACCCGCCCGATTGAAGATAGTCCTACTCCGGGATCCTACACCCATCAAAGAGTTAAAGTAGTTTGAGACCCTATGCCCAAGGGTTAAAGGTATTTGAGACCCCACACCCATCGAAAGGGTTAAAGTAATCTGACACCCTACACCCAACAAAGTTTTAAAGTGGTTGAAACGGTAAAGACTAACTCACTGAGCGAAAGTAGGTCACCCGTGAAAACAAACACTAGGAATGAAACTCAGTTGTTTTCAAAGAAAAGAATATTTTAAGATTTTGATAAAACTCGATGTTTTCAAATATATTTCAAAATGAAATGGTTTTAAATAATTAAAAGAAATATTTGAAACCATGAAACTAAAATCGAGTGCAGGATTCAAGTCTGATTTAGGGACAAAGCTGCAAACCAAATCCAAGAGAGAGTAAAACATGACATAAAGACAAATTGGCAAAAGCAAAGTCGATGATTCAATGCCAGACCTAGTGTAGACATGAAAATTCTCATTCCAAAGTTTATGAAACAAACTTGAAATGAAACTTTCCACCCCTACGCTTGCGCGAGCGTGCCAGCTAGTTCAAAACTAGCAAATGTTTGTAAGACTTCTAAGCGATTGTGTGCAAGCAGGATCTTTTCACTCACACCTTCTTGAGCCGATGCTCAAGGGTCAGTGTTGAGCGCTTAGGAATTTCATTTTACAGCAAACATGATTCCCTTTTACATAAACAAGTGTCTTGGAAAAATTTGTTGAACTTGTGCACTCAGATTCAATACTTGGAAAAACACAAGTTGCTGAAAACAGAGAATTCTGTTTTCAAAGCTGTTTTCTAGGGGAGTTTTCAAGGCGTTACAGACTTCCAAAAATTATCAAAATTTTACCAGACAAAGCTGGTAGTGTGGAGAGACTGTAGGCTTTTTCAAATCTGCATTTGGTTAGTATTGAATTAGAAACAAATAATCTACTCAGACCACCTCACTGACTCGGAACAGCTCTGTTTCAGAAATACAGAAACTCAAAGATGAGTCTGTATCTCTCTGTTTAGAACTCCGATTTTGATGATTTTGATGTTGCGGGAAAGATATGGATGTTAGCTTTTCAATGCATCAAAAATCAACCAATTTGGACTCCTGTGGACAGAGATATGGGACTTTTACCCAACCTCTATTTCAGGAAATCCGACTGTGGAGACAGTGGTGCAGAAATCTGGTCGTTCTTAATATTCTTTTATTACGTGTCTGAGCGGCCCTAAAATCTTGCCAATTTTATACAGAGTGTCCCAATGTGTGTGGAATCAGTGTGCCAAATTTCAAGACAATCGGAGTAAGCATCACAAAATTAAAATTGCAGAAACAAACATATGCAGAGATGCTGAAATCCGGTTTTCTGTTTTATAAATGTAATGATGCATAACCCACACGAAATTAAAATGCAACAACCCTTAAAGCAAATTTGCTGGAATATAAATGAATGGGAAGTACTTTATAGCTTAGACATAGAGGGGGTTGGAAATATAGAGGGTATATAGCATATAGGAAGGGAGAAGCATTAAAGCAAACACTTGGCGTGCATGTGGGTGTATAGTGTTTCATCCACGAAATTGAAATGGCAGCAAAGCTAGATTATTACAACTCGGGGGGAGATGAAACTCCATTAATACAACCCCATTTAATGAATTGAATGGAAGAGAATGAAACTTAGATTAAGTAAGAAAGGTCTTACACGAGTTTTGGATGTGAAGGACCGGATTTCAATGATGAAGCCGGTCTTCCTCTTGATGGCCTTCCTTCTTAACTCCTACAAGCTCTCACCTAGCTTCCCCTTCACTAGAAGATGTCCCCCCTTTGCTGAAATTTTCTGCACCTAGTCTAGCACACACCACCCAAGGTCTCTCTCTTCTCTCTCTTCTCCCTCCAATCTCCAAGTTATGGAACCCACCCCCCCCTCTTGGGCCTTTTTATAGGCCAAGGGGGGCTGGTTCTAGTGGTTTCTTGTGGGGCGGGTTGGAGCTTTAGCTTGGTGGATTTGATCCGCTCCAAACCGGCTTCTTGTAGTTCTTCATTGAGTCGATTCGGACCAGCCCATATGGGCTGGTATAGGTGCCATGGCTTGGTGTAGCCCTAGAGCAGGCGGTTGGTTTTAAACAACCTTACAATGTGCAACATGTTTTGTTTGGGCTGATTTCTTTAAACTTCGACCCACTTGAATTCGCTTCTTTCTTTGATTCGGCTCCCACCTTTTGCTTTTGAGTTACACTTGAAATCTTAGAATTGAATGAGCTTGTTACCATGGCCTCGAGTCTTGGTTCCAAGTTGGCCCCATCTTGATGAGACAAACTTGGATTTGATCGGTCTTGACCTTCCATTTGGATAAGTTGTTGAATTTGAACTTGATATGCTTCAATCTTCTCCACTTTTGGGAATCAATCTGATTTAACTTAATCCGTATCTTGATACACTTTATCTTCTTTCCGGGAATCGAGGCCTGGATTGGGTCTCCGCCTGCTTCGAAACTCATGGGCTATTTGGATTTAAAACCTTTATTTTGAAATATTCTCCCAGAAGGTCTAAACTTTAAAATTTGGGGATTTTGAATTTAAAGGTTCATAAAGGCTTTAAATTGGCCTTCAAAATTTAGGAGTTTTTGAAAATACTTGAAAAAATTTCGGGTGTTTACAGATGCCCCTCTTTGGCATTAATCCAACTGTGTTTGGATATTGTCAAAGAAGAAAACACCCTTTTACTCTTCTTTCCGAACCTTTCTCAAGAGCATGGATCATCTGAGTGCCTAACTTTTAAAAATAAGTAAGAGGGGATTTAGAGCCAAAGGGGACTCAATCTGCTATGACCTTGGTCCTAATATCGATCATGTACTCAATGGTTTTGAAATGCATGCATGGACATGTATGAAGGGTGTGAGTGATATGCACACGATAATTCTTTTAGAGACTCTTAACATGCAAGGATTGAACTTGGGAGGCTTGTGAAGGTCGACTGCCCCAAGTGATCATGGCCCTTATGTGGCTTGATGTTTTCGGGTTTTCACAACTTTCCAAAAGAAAGGGGAAATCCTTTTTAGCTTTAATCACAAGGATTTTCAGCTTCTTGTATTTCCCTTTACTCGGGTCATAATACCTACTACTTGGTAGAGATTTTTATAGGAAAACTAGGAAACATTGCAAAACTCTCCTACTTACACAACAAAGTCTAATTCTCAAACAAAATAAGATTCAAATGAATAAATCCTATTCCTACTTTAGGATTTTCCTAGATAAAACCTTTCTCCACTAGGATAAGTCATAGGGATAGGGAAAGAATTACCACGGTCCCTTCTGAAGCGTCCCGTGGTTTAAGGCCAAGAAGAGGAAAATTTGCTCCTTTTGAGCTTTTGGCAATTTTTTTTTTTCATAGAGGGCCTCCCTTTTTCTTTTTGGAGGATTTTGCTTTTTCCTCTTTCTTTTTCAATCAAAGCACTCTTTTCTGCTTTGCTTTTCTTTTTCTTTTTTTTTTTTTGAAGATAAATTTTTGGAGGGATATCCTTTTTTTTATTTTGCCAAATTTTCCTTTTTGGGAAGGAGAAGCGAAATGGGGAGAGACTTATCCCAATGGTTTACTTGATTCATCTAAGATCACCCTATTTTGAAATAGCATATACCATTTAGAAATATTTTGCTATTTTGAACAAGGCTCGATTTTGTAAGATGGGGACTTTTGAAATATAGCCCATAAATTTTGAAAACTCTACCTTTCATAAGACCCTATTTCCCTTGTTTAGGGTCACACGATCCACCTTGATCCTTCTTCAAGAAGTTCAAAGGAGATCCCATTCAAAATATTTTCAAAAGAGAGTAGACCCTATACATGATATATTTTCAAATGCTGAGCATTTATAGGGTCTACCAAGTTTCTACCGTCAACATCAACCAACCAATAAGCATTGTTAGTGGTGGTTCCACGCACAACATAAGGACCATCCCACTTGGGCCGCCACTTTCCAAGGGGGTGTGGGCCTCGGTGGTGAATGGTTTTTAGCACTAGGTCTCCCACTTTGAAGTGGCGAGCCTTCATGTACTTCTCGTAGTGTCGGGCTACCCTTTGCCTATATGCATGTGCATGATCCATAGCAAGTAGCCTCTTTTCATCCAACAAGTCAAGTTCGACCATTCTAGTATGTTGTAGGGTTTCTAATGGAATATCTAATGCAAGTGATGTATGAAATGAATGAAGCTTGGTATGAATGGGGAGTATGGCACTCGTGCCATAGACCAACTCTCGAATGGGGTGGCATTGGTTGGGGTTCGAATGGAAGTTCTATAAGCCCACAAGGCTTCGTCGAGCTTCTCATGCCATGTCCTACCTTTTTCTATGGTTTTCTCAATGATGCTTATGAGGGTTTTGTTTGTGGCTTCGGCTTGGCCGTTGCCTTGAGGGTAGTAGGGCGATGAGAAGTGTTGAGTCATGCCATATGTGACACACAATTTTTCCATCTTCTCATTCTTGAAAGGGGTGCCATTATCGGACACTAGTTCTTTTGGTACTCAAAATCGGGCCAAGATATTTCTCTTAATGAATGCCACTACATGTTGTCCTTGGACATTGGCCAAGGATGTAGCTTCAACCCATTTAGAGAAATATTCGGTGGCCGCTAGGATGAACCTATGTCCATTGGATGCATTGGGGGATATGGGTCCTACGATGTCGAACGCCCACATGGCAAAAGGCCAAGGGCTCACGATGGAATGCAAAGTGGATGATGGGGTGTGAATGATATGCCCATGTATTTGACATTGATGACATTTCCTAACATGATCATGGCAATCTTGTCTTAGGGTAGACCAAAAATACCCAGCTCTAAGTATCTTCATGGCCATCATATTTGCATTAACATGGCCTCCACACTCTCCATCGTGGAACTCGTGCATTATGGTCCTAGCCTCTTCAAGGTCTACACATCGCAACAAGATGCCCATAAAACTTTTCTTATAAAGCACCCCTCCCAAAATTACATACCGGGTTGAAATTTTTCTAATAAAAGCTTGATCTTTTGAAGAAGCATATTCGAGAAATCCTCCGTTTTCTAAAAAGTTTTTAATGTCATAAAACCAAGGTTTATCATTTGGATTTTGGTCGTTTTGGCAAATCTCTAAATCGTGCGTGGATGGAACGGGTGAGTGCCATATCTCTAGGGATCGGGTTCCCAAGGTGGGATCGACCCTTAAAGCGGATCCTAAGGAGGAGAGGGCATCCGCTATGGTGTTGTCCTCTCTCCCTATGTGAGTGAGTGTGCATGATTTGAAAGAGTCGACCAACTTGGTGGCCAACTCGTGATACGGAATGAGTTTTTCGTGTTCGACTTGCCAAACTTTTAAAACTTGGTTCACAACCAGTAAAGAGTCTCCAAAGACTTCAATGCAAGCTGCCCCTAGATTTTTCAAGACTTTTAGGCCTTGTATGAGAGCCTCATATTCAGCCACATTATTTGAACACTCAAAATCTAGACGAATTGCAATGGTTATTTCTCCCTTTTCGGGGGATATGAGAATGACTCCAACACCTGCCCCTTGTTGGTTACGTGCCCCATCAAAGTACATTTTCCATACTTGGTTTTCATTAAAACAGTTTGCTAAAACATGGTTTTGAAAATCGTTTGCAAATATGCCTTCATCGGGCATCTCATCAAGTATGGGATATGTTTCTTCCAAGGGAAACTCGGCCATATGATCGGCTAGGGCTTGCCCCTTAATGGAGGTTTGGTGGTGATATTTCAAGTCAAATTCTATTAAGAGGAGTTGCCATTTACCAAGCCTACCCGTTAGGATAGGGTTTTCAAACAAGTGCTTGATCGGATCAAGCTTAGACACTATCCATATCTCATGATCTAGGAAGTAATGTCTAAACTTTTGGCAAGCCCATACTAATGCCAAGCACGTTTTCTCTATGGCTTGATAATTTCTTTCATATGCCAAGAGAGTTTTCGAAATATAGTAAATAGCACACTCTTTGTGGCCATCATCCTCATATTGGGCTAATAAAGCACCCAATGCATTCGTATGTATGGAAATGTAAAGAAGTAAAGGTTTTTCTTGCTTTGGAGGTTTCAAAATTGGAGGATTCACCAAATAAGTTTTCAATCTTTCAAAAGCTTTTTGACAATCCTCGTCCCACAAAAATTTTACCCCTTTCGCAAAAGTTTGTTGAAAGGTTCGCATCTTGTTGCTAAATTTGAAATGAACGTCCTAATGGCTTGGAGGCGACCTTGGAGGCTTTGGATTTGGGTCAAGTTGGATGGTGGAGGCATATCTATGATGGCTCGGCACTTAGAGGGGTCTACTTCAATACCCCTTTGGCTCACCATAAAGCCCAAAAGCTTACCTGATTCTATCCCGAATACACATTTCTGAGGGTTTAGTTTCACTTTGTAAAGCCTAAGCCTTTCGAAAACTTTTTGCAAAGACTCAATGTGAGTAACTCGGGTTTTTGATTTCACCAAAAGGTCATCCACATATACTTCCAAGAGCTCGTGAATTTGGTCATGAAAGATAGTAGTCATAGCTCTTTGGTATGTGGCACCGGCATTTTTCAAACCAAACGGCATAACTGTGTAACAGTATGTGCCCCAAGGTGTAGTAAAAGCAGTTTTTGCCTGATCTTTTGGTGCTAACTTAATTTGATTGTAACCCGAATAGCCATCCATGAAAGAAAACATTTCATGATTTGCAGTGCTATCTACTATCAAATCAATATTTGGTAGAGGAAAATTGTCTTTTGGAGTGGCTTTGTTCAAATTTCTAAAATCAATGCAAATCCTAATTTTCCCATTGGATTTTCGAACTACAACAATATTTGAAAGTCATTCTGAGTACGCAATGGGTTTTATAAATCCAGCTTTTAAAAGATCTTCTAAACCCTCTTTCACTTGTGCATGTACATCGGGGTGAATCTTTCTAAGCTTTTGCTTTATGGGTTTGGCATTTGATTCTAGGGGAAGACGATGCTCTACTACCATTGGGTCTAAACCCGGCATGTCTTCGTAGGTCCATGCAAACACATCTACATATGATTTGAGAAATGTGATGAATGATGTCCTTTCATGCTCATGTAAACATGCGCCTATTTTAACATGCTTAGGATTAGACTCACTCCCTAGATTTATTTCCACAAAATCCCCTCCTACGGAATTTGAAGGTTTTTCTAAATCAAGGATTCTATGGAACTCGGGAAGCTCGGAGGTTTGGTCCTCCTCAGGGACGAGGGGATCTTCCTCTTCGCTTTGATCGCTCTTGAGACATTTGGGTTCTATGAAAGTGCTAGACAAGGCACACGGTTTTGGAACATCTACCACTTTCCAAAGACTAGGGCTTTTCACAAAGACAATGTTTTTGGGTTTTCCAAGATTTTCGATTTTTTTGGCTTTTTCGAAATTGCTCTTCGGAGATGGAATGTATAAAACCTTGTTTTTGGTGTTTTCGCATTTTTCAATTTTTTTGGCTTTTTGTAAACACAAGGAAGGAACAAAAACCACATTCTTTTTGGAATTTTCAAAATTTTCAATTTTTTTGGCTTTTTGTAAACAAATGGAAGGAGGAGAAATGTAAATCACATTCTTTTCGAGATTTTTGAAATTTTCTATTGTTTTTGGGTTTTGGGAACTTTCTAAATGTTTTTGGATTTTGTAAATTTCTAATTTTTTTGGGTTTTTGGATGTGGCGGGGTCTTCCATCAAACCTACAAAGAAAACACCATGCATTAGGCTCTAAATAAGAGGTCTAAGTCATAGGTTTCGGTGTTAGGAGGTTCTGAGGCACCCTTGACCCAAGTGGTCGCGGGAGGAGGTTCGGGTGGTATGGATGGGTCGTAGCCTATCCCATACCAGTTTTGGTTTATATTTGACACTATGGGTTCAAGACGACCTTGGTTTTGGCTCCCTAGGCCTTGATAAGGCATATAACCCATGTTCAACATCATGTTCCAAGGCTTCTTTAATTTTGAAAATGTTTTATAAAGGGGATGGCCTTGGAACTTGGTGTCATCCATGTCATGTTCAAACACTTTTATGGACTTGGGGAGGACTTTGGGTAGTTTTGAGATGGTCTTGAGCGGGCTAGCCTTGGGTGGCCCTTTTATGTGCACGACACCTTTTGGTTTGGGATGAGCTACCAAGGGTTCATCTAGTTTTGACTCATAGGTTTTATCACCTGATAAGCATGGGAAATTTTGTATTCCCTGCAGCTGGGGGTGATTCTCTCCTAGAATTACCACAATTTGGTTTTGAAGGGGTATTTTTACACACCTATGAAAGGTGGATGGCACAGCCCGCAAGCTGTGTATCCATGGCCTTCCTAGGAGTAGGTTATAATGAGGGTGTATGTCTAAAACATGAAACACCCCGGAATGACTCATGCCCCCTACTTCTATGGGTAACTCTATGACTCCTAAAGGTTTGGATGCGTTTCCATCGTATCCTGTGATCACGATGGAACTCGGGTTTAGACAGGTCAAGGAGACTCCTATTTTGTAGGCTATGTGTAGTGGAAGTATATTTAGACCTCCTCCGCCATCAACCAAACACTTGTCTAGAGGATGGTGATTCAATACCACCTCTATATGCAAGGCTTGGTTATGGTTTTGGTAGGGTTGTTCTAGCTCATCTTCCGAAAACACAATAAGAGTTTTAGCACAAATGGGTGAGACCAGGAAGGAGAGGGACTCAGGGGTTGTGATTGGGTTAACCTTGGCCTTCTCTAAGATCTTTTCTAAAACTTGTCTATGTCTAGGGGATGTTTGGATAAGTTCTAGGATAGACATGTTTATGGGAATCTTAGCAAGGTGATTTTCAAAATCATATGGGGTTAACACATTGTTTTTACCTATGAGATGCGATGCTTTGGGAATGCATGATTTTGAAGGGCCGGGGATAACGACCACTTCCTTGTTAGCATCTTTTGCTAAGTGTGGGGGTTGGTAGATCCTTCCAGATCTAGTGACCTCGTCCACACCTTCCCTATGGCTCGTTCCTAGGTGGGCTCTAGTTTGATGCTTGGGAGCACCTCGAATCTCTAATAAGGCTCTAGCCGGGGGCGGGACTCTAAGCGCTCCCCGGATCACTACTTGTTTGGCTTTTTTTATTACGAGCAATGGTGTGTGACAAGTAGTGCGATCCGTATGCCATGCATGTTTTGAACCATTCAAATGAGAGGAGAGAGCATATACCTGCTTGTCCTTCCCGCTAGTGCTTGCATGGTTGGGGAAGGGTTCCTTGAGTACGGCTTGGGCGGGCTCCGGTTCCTCGGTGACCTGGAGCCGGCCTTGCTCGATCAAGTCCTCTATTTTGTTTAAAAGGGTGTAGCAGTGATTTGTATCATGGCCTTTGAGCCTATGATACTTGCAAAACTTGTTTAAAAATTTTCCTTTAGGGGGTGTCCCCTCGGGAACTTCCGGAAGTGTCACCATTTCCTGGGCGAGCAGGAGGTCGAGGACCTCTGTGATGGGCTGCCCCAGCGGGGTGTACTCCCTTTTTTCGAAAGACTTTTAAACCTTCTTATTCTTCAGTTCCATTTTTGAAGTGCCGGCCGGGCTTGGTTCTACTCGGACATTTGCAACTTTTTGGGGTTTTGCCCCATTGTCCGTAGTAGTTGGCCCGTAAGTCCCGGGCTTTTCGAAACGAGTTTTTGAAAACATTTTGCCTTTCCACAAGTCATCGTAGACCCCCTTTTTCATATTTGCTTCGAATAGGGAAGCCTTCTTGATTAGTTTGTGGAAAGTGGAAATTTCATGGAGGGAAAGGAGCATTTTTAGCTCGGGTTTAAAATTTTCAAGGATGAGTATCACGGCACATCCTTCTGAGATGGGCTCTCTTACTTGCCCCAATAAAGACCTCCATCGAACGATAAATGCATGAGCATCCTCGTTCGTGGCTTGTTTCGTGTCCCTTAGGGTGTTCAAAGTGGGGGTCACTTCCACGTTGTGTGAAAATCTTTGCATGAACCCATTTGCCAACTCTTCAAAAGTGGCAAATTGGCTCAAGTCATAGGAAGCGAGCCACTTGGAAGCGGTTCCCTTAAGGGAGAGGGGGAACCAGTAGATCCACTTAGCCGAGTCTTTCTTCTTCTTATATGCTCGACGGGAAAAGAGTTGGAGGTGAGATCTAGGATCCCCCGTCCCGTCATATCGATGAAAATTCGGTATGTCATCGTCGCTATCCGTTTGGTAATCGGAAGGTAAAAAATCGGATAGGGCATATGACCTCTTTTCCTTGGCCTGGCCCCTTAATAGTTGTTGAAGGGCCTTGCGATCTTTTAATGTGAATGACTCGAGCTCTCTATCCCCCTCCATGGTGGAGGTCTCTTTGGGTTTTCTGGGTTTGTTTGTTTTCTTTCGAGCCCTAGTTTGCCTCCCATGGGATGAGCAGGATTCGACCGCTTCGGCCTCTTGGCTGAGAGCGGCGATTCTTGCTTCGAATTCTTCCCTCAATTCTTCTAATGACTCTTTCTTGTTTTTGAAAATTGTTTTTGAAAATCTTTTCAAAACTTGACTTGACGAGCATGAAGCCCGGCTCGACACCTCGTAAGAACCATCCGAACTTGACATGATCTTATGGGCCTTGAAAATCCTACACGTGCACAATTTACCAATGTTAAAAATACTTTGAAAAGATTTTTGGGAGTCTTATTTGCTTAGAAATTCCTCAAGACCCGAGTCTCACCGGGCGTGCCATTTTTATTGACATGAAAATTCTCATTCTAAAGTTTATGAAACAAACTTGAAATGAAACTTTCCACCCCTACGCTTGCGCGAGCGTACCAGCTAGTTCAAAACTAGCAAATGTTTGTAAGACTTCTAAGCGATTGTGTGCAAGCGGGATCTTTTCACTCACACCTTGAGCCGATGCTCAAGGGTCAGTGTTGAGCGCTTAGGAATTTCATTTTACAGCAAACATGATTCCCTTTTACATAAACAAGTGTCTTTGAAAATTTTGTTGAACTTGTGCACTCGGATTCAATACTTCGAAAAAACACAAGTTGCTGAAAACAAAGAATTCTGTTTTCAAAGCTGTTTTCTAGGGGAGTTTTCAAGGCGTTACAGACTTCCAAAAATTATCAAAATTTTACCAGACGAAGCTGGTAGTGTGGAGAGACTGTAGGCTTTTTCAAATCTGCATTTGGTTAGTATTGAATCAGAAACAAATAATCTACTCAGACCACCTCACTGACTCGGAACAGCTCTGTTTCAGAAATACAGAAACTCAAAGATGAGTCTGTATCTCTCTGTTCAAAACTCCGATTTTGATGATTTTGATGTTGCTGGAAAGATATGGATGTTAGCTTTTCAATGCATCAAAAATCAACCAATTTGGACTTCTGTGGACAGAGATATGGGACTTTTACCCAACCTCTGTTTCAGGAAATCCGACTGTGGAGACAGTGGTGCAGAAATCTGGTCGTTCTTAATATGCTTTTATTACATGTCTGAGCGGCCCTAAAATCTTGCCAATTTTAGACAGAGTGTCCCAATGTGTGTGGAATCAGTGTGCCAAATTTCAAGACAATCGGAGTAAGCATCACAAAATTAAAATTGCAGAAACAAACATATGCAGAGATGCTGAAATCCGGTTTTCTGTTTTATAAATGTAATGATGCATAACCCACACGAAATTAAAATGCAACAACCCTTAAAGCAAATTTGCTGGAATATAAATGAATGGGAAGTACTTTATAGCTTAGACATAGAGGGGGTTGGAAATATAGAGGGTATATAGCATATAGGAAGGGAGAAGCATTAAAGCAAACACTTGGCGTGCATGTGGGTGTATAGTGTTTCATCCACGAAATTGAAATGGCAGCAAAGCTAGATTATTACAACTCGGGGGGAGATGAAACTCCATTAATACAACCCCATTTAATGAATTGAATGGAAGAGAATGAAACTTAGATTAAGTAAGAAAGGTCTTACACGAGTTTTGGATGTGAAGGACCGGATTTCAATGATGAAGCCGGTCTTCCTCTTGATGGCCTTCCTTCTTAACTCCTACAAGCTCTCACCTAGCTTCCCCTTCACTAGAAGATGTCCCCCCTTTGCTGAAATTTTCTGCACCTAGTCTAGCACACACCACCCAAGGTCTCTCTCTTCTCTCTCTTCTCCCTCCAATCTCCAAGTTATGGAACCCACCCCCCCTCTTGGGCCTTTTTATAGGCCAAGGGGGGCTGGTTCTAGTGGTTTCTTGTGGGGCGGGTTGGAGCTTTAGCTTAGTGGATTTGATCCGCTCCAAACCGGCTTCTTGTAGTTCTTCATTGAGTCGATTCGGACCAGCCCATATGGGCTGGTATAGGTGTCATGGCTTGGTGTAGCCCTAGAGCAGGCGGTTGGTTTTAAACAACCTTACAATGTGCAACATGTTTTGTTTGGGCTGATTTCTTTAAACTTCGACCCACTTGAATTCGCTTCTTTCTTTGATTCGGCTCCCACCTTTTGCTTTTGAGTTACACTTGAAATCTTCTAGAATTGAATGAGCTTGTTACCATGGCCTCGAGTCTTGGTTCCAAGTTGGCCCCATCTTGATGAGACAAACTTGGATTTGATCGGTCTTGACCTTCCATTTGGATAAGTTGTTGAATTTGAACTTGATATGCTTCAATCTTCTCCACTTTTGGGAATCAATCTGATTTAACTTGATCCGTATCTTGATACACTTTATCTTCTTTCCGGGAATCGAGGCCTGGATTGGGTCTCCGCCTGCTTCGAAACTCATGGGCTATTTGGATTTAAAACCTTTATTTTGAAATATTCTCCCAGAAGGTCTAAACTTTAAAATTTGGGGATTTTGAATTTAAAGGTTCATAAAGGCTTTAAATTGGCCTTCAAAATTTAGGAGTTTTTGAAAATACTTGAAAAAATTTCGAGTGTTTACACCTAGGAAAACTCGGAGCAAGGAATGGACCAAGACAAAAGATAGAGTCAAGTTGAAACCAAAATGGGTCAAGACTACACCTAAGTCAAGGATTCAAGTCTCAAGTTCAAAGAGAAAATGGAGATTCACCTAGTTAAGGACCAAAGAAGACTCTACCTAACCAAGGACCCATGAAGAAGGGCACCTAGCCAGACGAATGGAGACTCACCTAGCTAAGAACCAATGAAGACTCTACCTAGCCAAGAACCAATGAAGACTCAACTAGCCAAACCAAGGGAGGACTGCACCTCGCTGCACCAACATGAGCCAAGGGCTGCCCCATACCGCGTAGCTAGGCTCACCTTGACTAAGGGACCACAAGCCCAGATGAAGCCATGTGCAACCATGGATCATTGGGAGTTGGATCAAGTCTTGGGCTCCAATGATCCACCCGATCCACATCGTGGAAGGCTCTAGGCCTTCCCCCTTGAGGCCTATAAAAGGGGCACTTGGGGGCTCATTTCCAGAATTCAAGAGATTAAAAGAGGAGCTTAGAGAGTCTAGGAGAGAGGGTTGGTTAAACAACGATAGGATAAATTCCCTATAGAGGGTCCTGAGTCACAAATTAATTAATTAAGAGAGAGTGGAAGGGTTTTTTCTGTTTGTGGTTATTGTTGGAGACAGCCATGAACTGTCAGGATTCATGAACGGGATAGTAACCGCTAACAGTTTGCGGATGGGCGGAGATAGCGGTTGGACAAGAGAGAGAGAGAGAAAGAGAGAGAGAGAGAGAGAGAGAGAGAGAGAGAGGTTATTTTGTTGCTTGCTTTTGTGTTTGGCTATTATTTCTAGAGAGGATCTAAAATGGATGATCTGGTGAGGTGATTACACCAATAACCCGAAAGTTTTCTCTCGGCTATAGCATTTTAGTATATCTGGCAATGCAAGGTCAGCACGAAAACTATGCACTTCTCCGGCTTCTATAGCTCGATTGTCCAACCAAGACGAAGATCTGGATGAATTTGGGTGGACTTGCTTTTTATACAAAATACAACACGAAAAATTGTGATTGACAATGTAACACGAAATACGAGTATCCAACATATGAACTCAACCCTTACCCCTGACCACCTCGACATTTAGAAGGCTTCCAACCGGAAGAGCACCATGTGTAACCAAACTATGTTTTTATAATGACAAGTGTTTTTTTAGCTTGTGCTGCATAAGAGGAGGCTAGAATATGCCGAAGAGCCTCCGGTCTAAGTATCAATCTAGGGATCCTTGAGCAAGAATATGCCTATTACCAAAAAAAATGGAAAACCAAGGTTGGTCGGCGATTAAATCTATGGATAGAAACTCTGAATACTCAAGACTTTCTACCTTTATCAAAAGATCTACAACACAAGCCTTTTGTTTTATTGTCAGAAAACGTGTTCAATAAACTAAGAGGGTGGAAAGAAAGATATTATCTCTAAATGAACAATCTTTAGTTGAGTGGCCATGAAGGCAAAAAGTCCACTCACTTAAATGTCCTAAACTATGTGAGCCGAAAAGTACAAAGAGATATAGGCTTCTGATTCATTAAAGATTTCAATAAGATCCTTTAATACTCGGAATCTCTCACGACAAAGGTAATAAAAGCAAGGTACTTCCCTTAAATTGATATCATAAATGCACAACTTGTACATTGTGAAATTACACCCAGGGGAGGTTTGGCAAACTATTGGGATAACGAGAAAAGGAGTTCTATGGACAGTTGGATACAATGAATCTATTGATATATGGGAGTACGGGTTATCTACCAAGACTTGTAGAATACCAAGTTTGAGCCCAAAATGAATACTAATCTATCCACAAGCAAAAGTCAATGAGGCGATAAGCCAAGAGCAAAGAAGATTGGAAATCAAACATGTATGAGATGTTTTCCTTCCTTCTGAAGTGGACTTGATGTATAGTGGCATCCCGTTATCATGTAGAGCTCATAAAGATGATTTTTTATTGAAGAAGATGAAAGGTGGTCTATTCTCAGTCAGGTCGATATACCATTTCATCAAGATCCTTCAAGACAATGACTCGAGAATTAGTATACTAGTGAATGAGAATGATAAATTTAGGACGAGTATGAGGGAAACCAATAAATAGTCAAAGATACTCAATTTCAATGAGGCATTTCCTACCCACACAAATCAATACAAACAAGGTATTCAATGTAAATACATGCAGTTAAAGATTGTATTTGGGTAAGGAGAGCATGGTTCTTGTCACCCGTCGGACTAAATTCAATGAGTATAAAACGATTTGGATGTAGAGTTAACTCCTTTACGAAAAGCGGCATATAGAGAGGAAAGAGAAATGTATAATTATGCATAGTAAGAGATGCCTCGATAGGAAAGGATGAACAAGATAGTCTTAAAGTTGTGCAAAAAGTTGAATTCTAGTGGCAGAGTTGGATGCTGCCAAGCGATTCTCAATACAAGCAAAAGCTCAAGAAACAAAGAAAGGCATACAGCTTGAGAAAGAAGCGGTCTTTCGTGTCATAATCATGAAAGTAATAGTCTTAAAGCAATTCAAATAGTCACAAAAGAAAAATTCTATAACTACATTGGAGTTATATATAATGGAAGATTGTTTTTCAATGACTGCATATTTCAGACACCGTAAGTTTATTCATGTCTAAATGCAGGGTAACAAGATGGCTCATGAATTAGCAAAGACAAGTATTTCCAATATAATTGTTTTGGATGTTGTGAGAACTATCAAGTGTTCTCTTATAATCCTTTTCTAGTAACTCTTAAAAAAAGAACCAGGCAAAGTGTTTACCTTGTTTGGGATTCTTTCATCATTTTTCTATCTTTTTTTTCACAATAAGAAGCTGAAGCCTGAAACACGTGCTCATTCACCCTAGGAAATCGAACTAGCCACATGCCTAGTTGGAATCAAAGAGCCATGCTATGTCTACTAATGCTCTGGGTGCTTCGTCATTGCTTTGTTTATGCATGACATGATATGCCATTTTTTCATTACAAATCTTCTTTCACGTGTAGCAGACTGATCATATTGTCTTTCATTTGAAGTAACAAGAGTAGTTGTTTGAGAATTTGAGTTACTTCCACAAGCAACAACGCATAGTGAATCAAGCTTGTTTCCGATCACTTTGAGGTTGAATCAATTAAAGCATCTAGTGTTTCATTTTTATCCGACCACTCTTTGACTCCAAAATTTGAAGCCTTTTTTGGTAGGTGACAGTCATTCCTTTAAAATCCTAAGTAACATCACCAATCTTCCAACACTCAAAGACTAACGAGACCCAAAAGGGTATATACTAAAAGGGTGGTGTAAACTTGAAAAATATTCTCTAGATGCTAAACGTGTAACATGCAACAAACACAAACGTTCTACTTTAAATAAGGGTATGTCCTAAAGCAGATTTGTTTATATTGATCGAATTAACTGATGATTGTTGCCCTTGTTCCGACTGTCCATTTAGTGTTCTCGGTTGCCGGCTTTCTCTGTTCCCGGTAGATTTGCAGCGGAAATGATTTAGGATGGAGTTTGAGGTTTTCTCACAGCGGCCTTCCCAAGGATACGCTGTATACGTTGTGTTTTTCTTGTTTTTCAGTGTATTTGTATATCACTATTTCCGTAATTTTTTACTCGTATATGCATTGCTCTTATAGAGCAGTGTCTGCTCCCTTGTATCCTGGCTTTCTCGCTGGGTTTTTCTCTTCTGAGCAGTATATTCGGACTCTTACTGGAAAATTTGGTAACGGTCCGGCAGTTACAATCTTGGCCCTATCCGTAACTCCTCTTTGAGTAACGATCTGGATGGCCAGTCCAGAAGTTACCCGGCTGAGTTGCCGAGAATGGCCACTATTATCTGTAACATCTCCCACTTGGCCATTCGAGCCAAGTGTATTGACATATTGGTTTTTCTCCCACTTTTCCAGGGTTTACCTAGTAATGTCATTTCCTTATTACTATTGCAATCAGTATCTGTTGTGTGGTTATTTCCCTACACAACAACCTGCCCATTGTTTGGTTATTTTCCTACACAACATTTTGCCCGTTGTGTAGTTATTTCCCAACACAACAATCAAACATACCTCAAGCTCATGTTTGCAACATGTTTTGAGAAAAGTTCATCTATTATGCCTTTAGTCAAGGGGTCTGCCAACATATCATTTGTTGGCATGTATGAGATGGATATTTCCTTTCTCATAACCATATCATGAACATAGTGGTATTTCACCATTATATGCTTACTTTTTTAGCAGTCAGCTCCACTCTTGATAAGAGTAATTGCTGCATTTTTATCACAGTAAATAACAATTGACTCGTCGGTTATTTTCAACTTCAAATCATATATGAAGCGGCTTATCTAGACAGCACTCATTGCAGCCATATAACAAACTATATACTCAGCTTCCTGTGTATGCAATGCTACATATCCTTGTTTCTTACATGCCTAAGAAACATCACCACCTCTAAATAAGAATATTTGTCCCGAGGTTGATTTGTTGTCATCTTTGCTCTCAACAAAGTCAGCATCTGAGTATCCAACCACTTTCAGTTCATCTGCTTGAAAACACAGTTTCAAGTCTTTTGTTACTTTCAGATATCTTAAAATCATTTTCACAACTACCCAGTGCTATCAACCAGGATTACTTTGATATCTACTTACAAGACCAACAATAAAGTTGATATCAGGTCTTGTACACAACATAGGATACATCAAGCTACCAACAGCTTGTGTATAAGGAACATTAGGCTTATCGTCTCCTTCACCGGGACAATCAGCCTTACTTAATTTGACCCCTTTTACAACATGTGTATCAGCAGACTTGCATTCACCCATTTTAAACTTCTTGAGAATATAATCAATATATCTCTCATGGCTCAGGAATAAGAGTCTAGATTCTCTGTCTCGAGAAATCTTTATTCCCAGGATATAGTATGCTTCTCCCATATCCTTCATTTTGAACTTGGAGTTCAACCATGACTTGGTTTTAACAATCATCTCGTTGTCATTTCTAGTCAATAATATGTCATCTATATATAATGACAAGATAACAAAGTGGCTCCCACTGTTCCAAACATATACACAGTGATCAAGTTTATTAGCCACAAACCCAAGTTCTATAATGGCATTTTGAAAAGTCAAATATCATTGGCGAGGTGATTGTTTTAGGCCATATAGGTTCTTGGCCTTCAAGCACAAATCCTTCGGGGTGCTGCAGTATATGATTTCTTCTAAATCTCCATTTAGAAAAGTTGTCTTTATATCTAACTAATGTAAATCCAAATCATAGTAAGAAAATATTGCCAGGATTATACGTATGGATGCAAATTTCACAAATAGAAAATATGTCTCAACATAATCTATCTCCTCTTTTTGCAAAAAACCCTTTACAACTAACCTCACTTTAAACTTGTCGATTGTACCATCAACCTTATATTTCTTTTTGAGAACCCATTTAAAGCCTATGGCGTTCCTTCCTTTTGGCAAATCAATCAATTTCCAAACTTAGTTTTTCTCAATAAATTCAATTTTATCATCCATGGCTTTCCCCCAGTCTAATGCTTTCGATGAGTTCATAGCTTACTGATAAGTAAGGTTATTAGTCAACTCATCTAAATCCACTGAATTACACACTTTTTATGCAAGATAAGTGTGGTAATCCTTTAAGTAGGACGGAATGGCTCTTGGCCTTTTATGTCCACTGAAGGTTTCGGTAATTTCAGGAAGATCTTCAATGGTCTCAAAAGATTATTGATTTAGATCTACCAGATCATCAACACATTCATCATTGTTTTTTAAGATGTCATTCTTTGTATCTTCTAAGAATTCAACATCTCTGCTTTCAATAAGTCTGCGGTCCTTATGATAAAACCAATATCCTTTTGAACCTTTTGGATATCCAATGAATATACATCTTAAGAACCTACTATCTAGCTTATCTCTAAACTGATCAAGGATCTTTACATGTGCAATAGATCCCTACCTCCTGAGATGACCTAGGTTGGGTTTTCTTTCAAACCACATCTCATATAGTGTAGTGAATACAGCTTTACACAGTACTCTATTGAGTATGTAAACTGTTATTACTGCTTCTCCCCAAAATACCCTTGGTAGAAAGACATCGATTAACATAGACCTTGTCATATTCAGCAAGGTTCTGTTGTATCTCTCAAGTACATCATTTTGTTAAGGTGTCTTGGGTATTGTATTTTGCTTTACAATACCAAAGTCTTTATAGAATTCAAAAAATTCTGCCGAGGTATATTCACCACATTTGTTTGATCTTAAGACTTTGATTGAATGCCCTACTTGGTTTTCTACTTCTTCCTTATATTCTTTAAAAGCATGAAGTGCCTCATATTTATGTGTCAAAAGATATAAATATATATATCTAGGGTAATCATCGATAAAGGTTATAAAATAACCATTTTCATGATGTGACTTTACTCTAAAAGGCCCACATAAATCCGTGTGAATAACCTCCAACAGGGTTGTTGCCCTTGTTGATTACTTGGGAAAAACTTTTCTTGTCATCTTTTCTTGTATACAAGTTTCACACTTGTTGAAAGTATTTTCCTCAAATTCAGGCAATAAGTCAAAGTTGGATAATTTCTTCAACTTTTGCAGACTTATATGCCCAAGGCGTTTATGCCATATATTCATATCAACAGAAAAGGCATACTCAATATAAGCAAAAGAAGTACTAGTTTCATTATCACATAGTTTAAATAGACCATGCTCTACATCAAATTCCTTAGAGAATAATATTCTCTCATGCTTTCCCACAGTCACCTTGTTAGGGATAAACCTAACCTCAAAATCTTTTTTTACTAAATTAGGGACCGAGACCAAATTGCGCCTTATAGATGGCACAATTAATACATTAGTCAATATAATTAGTTTGCCTTGTATAAATATTCTAAAGGACCCAATACCCAAAACATCCGAGAAAGTATTATTTTTCATGTAGACTCTGTTCGTCGGGTTTGTATTCCATCAAGTCCATTGCCCCTTCCTTGGTCTTTGAGATGTGTCGAGTAGCTCCCGAGTCTATCTACCAACCTATCATCGGGTGGTCCATGCACAAACATTTTAAAATCATGCAGATTATATCTTGCTTCTCTAACTGTCAATGCTGTGGGTTATTTCCTCCACCTTTCTTATTGCGGCAGTCCCTCTTGAAGTGTCTGAGCTTTCCACAGTTGAAGCACTTTATCCGAGAAGCGGTTTCCTGCGATTTATTAAAATTTTGACCACCCTTCTTGTTATTCTTGTCAAACTTCTTGTTTGGTTTATTTTTCTTTTGCTTGGTTTTGGAGCTAGACGGTATCTCATCCTAGGCTACTAGCAATTTTTCTTTCTTGTTCTTGTTCATGTTCTTGCTCTATTACTAGTTTCAGGGGCAATTCAAAAAGGTTAATCTCTGGCCCTAATCTGATGACAGTGGTGACCATGTTTCATGACGAGGGTAGACTGTTTAATATCTGCATTGGTTCTGTGATGACTGACTTTACTTCGGCTAAGTCCTTAGCCATTACTAACATATGGTTCACATGTTTAATTACATTATCTCCTTCTATCATTTTGAAGGAGTTGTACTTTTGTAATAGCAACTGCACATGTAATTTGGCAGGTGTGTCATACATAGCTATTATTGAATTAAACAACTCTTTGGCGGTCTCGTGTTCTTTGAAGACCCTGATTAAGTCATCCTCCACGTAGGTTAACATTATTGTCTTGACTATGGTGTCATCTTTTAGAAATATTTTGTATATCTCTACTTGTTGCTCAGTTGCGTCTGGAGGTAGCGGATGCATAGTTTCCTTCAGCACATACTCAACACCTTCGAGTGTTAGAGCTAGTGGGATTCGCCTCTTCCATGTTTGGAAGTTAAGACCATTTAATTTCTCAGTTTTTGTTAATTCAGACGCACAAATTCGAGAACTCATTTTTATGAGTTTGGCAATTTTAACAATTAGATAGTCTAAAAAGGAAATAATCATAAAGCAACAACCACACATAGTAGGGAGCATGTCAAAACGGTGCATAATATCATAAAAATAGTTTAAAATCATTTCTTAAACTATTTGGGACAAACTTGTAATTTTTTCCAAAAGTTTTTGCCTTTTGAATTTTCCAAATAATACCAGGGGTAAAACAATAATTTTAACTATCTGTTCACTTTTGAAATTTTGAAAAAAGCCTAAGGACAGACTTGTAAAATTACTCTTTGGTATTTCTATAAAATTCATAACTAATCGGGGTTAAAATTGTAATTTTAGCCCTCAACCGAATTTATAATTTTTTCAAAAGTATAGGGGCAAATATGTCTTTTGGTATACCATAATTTTCACAAACCGCCAGAGGGTCCGGATTGTAAGGGCAAAATAGTCTTTTTACATCAATGGCAGTTTAGTAATATTTGAAAACCGGTCCGGATAGAACGGACTTTTCAATCCGCTACCCAAGGCGGTTTCCTGGAAAACGCTGGTTTCGTTCCGCGATTTTTCTAAAACTGCCTGACGATTTTCGTCTTGTAAAAGTGAGGAGGAGAGAGAATGTAGAGAGAGATTGAGTGAGGGTGAGAGAGAGTGGTGCTCCGCTCCTTAGCCCTCTGTTGCAGCCTCTTATGGCTGCCTGCTGCGGCTTGTTTCCAATCGTTCAAGCTCAGGCCGTTCAGACCTTTACCGACCTTTGCGGCTTGTTTTTGGTCATTTCAGGCTCAGGCCATTGTCGGCCTTCACGGCTTGTTTCTGCCCGATTCAGGCCTTTGTCAGCGGATTTCTTGCCTAGCCTGCCGGCTTTCCGGATCTATTCTCTCCCTCCCTTTTCTTTTTTCTTCTTCTTCCCCTTCCCCCTTTTTGTTTTTAGAGTAGTAAGCGTACCTCTTTGTATTTTTTTTTTGCAGGATCAATAACCTGAGCCCTGATACCAGTGATGATCTTCGTCCTTGTTCCAACTGTCCGTTCACTGTTCTCGGTTGCCGACTTTCTCTATTCTCGGTAGATCTACAGCGGAAATGATTTAGGATGGAGTTTGATGTTTCCTAACAGCGGCCTTCCCAAGGATACGTTGTATACACTGTATTTTTCTTGTTTTTCAGTGTATTTGTATATCACTATTTCCGTGATTTTTCACTCGTATATGCATTGCTCTTATAGAGCAGTGTCTGCTCCCTTGTATCCTGGATTTCTCGTTGGGTTTCCCTCTTCTGAACAGTATATCCGGATTGTTACCGAAAAATCTGGTAACGGTCCGGCGGTTACAATCTTGGCCCTATCCATAACTCCTCTCCGGTTAACGGTCTGGATGGCCAGTCCAACCGTTACCCGACTGAGATGTCGAGAATGGCCACTGTTATTTGTAACATTGACTAGCAAGTTGGTTTAGTACAAAAGGCTCTTCGATGTCCAACACATTGAGTTCAATCATGAAATAGGGGCAAATGATAGCTCTCGACTTTATAATTTCTCCAGTAATAAAGTTGTCCTTTGATCCACAATAAGAAGGAAAAATTATATGGACATTATTGTGAGAACTTTTATTGCCTATAGTAAATAACAACTAATTTTCATTGTTTGTACAATCGAATGTAATATATTGATGATTACATATCTGATGAACCTCCTTCAGGAGCAATTGCCTGTGATATGTAATAAGAAGATTAGTAAGATGATCTCTATAAGAACACTTCCATCCACATTGGTTGCTTCCCAACTTTAAAAACCGAAAAATACTCATAATTCATGCCTAAAATACAAAAAATATGTCATTATTTATAAATTATCAAACAAATATTACTATATTAACATAAACAAAATGAATAATTGTTACTTGAAATAGAGTACCTTGGCCATTAAGCTATTGTATCTCTTTGCACGAAGACTTCCTGAACTATATATACAAATAGGCTAACCATGCCTCACCCCAAGCATAGTTGTTGATTCTTCGTACTCTATCAGCCAACTATACTATTGAAATTGGTATCTTATCCCTTGACCTATCCTAGTATATCATGTATCCAATCTAACACAATATGAATAATAATGTCTTATGCTTTGATATAATCTCCCTCATCTGAACCATACTACCTACTGTTGTTTTATTTTATGGTACCTATATTGATGAGTTCAGTCATAATATATATCTTATCCATTGCCTTCCATCATTCCAATGAAAGTTACAAGGTAGCATATATGAAGGCTAAGAATCCCATGGACATCATAAGAAATTATAGTCATCTCACGCATAGCATATCATTGTCACCATTTGACAGTCAACAATGGTAGATCAAATATTTGAAACAACAATGCCTTCCTACTTAGCTAACCTAGATTGATGCACAATATCTCATCAATCGCTTGAAACTAGCACATCACTTCTTCCATCAAAAAGAGCTAGCATTGTACCATGTATAACATGTAACAAATTTCAATAGTCCCAATATATTCACACACAACAGAATAATCACAAACATATCTAATAATCTTTTACTTATACATAGAAAGCTAAATATGATGAAGGTTAAGAGAATATGAAAATACAATATAGTATGCAATATAAGCAATATAATACAAGTAATGAGAGAGAGATATGATATAACATATGTATATATAATATATGTTTAAGATATGTATATGTGCGTTATGTGCATGCATATACATATATATGTGTGTATGAGAGAGATATGATATAACATATTATAATCTACACCAAATGTGTATGCATATATAGAGAGAGGGGAGAGAGAAAGATGTTATGAGGTGTAGCCATGTCCCACGACAGTAGATGTTGTCGGGCCGTGACAGGCAAAACAGGTTGATGCAAGCTTGACCCCATCCAAGGTGTCACAGCCCCAGAACATCTACTTTCGTGAGACATGTCTAGGCCACAATTTCTCCCAAAAAGAATCATGGCTAAGCATCTCTTCTCCATGACCGGTGACTATAAGTCACAAGAAAGGTCCAGCGGTCTGGCTGATGCCAAAGACCAAATGGGGAGAGAGACAGAGAGACACATGAGAGGGGAGCGAAGAATGATGAGAAAAGGGGAGGATAAAATATGGGAGCAAGGAGGGGAGAATGCAAACCATAGGGAGAGAATATGGGAACGAGACTGTGAACTTTGAGGGGTAGTTTGAAGAAAAATATACAAGGGTGTATGTTTATGTTTAGTAAAAAGGGGTGTATTAATAGCATTCTCCTCTACTCGAAAAACCTTTGAAACCCTAAACGTCACAAAATTCACTTGAAAATGTTCTGGGGAAATTTTTCTGCCTTACTCATATTAGAGCTTAATTAATATCTAAATCTACTAATATAAGACACGACATGAGAATCTGACATGAAACCTTACTTGAAGAGTTGGTGCTCATGACCACCCAAAATAATCATGGAGTTTGAGCTTACTTGTATAAAGATGAGTGTCAAATGATACAACCAACAAAAGATTGGTGAAATATAACACTTGACACGATCTTGACATAATGGAAACAAAGAAGGCCAGGTTTACGCTGTACCCAAAGTAGCATGAGATGATAACCTGTTTTGGTACAACATAACAAAAATAAGGCTTGGAATATGTCACTGGGTTGCTACCGGCTGACCCGCTAGATGACTGCCAACCAAGCACGACCTAGGTGATGGCTCGAGACCCCTCGCCTTGATCAGCCCCTCGATTCACCACCCTGGAGACACATCCTAGACCACACCCATCCACCACCTCCTACCTGTTGCTCCTTTTCATGTCGGCATGTCCTCCACCTTGTTGCTCCCTCTCCCCTCCCCTCCCTGTGGTTGGATGTGGAGAGGAAGAAGACAATAGAGAGTCTCTCTCTCTCTCTCTCTCGGATTATTTCATTAAAACAAATGGTAGTTGAATCATAGCCTTGCAATGAAAAGGGTTTTTTATACCTGAACTGTATCAAATGTAAAACCAAATGGAATTGGATTCTGAAGACCCGCATCCTACAAGGACTCGATACCATATCAAAACTAAGACTCCCCTAGACGGGTTTCTAAGCCCTCTTTTACACGGAATAGAAAAAAATGAATACAAGAACAAAATCTGGGGGTATGCACTGAAAGAGTTAGCTCAACTAGTAGGAAGTGTTGACGCCTGTATTGTTGGTAGAGAGTTCAACTCCGAAGAGAGTGAATGGAGTGTATGGAGGTATAAACCTCATTACAAAATCAAGAGTCAGGTGTCACCCTTAGCTTAGCCCTCCTGTGCCCTTATATTGCTCTGGGTGTGATGTGAACGAGTCGAACCCCTTGTGAGACGGAATACACTTTTATCACCTATAGATATGATTGGTCCATAATTGGCTCGATGATTCAAATTAGAACCGCACCGTCAATAGAACTAGAACTGGGGGTAACTAGAACGGGCTCGATGGTTCGAACCAAAATTGCACCACCAACAAAACCGGGCCCCGAAATTGAGGGTTTTCTGGTTCAATTACTGTTCATGGTATTTACAAATGAGTTTGTAACTGGAATCAGTGGTTTCACAACCATTTGCACTTATTTTAAAAATTTTTTCCAACAATCATTATGATAATGAAGTCAATACCTCAATGGTATGGTTCTTTGGTCTTCGTTCTTTTTTTTTCCTAATAACCTGAATTCATTATAGTCCACATAAATGATGACGGTTTGATACGATGTCTTTAAAGTTGGATGGGTTAGCGGAAAAAAAATGAAATGGGAGGAGGGAGAGGACTTTGTCCAGGTCAATTTGAGGGTTAAAATCGTACACGCCATTTTTTCTATCCCTAGGCCCTTTTTTAAAATACCAAAATCCGTTCTTCATGGCGCCAATTTCACTTCGTCGTAAAACGACTTAGTTGTTGTGAAGGTAAGAAGATGACGCTGAGGGCTTCCTTCCGCAATTTCTCGTTTTCGATTCTCTCTCAGGTTCGTTCAGGTATCGCCGTCAATCGTCATTGCTTCATGCATTCTCACTTTTCTCTCTTTTCCTTTTTCTGATCCGGTTTCCGACAAACCGAACGCGACCAAAATTCCGAACGTCAATATCGATTTCTCTTCAGGGAATAGAAGAGTTGGTGAATGGAAGGATGTGAAAACCCTGCCGGAAAGAGTCGGAGTTCCGACCCTCGCCAGGCCTCCCTTTGAGTCCCAGAGGAACGGGGTTTGGGTTAAACTGATCTGCGGGGCTAGTTTTGAGGTCAGATTCTTCTTTTTCGTCTTCTCCTTGTCTTCGTCACGATTGAATTTTCCTACGTAGTTCGATCTTCCTTCTAATTCAGGATGCGGTCGATGTCAGGAATCTATCCCTTGTTTACACTCTTGCTGGTGGTAAATAATTTTAAGATTCTGGTCGTGATGGTTAATTTATTTGCGGTTAGGTTTGAGCGAGTGTTCTATTTATGACCGGAAGTGAGCGTGATCAGTTTAGGTGTATTTGTTGGTGCGTGATTTACACAAATCGTGCAGTGGACTGCATAGATTGTGCTGCCGATGCATCCATTGTGGGAGCGGTTAGAGAAGGCATTGAGGCGGCCAGGGAGATTATTCCTGTAAGGAGCCCGTGGATCATGATCAGTGTTAATGATGATGAGGATCTTCATTTTCGGAAAGCGGGTAAGATTGCCCTCATCCAGCGGTTGTTGGTCCCAGTGGACCCAGTAAACTTGTTTGCGCTAGCAGGGTTCAACTTCTCTCTGTCTCTCTAACATATATGTGAGATATGTGTATATATGTATTTATGTGTGTATATGGATCTTATTCATACTTAGTTCTTCGTTTCTAGAATTTGATGCAGAAGATTGTCCACCTGTTTGCTCAAGACCATGCGAGACAGCGTGTCCTGCAAATGCCATATCATTGCAGAAGGTTTGGACTGATTTTTTAATGGTAACGATAAGGGGGAAGACACTATGTACAGGCTAGCAGGTCTGGCTCTGTTTTAATGTTAGGATTACTGTTGCTCTGTTTCCTATGTTGATGCTGTTTAGTGTGGTTTGTGCTAACTTCTAACTGATTTGCCTTTTGATGTGTAGGGGGGAATTACAGCAGAGCGTTGCTATGGCTGTGGTCGTTGTTTGGTAGTTTGTCCTTATGTTAGAATCAGTAGGTCATAATTTATTGCTCACAGTATCATAGTTTGTCCTTATCATACTTGCCTTTCATGTAGTATAAACGGTAAAAAGTTGATGCAGATTTCCTGACTTTTGTTGTATGGTAGCCATAGTATGGTCTCTTGTCCTATAGAACATAAACCTTGGAACTTTTCAGCTTTCCAATTTGAAACATGTTCCATTGTACTTAAACATTAATGCATTTCTACTTTTATGTCTCCAAGCCTCCAAGCAATGCAAAAGGGGTACAGCTCATCCCAATGGGTGTTCTCTCATAGCTATGACTCTTTATTTGATACCTAGGATGCACTTTGGGTTAGGCATGTTCCCACTTGCCAACTTAACATAAAAGAAGAAATTTTCTAAAGGTAATCTTCTGTGCCTTAGTGTGAACCATCAGGCAATTCACTGTAAAGTTTCTATTGATGAGAACTTAAAGGATGCTAATCTTTTACTTCAATCACTTCTTGACGTCACAAACTGACCCAGTGTTAATTGTATCGCACCGTATCGTACGATATATACGCCCAAAAAAATTATTTTTTAAAAAAAAAATAAAAAAAAAAAATTCAAAATTTTTTTTAAAGGTTTGTGACCTCTCTTCGTCTCTCTTCACTTCTCTTTAAGGCATCCTTCGATATACTTGTTTGAGATTGCAAAATGTGTATGTAACATGTAAATTTCGTTAGAGAGAAGCATAACTAACCAAATTGCCAAATACATAATCTGCGAAGAAATATCATATAATGCATGGACCAACCAAATATATGTATCATGGGCAACCACGATACGATACACTACCCCGTATCGTAAAATGGTGAATATCGCACCGTATCGTGTGATATGCCCAAAATTTTTTTTTTTTCAAAAAAAAATTCAAAAAAAAAGAATTCAAATTTTTTTTGAAGGTTTCTGACATCTCTTCGCCTCTCTTCACTTCTCTCTAAGACATCCTTCGATATGCTTGTTTGATATTGCAAAATGTGTATGTAACATGTAAATTTTGTTAGAGAGAACTTAACTAACCAAATTGTCAAATACGCGATCTACCCGTATATGAAGAAATATCATATAATGCATGTACCAACCAAATATATGTATCAAATATGAATAATCGCCTATTTGTTGACAGTATTCAAACTGTTGCCAAATAGGTTTGCTGGAAAAAGCGGATAGTTTAACTAACCAAATACAAATTCTTCCATCTCTGTCCACATTCATCGTGACCTGAATCGAGCTCGTTGTTGCATTAGAAGGCTGAACCCAAGCAGCTCATGTATATATATATATATATATATATATATATATATATATATATATAGACATATATATATATATATAAAAGATCATTTTTGATATTTTGGCTTATTTTCAATTATTGTTTCTTGAATAGTATACGTGTAATTTTAAAATTTGTAAAAATTTTTGAAAGATAATATTATTATATTAATGTCTACACTATAAACTCTTAGGAATTCATGAAGATGTTTCACTAGATTTTTAAAGCAGTCGAAGGATGAGGCAAAGAGAGGCCAGAAACCTTCAAAAAAATATTTGAAAAAAAAAATTGAAATTATTTTTTTCAAAAGAAAAAATGGGCGTATCGCCTGTATCGTGGAGCCCAGCGATACCCGATACGATACGCATCAGACAACACTGAACTGACCGGGTCCTAGATGCTACATGGTATGGTGTGATGAAAAGGCATTTCAGGGCTGTAGATGATTGAGGATTTTGTTGCTTATGCATGCATTCAAAGGAATTGTTTGGTGATTCCTTATGTTCTTAGATATTGAATCCTATGTATTTCTTTCAGTTTCCCCTATGGAACCTAAATATTGTACTGCTTTCAGAAGGTAATCCCTGAAGTATATTTTGACTTGCATCAAGTTTTATATTAGTTCCTTAAAGAAACATTAATATCTTCTTAATTAATGGGTGGGATTTCTAAAGTAGAAACTCTACAATTCTTGTATTCATCTCCTTGTGTCAGTAACAGCTTAAATATTTCACCACTAGCATCCGACTGATAGAAGAAAACTTATTCTTTTCCAGCCCTATAAGAAAAGGGTCTGACAAAGGTAAAATGGTAGAATGTGGAGAAAATAATTGTAGTTTGTATGGGTTCCTCTTGAGAGTAAATAATTTTCCTTGATCCTCTCTTGTACATCACGGTGTGCTTTGGTTCATTTGCCTTCTCTCTATAGTCGTCTGCATTATCTTTTGTCTCACTAGGAACCAAAGGAAGCACATAAGTGGATATATTTTGAGAAGTAGCTGACTCTCCCTGAGAAGAATAATAGAGAGTAGATTTTCAGAATGTGACATCCATGGATGCATACCGTCTCTTAAGAATAGGATCATATCATTTATAACATTTCTGAGAATTTGAATAGCCAAGAAAAATACACTTTACAAACCTAGGATCAAGTTTATCACGATCAAGTAGATGAACATGAACAAAACAAGTACAACCAAAGATTCAAGGAACTATATGAAAAAGTTTTGATTGTTTATCAAGACATTTTATAGGCCTGTCACCCTTGAGTGCACTACTAGGCATCCTATTTATTAAATAGATAGCAGTAAAAACAACTTCTCCCCAATAAAATTTAGGTTCATTGTGTTGAATTAAGAGAGTTTTGGCTACCTCAAAAATATGATGATTTTTTCTTTCAGTTATGCCGTTTTGCTGAGATATATAAGAAAAAGAAGTTTGATGAAGAATATCATGTGTATGTAGGTATTCTTGTAAATACCTACTAATATATTCTCTCCCATTATCTGAATGAGGAATTTTCACGAAAGTATTGAATTGAGTGAGAATAAATTTATGTACAATTAGAAAGATAGCAAAAACTTTTAATTTTGATTTCATTAAGTAAATAATTATAAGACGCATACAATCATCAATAAAGGAGACAAAATATTTTTGACCAAACAATGAAGTAATTAGACTGGAACCCTATATATCATAATGAAGGAGTTCAAAAGGTTGAGATCGTCTGAGTCACTTAAAAGATAAGGAGCTCTTTGGTGTTTTTCAAGTTGACACACTTCACATTCAAGCTAATGTTTATTTGACTTGATTCTAAGATGAGGTAAAACATATTGGAGCTTTGATACAGGCAGATGACCTAGACGACAATGCTAAAGATGAATTTTCCCGTCTTGAATAGTTGCAGCTGAAGCACTATAAGAAGTTGTATGTTGAAGGTAGTCCTCTAGGATGTGTAAGTCCCTCTATAGGCTACCATGACCAAATATTTTTTTCGTCTTCAAATCTTAAAACATACAACCAGTAGGATTAAATGTTACACTATAATTCATAGTAGAGGTAAATGAACTGACCGAAAGTAGATTTATAGAAAAGTTGGGGTTATGATAGGTTGATTTTAAGTCTATAAAACATGTGGGTACACTTCCCTGTCCAATCATATAAGAATGTGAGTCATCTGCTAACTTAATTGACTCCCGTATTTTAAGAAGACTATATTCTGAAAAATATGATGAATCTCCTATCATGTGATCTGTAGCACCCAAATCAATAATTCAAGTTTTTGAATGAAAGAAAAAAAATTTGTTACCCTTCACAATATATATTGTCTGTGCTATTGTAGCTTAAGAAGAAGAGGGTTGAGAATGTTCAGATAATTTTGTTTTTATACCCTCTATCTTTTTGATAATTTTTTGAATGCCATTGGTACTGTGCGTCGGATTTTCGACAGAGTAGTTTCGATTTCTAGAAAAATCAGGTATAACATGTAATTTCTAACAATTCTCTAGAATGTCTTGATTTACCACAGTGAGAACACATAATTTTATCCTTCTTATCAGAATGGAATCACGTCCACGTCCATGATTTTGTTGTTCACCTCTTTCATGATAATGTGAGTTTTCTCTCCTTATTTGAAGTGAATGTTGTTCAGTAACAGAAGTGTTGTTCTTCTAAAGATTTCTGCGATCTTCTTCTCAAATTAATAATAAGTATATTGTGTCAAGTGAAGGAAGTTCTTCTCTACCCAAAATGTTAATTTTTATTGACTCAAATTCTAAATTTACACCCCATAATAAATCAAATACTTTCTTATTCTCAATTTCAACATTTTTTTCAATGTAACGAAAAGAATACTTTATATTTGTATAAAAAAGAAGTTCATCCCATAATCCTCAAATATCTACATAGTACTCACTAATAGAATGAGTTTCTTGTTTATATTTTTTGATCTTTTCTAATATCTCGTACTCTTTTACAACATTCTTTTTTCTCGAATAGGCTTCAGAAACTGCACACCAAATTTTATAGGTAGATTGAAGAAACATAAAGGTTTTTGCAATTGATGGGATCATATATTGAAGTAACCAAGATAATATCAATGCGTCTTCTCTTCTCCAATCAGGGTATTATGCATCATGTGTGTCTGAGCTCGATATTTAACCCAAGGTGAGCTCATCTTTCCCTTGCTATAACAGCCAATTCCACAAGCCTAGACCATTCCAAGTAGCTTCTGCCATATAACTTTGTTGTTGTAATCTGAAAATTTTCTACTTTTTCGTTTATGGGATGTTCAGATATCATGAAAGGGCTTTTAACCCTGTTTCCTATACCAGCCATTTATAAAAAATCGAATAAACTGACTTCTCACAATCTTTTTTTTTTTTTTTTTCTAAACAAATATCCAATCTTCAACACTTCAATTTCTAACAAACCAGATGAGGTTTAATGCTAGAAATATTCAGAATCCAGTAACTTGGTTAAAAACATCATAGACAGTAATGGTTCATAAAATCAAAAGAAACATGAGGGTCTTTAACATCACGTTTTTTAAAAGATACCACAACATCACCAATCCGAGACTCATCAACCCCTTAAGTGCCAGATCATAACGCAACCAACTGCATCACTTAACCTCAAGATCGAAATCAAAACAAAGATATCAAATATGCAGTCCTTTGAAGCAAGGGAATTTGGATGCGGTTATATTTTTGTTTCAAATGTTGAAGATAAAAAATCAGATTGGATGGCCCCACCCAAATGGTATGAATAATGTTGAGCTTTCTAACATAGATAATGACATTAAGTAGGAAATAATGAAGGACGATTTCCTTCTGACTGACATAGTCTTCATGCGTGTAGGCTGACCCTTAGGAATCAAAGAGGATATACAAACTGCCACATACTAGAGTTCTTCAAAAATCTGTTGCTCGGGCCAAAACAAATTTTTTTCTTTGCAGATGTCTAGATTATCAATTGTTTCTTACTTTTCACAAAAAAAATTGATTTTTTTTCAAACAAAAAATTGATTTAGGCTCTGATACTAGGTTATAAATATCATATTATTGAAGGAAAATATGAACATACAAATATCAGTAGATTAGAAGCATTCCTCCAATCTGCCCCAAAACAGAAAATCGTGGCCTATTCCAAGCTACCGTCCAACCTTCCTCTTCTTTTCTCACTACACACTTAACACTAATCCTTCTATTTATAAGTACTATCTAACTTAATAACTAATTTACCCCTAATCTTAATTAAGTACTACTAAATAGATATAAACTACAATAAGATCGATAACGCCTACTATATATGTTTAGTTAACAATATCTAACAAAAAATGTACTTAATTATTGAGGATCTCGTGACAGGGGAGGTTATGAAGGTCATGGTAGAGGTCGGTTCCAATCTACTCCAGATGAAAATGATAAGTTGTGTTGTTCACATTGTGGGAAAACTCAACATACAAAAGAAACTTATTGGGAATTAGTGGGCAGATCTAACTATAATCATAACAGACCGAATAAAGCATATTTTAGTGATCAAGTTGAAAGACAGAATCTGAAAACTAGACTGAGTTCATTGGTTAATATGAATAAGAAAATCGAAGAACTTAAAGTCAGACTAGCTGAATCACAAACTGCATCTATATCTTTTACTGTTGATTCTCAAGCTACCATGGCATATCCTTTTTCGTTCATGGCTTCTAGTAATTCACTTATTCCTAATTCAAGAATATGAATAGTTGACTCTGGCGCAACAGATCATACGGTTGGCCGTCGAGAATATTTCTATGACTATTAGTTGATTTAGAATGGTATTAGAATTAAGTTGGTCGATGGGTCTAATAGTCCTATTATGGGAAAAGGAAGTATAATCACTGCTTTTGGGACTCTTAAAAATATTTCATATATTCTCAATATTTCAATCAATCTCTTATCAGTTTATGCTCTGACACAAGACTTGGATTGTGTGGCAGCCTTTAATTCTATGTGTTGCACTTTTCAAGAATTTAGGATTAGGAGGATCTTTGGTTAAGGTAGCTTGAGGAGAAGGAAATAGCTGATATTATGGCATCGACGATTGGGCCATTTACCTATTTCTAATATTAGGATTCTGTTACCTAAATTTTTTAGATGTAATGATTTGTTTTTGCAATGTGACACTTACCAAAAGGCCAAATATCATCATGCATCATTTCTTTTGAACGAAACTAAAGCTTCAAAACCATTTGAAATTGTATTATGATGTTTGGGGCCCATGTTTTTCAAAGTCAACCAATTATATACCAAACATGTTCTTATTCTCCACAACAAAATAGTCTCTCAAAGAAAAAATAAACATATTTTAGAAGTTGCTAGAACATTTCTTATTGGGTACAATGTTCGTAAATTTTATTTGGGGGAAGTTGTCCTAACCGCAGTATTTCTTATAAATCGCATGTCCACTCGAATCCTTAATGGTGATTCTTCTTTCCATGTTTTATGTCATAAAAAAAGGCAATTCCAAGTACTTGTTAAAGTATTCGGATGTACCTGTTTTGTGCATATTCACAACAATTCTAGAGATAAATTAGATGCTAAGCTATTAAGTGCATTTTCTTGGGTTACTCTTCTACTCAGATTGGGTACAAATGTTATGATCCTAAAAAAGTGAAACTATATGTTACAATGGATCTTACTTTTCATGAAGACTCATTGTTTTATGGTGTTAATGAAAATCAATCATCAGATCAGCCTATTTCGATTGTACTATCAATTCCACAATTGGAATGGACATCGGATAACGCACTGGCTAATGTGTAATGATTAACAAAAACTAGTGGAATGTTCAACCATGCTGGCGTATGGAACTAATTAAGATGAGATGACTAAGAGGGTTGCCGTGAAATAACTAATATAAAATGTATGATTGATATGCAAATCTAACTAAACATAAGGAGGAGATGGGTTTTGCAATGTAAGAGCTTAAGGACCTATGGTGCGAATAAAAGAACATATAATAGGCTAGGTTTGATTACCCTAAAACTGAACGTATGCGATGATGATGGAAGAGGGCAAGACTAGAGAATTAAGATGCCGCAGGTGTATATGACCAGAAAATAAATGGGGTAAACGTAACTTGATGGGATCCTATGGAGTCAAAACAAGAAATACGTAGGATGCCTATGGTGGGGCTGATGAAGTAAGAAAGAAAATATAACTAAGAACTAAGGTTCTGAGCCGGTGGAGTGCATACAATACAAACTAGAAAGTGGATGAAGCTAAGGTCTATGATGGGATTCGATAACTAAGAGAGTTAAAAGGCTAGTGGAGTTGTGTTAAGAGTACCTTGGATGACAGCTGACGTTTGGTGGATCTCTCCCAAGTAGTACATGCATACACTAAGAGATTAAGAAAGAAGAAGAGAAAGGGACACCTTGCTTTATTGCTGCCTTGTTTTGATTGATGAGAGAGATGGATACAATGGGTGACCGAGGCATATTTATAGAGGGATCTAGCCCCCTTTAGATATAAGAAACAATCAGATTTGATCTCTACAAAATCTTTAAAAAGATCGAACTTTAAAGTTTAAAATACATTTTCCTTTTATTTTAAAGTCATTTGTGGCTAAGTGGCTTTTATTTTGGCTTGGTGGTTTGATGGCATGGCTGACTCCCACATGGCTTGGAGGCTCCTAGGGAAGCTCACTTCAACTTGGAGGCTTGACATGGCTTGAATGGCTTCTTAAGGTGGCTTGAATACAATTTGAGTACTTGTCTTAACTTAAAACTTTGATGAAGCTTGATAATTATTGGCCGTGAAGCATCAAAGTGGAACAATCCATTATAGCTTGATGTAGAGATAATTCCAATGAGATGAGTTAAGCCATGACCAAGGTAGGATTGGTTTACTCTTTGGTGGGCTGGGCAGGAAATGAATGTGAGGCTTACCAGCTTACGCCCCGCCACCCCGGCCCTTACAGTAAGCACCTGTACACCCCCGCTACCGCCCTTCAAATAACAGAAAGGTGTAGCGGCCCACTACTTAAGACGCGGTATGGTAAAAGGAAATAATCGAGGCAGTAGCTATGCTACTTATAGCTAAGTGATAGGGCAGGACCTCTCAGTGTTCCAGTCGGTGTAGCGGACGAATTCTCAATGTTCATGGAGAACTCATGTATAGGAATGGGTCCTGTGGATACTCGCCGCCAAGTGGTCGTGGTCCCATTCTCTTCTACCCTTTCCCGTGAGTCGATGGCTATGAATGAATAGCTACTACCCAAAGAAGAGTTCGATCCAATGCTTTCTGTCCTAGTGGATCCTTCTTCTCGTTCAAACGGAACGAAGAGAAGAAGATCTCCCGACCTGATGGATATTCCTCAATGTCCCGTCCAGAACGTGAAAAGCGGATGAGCGCGGAGGAGGCTTTTTGATCCTGGTCAGAGCTTCATCTGGTTTCGAATGCTACTGAGAAGTTCACTATAGATTAGAAATAGTTGAAGCTCCAAAGAAAGAAATGGTCATAATGAATCAGTCTCAATTCATTGAAGATGATCCGGGATGTGATATGGTTCCGAAGGCGTATATGGACAGTTCTACTAAAGGTGAGATAATTCTTGCACCCTCCGGAACGAGATAGACGTTGCACCACGTCTATCAATAAGAAGAAGATTGATTGATTGAAATGGAAGATCTATTGGTTACTATGGGCTGGGCGGCGTGTAGCCTCGCGTCGGGGCGAGGCGCGCTACCAAGGGAGAGGTAAGGTTAGGACGCCGCATTACACCCACGGGGCGGTGGGGGCGTGGGCGATAGCGGCGAGGCGAGGGGAGGTTCCTTCCAGTAGTGGGTTTGTTATTCTCACTAATATAAGCAAAGCCATTGGAAAAGAAAAGTCCGATGAAAGTTGCTATCTGCTCCCGGTAGGCGATGGTTTCATAACTAATTCAAATAGCGGTCGATAGATTGGATTTCTCTTCGTCTCAGGTCGACTTCTATCTGTTCATATCTCCATATAAGATGGATAATACACAGTTGACCGAGCCGTCTTCTTTTGTTCCGAAGCAAGGAGGCCGGTTCGTCCGCACGACCAAGAGGCACTGGATTCTCTTTCGGATAGGCACTTCGGAGAAGGAGGAATGCCAACATATCTAACCGACACGATCCATTTTGGGAACGTCCAGTGCCAAAGTCACTGAATGGGTAAGTTGCCAATCCCTAAAACGGACTATGTAATGTACTGCTACTAGAAGCTGCTAGGTTACGTGCGTTTACCATGGACGTATCAACCTGTCTTCTTACTCTTTAAGCCCCGCGTAACTACATACAGGTAAGCCCCACCCACCTGCACTGTAGCGGGTAGTAGGCGCGGCGGGTAAGCTTACCACCCTAACCGCCCCCGCTACCGCGGTCAGGTAAGCACCCCGCTCCACTACTTACTGGCTCAGCCACCCCCGCTACCTTCAGTCTTAGTGGGTGCAGCGTGGGAGGCCCCTGCTTACAGTAAGTCGGTAAGCCGGCACCCACCGCCATTACAGTAAGGGGGCTTAAGGGCCTTACAGTAGCGGGGGCGCGTCAGGCGCAAGTGAGGCGCGGCGCCCTATAAGTAGCGGGGCAGGCTGGGGGGTGGGGGTGGACGATTTCTAAAGGGGCTCATCCGATAGAGAAGATCGACATTCGTGATACGCTGCCGAACGAATCCAACAGCAAGGACTCGGATCGTGCGCCTGTCCCTAATCTACTCATCAATATAGATAGATTAGATCCGTCATCTGTTATTGAATTGCTCATTGAATGAGCATTCTCCATATTATGCCTTGAAGAGGACTCGAACCTCCACGCTCTGACGCACTATCTTTTGAGTCTCGCGTGCCATCAAGGCATTCAACCATTTCTTCATCGTATTCCATTCATCTTCTATCTATCTAGTATGATATATGGAATATATGACAGGAGTGCTGGAGTCTTTCTATGGATCGGTCATGGCATATAGGGCCGAGTCGGACATCAAATGACCATTAGCACCATTAGCTGTGAAAGAAGATGTACAATCAAAGGTCGTCTACTATAGGATAGGCAGGCTCGATGAAGCCCGTGGTACCCCGATAGATATGTAACAGGTCCGTCCCAGCCGCCTTTTGTGTTAGTGGGCTGCCTCGCCGCTAGCGCCTCACCTTTTGTGTTAGCTCCAAAAGAAACCCGTGGGAGTGTATGATATGATGGGCCTTTAGCTTACTTTACAGTAAGCTTACTGAAAAGGGTAAGCTACACTACTAGGCCCACTAAGACTGAAGGTAGGATGGGTAGCGGGTGCTTACAGTAAGGAGCGGGGTGCGTGGGGTGCCCACGTGGCGGTGCGCCTATAGTGTACAGTAGCGGTGGGCTTCCTAATCCTAAATGGAATGTAAGGCCCTATCTCTATCCATTTACATACAATGACCCCACCCCTGATCAGCAATAATGAGAATGTACATAAGCCTATGTAGGGCTGGTCCGGTATGGAATGCACTGATAATCAGATGATGATGATTATCAGTTCATAACCAGACCCAGACCCGGAAGCCAGTTAAGTTAGTAAGAGGGAAACTAAGAAATAGACCAATTAAGCTAGCTGAGCTATTGAACCTATTAATGGCCCTTCCTGGCTTTTTTTTATAGTAGATGTCTTACACATACAATCATACTCAATTCGATGGAATGAGAAAGAAGGAGGGAGAGATTTGCGGATTTCGCGCGTGAGGGGCCACGTCCAGTCATTAATAACTGACTTTCTTCTTTTGACTACGCCTATAGTGAAAGCTACTACTACTAAAGTCAAGCGTCAGAGTAGATAGAAAGAGGAGTCCTACCAAGAAATATAGGCCTTCCTTCCTTGCCTGGCCTGCCTGCCATCCACACCTTGTAGAGTTTTCCGAAAAAACGAACCAGCGCTAATGGCGGAAGACCCCCTAGGGATAGGAGACATAGGGCTAAGAGAGAGCCAAAAAAGGATCTTTCGTGCACTATAGGATATAGGAGGACTGCATAATCCGTTCTCAGTTCCAGTACGTAGACCAAATGAGACAATGCAAGCAAAAGTTCCGTCATTCATGGCAGCATATCGTTAAGTTAGCATAATATGCATTTTCTTACCTAACTACTAGTAGTAGTAGTAGCGGGGGCCGGGTGGCTACTAAAAGCACATTGTATTTCTCCCAATGTTCAGTTGTAGTTGAGTGTCCCTTGACGCTTATAGTAGTTCCAACTAAACCAAACCAATAATGACATATCTTCTTTGCCCTATGAACGAGCAAGCATACCTTTCATGCTTGTTTGAGCCCCAACCTAACTACAACTACTATTAATAACGTAGTGTTGTAGCTAGGATTGAAAGAAGAATATGCCATTCGTTCTATGAGTGTATAAGAGCAAGGAAGATAGCAAATTCTAGTTTTTTTTAGAAGCTTTCAACAGAAAGAAAACGACTGGTAGAGTCAGAGTCGAAAAGAGGATTAAAATGATAGTGATAAAATAAAAAAGGGAACATCATAAGTATATTTCATAAATTTTGACTTCTCCCTTTCATTTATAGGTAAATAGTATATACTTAAACTGAGCTAAATAATACGATCTTTTGATCTTTCCACATGCAAGTAACATAGACAAATAGTACATAGAATAAATTGAGATATTTTGACATTATCACTGCTAAAATGTAAATGTATTTTCTATTTATTTATATATTTACATTTTAGTAAATATTAGAGCTAGGGCCATTCTAGCCCTAGAACAAGGACAAGGGCCATTCGGCCCTGGTACATAAGGACCAACCCCAAATGGGGCCAACCACAACAACTACTAGACGTTGGACCAGGCCCCTCCTCTTTACTTCCTCTCTCTGACTCATCCCTCTCTTTTTCATCTTCTCTCCTATAAATACAACACCTCTGTAACATATTAACTCAAGCTTTGTGTGGCTAAATAATATTTATTTTTTCCACTTCATTGTGCCTTTGTTGCATATGCTTTATAGCCTTTTTCTAAGGTTTTGTGATTGACTTTTTCAAATGATATTCACCGATTTTCTGTTGCTACATTGAAGCATCGACTTCATTGCATGGTATTTCAGATATTTTGCGATCATGAGAATATTATTAATCACCTTGGGAAGCATGTCAATCGTATCTTCTAAGTTTACCTCTTTATTTTTTTTTCTCATTGAAATATGGATGATGAAGGGGATTTAACTTTTGTTTAATACTCTCGAACTACAAGACATGAGCCCAATCTATGGAAAATTATCTATATTTAAAAAAGTTATGGGGCTATTTAAGTGGTTCGAAGGAAGAACTCTCTATTAATGCTACACTAGAGCAAAAAGAGGAATATAAAGGAAGTCATAGAACAATACTATGTGTGCTCATGAACAATATAAATGAGCATACTAGGGACACCTTAGCCGATTTCACCAACGCTAAAAAACCATAAGAATGCTTTAAAAAATCTCATGTTCAAAGCGATGTGGCTCATAAAATGAAATTAATAGATAAATTGGTCTCACTTAGATAAGGAGATAAATGGGTAAATAAATTTTTTGACGAATATTCTAATGTTTGGAATCAATTATATGACTACAAAAAGAAATTTACACAATGTCTTAGTGAGAGACAATGTTAAGATAATAAGAATTTTGTATATCAATTTTTAAAAAGTCTTCTAGAAGAATTTGAAGGGATAAAATCATCTTTTATCCATTTCCTACAAAAGAAGAAGTTTTTACCCATCTCCAAATGACGAAAACAAAAAATGAAATAAGCTAGACTTCAAAGAGACACCACCTTAACCACATCAAAACCGGAAGCAAATATGAAGGTTTATCGTCCTCCTCATTTCAAAAGTGAAGATGTAAGAAAAGATATTATTTACCATCATTGTAAAGAGGCCGAACACATAAGGCCAAATTGTCTTAAGTTGAAAAGAAATGTGACACTAGTAGAAGAACAAGCCTCAGCTTCTATTGTTATACTCAAAGAAAAAATAAAGAGATTTAAAGCTCAAATGAAAGACAAAGCAAAAATAGGTGTGGTTTGTTCTTCTTAAACTAATCAAGTTTAAGGTACGATTTTTTGGATTCTTGATTCTGGTGCCTCATTTCATATGACTTGCAATGAAAATATTTTAAAATTATGTATTTGAAAACCTTTATAATATGTTTATACTGCGGATGAAACACAATTAAATCTTAATAAAATTGGTGACTTACAAAACAAAAATTTTGAAGTTTTCAAAATTAATGTTGTTCCAAAATTAAATTTAAACTTGCTTTTTGTATCTCAAATCTTGGATAAAAATTGTGTTATAACTTTTTTATCCACGGGATGTATTGTATAGGATAGTATTTCAAAAAATATCTTGACTAGTGATGTTCTCCTATGGCATAAAAGATTAGGGCATCTTAATATTCAAAAGTTATATCAATGTCCTCTTATAATAAATAATATTGAAAATTTTTCTTGTAAAGATTGTGTACTTGGCAACATGCAACATGTACCTTTTTCGAACAAAACATATATCTATATAAAACCCTTTGAAATTATATACTTGGATGTATGGAGACTGACACTTATTTTATCTAAAGGAGGGATTTCGTATTGTCATTTTCATAGATGGTTTCACTAGATATACATGGGTATATCTTTTAAAATTCAAATCTGATGTTTTTCAAAATTTTATTATATTCTATAATCTTGTGAAATCAATTTGATTCCGAAATTTAGATTTTTAGATCCGACTCAGGAGGAGAGTTTATGTCCAAACAACAACAGCAACAAACAACAACAACTAAGCCTTTTCCCATACTAGACGAGGTCGGCTACATGGTTTCTTTGTTTCCACAGAGCTCTATCATGTGTCATGTTAGCAGTTAACACATAATAAGCTAGATCATTCTTTATTGTTTCTTTCCAACACTTTTGTGGTCGTCCTCTACCTCTTTTAATACTTTCCAAATATAGTTTTTCATACCTTTTTATAGGTTCTTCTTTTGATCTTCTTCCTATATGACCAAACCATCTTAAATGATATTCTCTCATTTTATTCTCTATTGGTACCACTCCTAATTTATTTCTAATAACCTTATTATGTATACAGTCTTTTCTTGTATAACCACTCGTCCATCTCAACATCTTCATTTCTGTCACAGACATCTTTTGTACATGTTGATGGTTAACTACCCAACACTCAGAACCATAATACATGGCAGGTCTAATTATTGCTCTATAATATTTACCTTTTAACTTTAATGGTATCTTCTTATCACAAAGAATACCTTATGCTTCTCTCCATTTTAACCAACCACCATTAAGTCTATGCGTAACATCTCCATTAATTCTTCCATCACTCTGAAAAATTGATCCTAAGTATTTAAAACCTTCCTTCTGGGGGATGCAATGTGTGCCAATTTTAATTTCTATATCCTTTGAAGTAACCAAATGATCAAACTTACATTCCATATATTATGTATTTGTTCTATTAAATCGGAGGCCTTTGCTTTTTAATGCTTCTCTCCATAGTTCCAATTTTCTATTAACTTATTCCTTAGACTCTTCCACTAATACAATGTCATCTCCAAATAACATACACCAAGGTACTTCATCTTGAATATGTTTTGTTAACTCATCAATCACCATTATAAATAAGTATGGACTTAAAGTTGATCCTTGATGTAACCCAATATTAACTTCAAAGAAGTCTGTCATTCCTTCATAAGTTCTCACACATGTTTTTGCACCATCGTACATATCTCTTATAAGGTTAATGTATGTCAATGGGATACCTCTTTTTTCCAAGGTTCTCCAAAGAACCTCCCTCGGTACCCTATCATAAGCTTTTTCTAGATCAATAAATATCATGTGAAGGTCTTTCTTTTTTGCTCCAAAATGTTCCATAAAACGTCTCAAAACATGAATTGCTTCAACAATAGATCTGTCTGGCATGAATCCAAATTGGTTCTCTGTTGTACTTGATACTTGTCTTAACCTACGTTTGATAATTCTTTTCCACAATTTCATAGTATGGCTCACTAACTTGATACCTCGATAATTCGCACAATTCTGAATGTTTTTCTTGTTTTTATATATGAGTATAAGTGTACTCACTCTTCATTCCTTGGGCATCTTTTGGTTTCTCCATATTTCATTAAATAGTCTTGTGAGTCAAGTGATTTTCTATTTTTCCTAGTATTTTCCAAACTTCTACAATAATATTGTTTGGTCCTACCGATTTACCACCCTTCATATGTCTAAGAGCCTCTTTGACTTCATTCTTTTGAATACGTCGGTAGAAATTGTGGTTTATATACTTTTTTTATTTGGCCAACTCTCCTAAGCTAATACCAACATCTTTATTTTCATTAAAAAGCTTATAAAAATAGTTTTTCCATCTATTTCTTATATCATCATCTATTTCTTAAAAAGCTTATAAAGACTGTGTACTTGGCAAAATGCAATATGTACCTTTTTCGAACAAAACATATATCTCTATAAAACCTTTGAAATTATATACTTGGATGTATGGAGACAGACACTTATTTTATCTAAAGGAGGGATTTCGTACTGTCATTTTCATAGATGGTTTCGCTAGATATACATGGGTATATCTTTTAAAATTCAAATCTGATGTTTTTCAAAATTTTATTATATTCTATAATCTTGTGAAATCAATTTGATTCCGAAATTTAGATTTTTAGATCCGACTCAGGAGGAGAGTTTATGTCCAAACAACGACAGCAACAAACAACAACAACTAAGCCTTTTCCCATACTAGACGAGGTCGGCTACATGGTTTCTTTGTTTCCACAGAGCTCTATCATGTGTCATGTTAGCAGTTAACACATAATAAGCTAGATCATTCTTTATTGTTTCTTTCCAACACTTTTGTGGTCGTCCTCTACCTCTTTTAATACTTTCCAAATTTAGTTTTTCATACCTTTTTATAGGTTCTTCTTCTGATCTTCTTCCTATATGACCAAACCATCTTAAATGATATTCTCTCATTTTATTCTCTATTGGTACCACTCTTAATTTATTTCTAATAACCTTATTATGTATACAGTCTTTTCTTGTATAACCACTCGTCCATCTCAACATCTTCATTTCTGTCACAGACATCTTTTGTACATGTTGATGGTTAACTACCCAACACTCAGAACCATAATACATGGCAGGTCTAATTATTGCTCTATAATATTTACCTTTTAACTTTAATGGTATCTTCTTATCACAAAGAATACCTTATGCTTCTCTCCATTTTAACCAACCACCATTAAGTCTATGCGTAACATCTCCATTAATTCTTCCATCACTCTGAAAAATTGATCCTAAGTATTTAAAACCTTCCTTCTGGGGGATGCAATGTGTGCCAATTTTAATTTCTATATCCTTTGAAGTAACCAAATGATCAAACTTACATTCCATATATTATGTATTTGTTCTATTAAATCGGAGGCCTTTGCTTTTTAATGCTTCTCTCCATAGTTCCAATTTTCTATTAACTTATTCCTTAGACTCTTCCACTAATACAATGTCATCTCCAAATAACATACACCAAGGTACTTCATCTTGAATATGTTTTGTTAACTCATCAATCACCATTATAAATAAGTATGGACTTAAAGTTGATCCTTGATGTAACCCAATATTAACTTCAAAGAAGTCTGTCATTCCTTCATAAGTTCTCACACATGTTTTTGCACCATCGTACATATCTCTTATAAGGTTAATGTATGTCAATGAGATACCACTTTTTTCCAAGGTTCTCCAAAGAACCTCCCTCGGTACCCTATCATAAGCTTTTTCTAGATCAATAAATATCATGTGAAGGTCTTTCTTTTTTGCTCCAAAATGTTCCATAAAACGTCTCAAAATATGAATTGCTTCAACAATAGATCTATCTGGCATGAATCCAAATTGGTTCTCTGTTGTACTTGATACTTGTCTTAACCTACGTTCGATAATTCTTTTCCACAATTTCATAGTATGGCTCACTAACTTGATACCTCGATAATTCGCACAATTCTGAATGTTTTTCTTGTTTTTATATATGAGTATAAGTGTACTCACTCTTCATTCCTTGGGCATCTTTTGGTTTCTCCATATTTCATTAAATAGTCTTGTGAGTCAAGTGATTTTCTATTTTTCCTAGTATTTTCCAAACTTCTACAATAATATTGTTTGGTCCTACCGATTTACCACCCTTCATATGTCTAAGAGCCTCTTTGACTTCATTCTTTTGAATACGTCGGTAGAAATTGTGGTTTATATACTTTTTTTATTTGGCCAACTCTCCTAAGCTAATACCAACATCTTTATTTTCATTAAAAGGCTTATAAAAATAGTTTTTCCATCTATTTCTTATATCATCATCTATTTCTTAAAAAGCTTATAAAGACTGTGTACTTGGCAAAATGCAATATGTACCTTTTTCGAACAAAACATATATCTCTATAAAACCTTTGAAATTATATACTTGGATGTATGGAGACAGACACTTATTTTATCTAAAGGAGGGATTTCGTACTGTCATTTTCATAGATGGTTTCGCTAGATATACATGGGTATATCTTTTAAAATTCAAATCTGATGTTTTTCAAAATTTTATTATATTCTATAATCTTGTGAAATCAATTTGATTCCGAAATTTAGATTTTTAGATCCGACTCAGGAGGAGAGTTTATGTCCAAACAACGACAGCAACAAACAACAACAACTAAGCCTTTTCCCATACTAGACGAGGTCGGCTACATGGTTTCTTTGTTTCCACAGAGCTCTATCATGTGTCATGTTAGCAGTTAACACATAATAAGCTAGATCATTCTTTATTGTTTCTTTCCAACACTTTTGTGGTCGTCCTCTACCTCTTTTAATACTTTCCAAATTTAGTTTTTCATACCTTTTTATAGGTTCTTCTTCTGATCTTCTTCCTATATGACCAAACCATCTTAAATGATATTCTCTCATTTTATTCTCTATTGGTACCACTCCTAATTTATTTCTAATAACCTTATTATGTATACAGTCTTTTCTTGTATAACCACTCGTCCATCTCAACATCTTCATTTCTGTCACAGACATCTTTTGTACATGTTGATGGTTAACTACCCAACACTCAGAACCATAATACATGGCAGGTCTAATTATTGCTCTATAATATTTACCTTTTAACTTTAATGGTATCTTCTTATCACAAAGAATACCTTATGCTTCTCTCCATTTTAACCAACCACCATTAAGTCTATGCGTAACATCTCCATTAATTCTTCCATCACTCTGAAAAATTGATCCTAAGTATTTAAAACCTTCCTTCTGGGGGATGCAATGTGTGCCAATTTTAATTTCTATATCCTTTGAAGTAACCAAATGATCAAACTTACATTCCATATATTATGTATTTGTTCTATTAAATCGGAGGCCTTTGCTTTTTAATGCTTCTCTCCATAGTTCCAATTTTCTATTAACTTATTCCTTAGACTCTTCCACTAACACAATGTCATCTCCAAATAACATACACCAAGGTACTTCATCTTGAATATGTTTTGTTAACTCATCAATCACCATTATAAATAAGTATGGACTTAAAGTTGATCCTTGATGTAACCCAATATTAACTTCAAAGAAGTCTGTCATTCCTTCATAAGTTCTCACACATGTTTTTGCACCATCGTACATATCTCTTATAAGGTTAATGTATGTCAATGGGATACCACTTTTTTCCAAGGTTCTCCAAAGAACCTCCCTCGGTACCCTATCATAAGCTTTTTCTAGATCAATAAATATCATGTGAAGGTCTTTCCTTTTTGCTCCAAAATGTTCCATAAAACGTCTCAAAATATGAATTGCTTCAACAATAGATCTATCTGGCATGAATCCAAATTGGTTCTCTGTTGTACTTGATACTTGTCTTAACCTACGTTCGATAATTCTTTTCCACAATTTCATAGTATGGCTCACTAACTTGATACCTCGATAATTCGCACAATTCTGAATGTTTTTCTTGTTTTTATATATGAGTATAAGTGTACTCACTCTTCATTCCTTGGGCATCTTTTGGTTTCTCCATATTTCATTAAATAGTCTTGTGAGTCAAGTGATTTTCTATTTTTCCTAGTATTTTCCAAACTTCTACAATAATATTGTTTGGTCCTACCGATTTACCACCCTTCATATGTCTAAGAGCCTCTTTGACTTCATTCTTTTGAATACGTCGGTAGAAATTGTGGTTTATATACTTTTTTTATTTGGCCAACTCTCCTAAGCTAATACCAACATCTTTATTTTCATTAAAAAGCTTATAAAAATAGTTTTTCCATCTATTTCTTATATCATCATCTATTTCTTAAAAAGCTTATAAAGACTGTGTACTTGGCAAAATGCAATATGTACCTTTTTCGAACAAAACATATATCTCTATAAAACCTTTGAAATTATATACTTGGATGTATGGAGACAGACACTTATTTTATCTAAAGGAGGGATTTCGTACTGTCATTTTCATAGATGGTTTCGCTAGATATACATGGGTATATCTTTTAAAATTCAAATCTGATGTTTTTCAAAATTTTATTATATTCTATAATCTTGTGAAATCAATTTGATTCCGAAATTTAGATTTTTAGATCCGACTCAGGAGGAGAGTTTATGTCCAAACAACGACAGCAACAAACAACAACAACTAAGCCTTTTCCCATACTAGACGAGGTCGGCTACATGGTTTCTTTGTTTCCACAGAGCTCTATCATGTGTCATGTTAGCAGTTAACACATAATAAGCTAGATCATTCTTTATTGTTTCTTTCCAACACTTTTGTGGTCGTCCTCTACCTCTTTTAATACTTTCCAAATTTAGTTTTTCATACCTTTTTATAGGTTCTTCTTCTGATCTTCTTCCTATATGACCAAACCATCTTAAATGATATTCTCTCATTTTATTCTCTATTGGTACCACTCCTAATTTATTTCTAATAACCTTATTATGTATACAGTCTTTTCTTGTATAACCACTCGTCCATCTCAACATCTTCATTTCTGTCACAGACATCTTTTGTACATGTTGATGGTTAACTACCCAACACTCAGAACCATAATACATGGCAGGTCTAATTATTGCTCTATAATATTTACCTTTTAACTTTAATGGTATCTTCTTATCACAAAGAATACCTTATGCTTCTCTCCATTTTAACCAACCACCATTAAGTCTATGCGTAACATCTCCATTAATTCTTCCATCACTCTGAAAAATTGATCCTAAGTATTTAAAACCTTCCTTCTGGGGGATGCAATGTGTGCCAATTTTAATTTCTATATCCTTTGAAGTAACCAAATGATCAAACTTACATTCCATATATTATGTATTTGTTCTATTAAATCGGAGGCCTTTGCTTTTTAATGCTTCTCTCCATAGTTCCAATTTTCTATTAACTTATTCCTTAGACTCTTCCACTAACACAATGTCATCTCCAAATAACATACACCAAGGTACTTCATCTTGAATATGTTTTGTTAACTCATCAATCACCATTATAAATAAGTATGGACTTAAAGTTGATCCTTGATGTAACCCAATATTAACTTCAAAGAAGTCTGTCATTCCTTCATAAGTTCTCACACATGTTTTTGCACCATCGTACATATCTCTTATAAGGTTAATGTATGTCAATGGGATACCACTTTTTTCCAAGGTTCTCCAAAGAACCTCCCTCGGTACCCTATCATAAGCTTTTTCTAGATCAATAAATATCATGTGAAGGTCTTTCTTTTTTGCTCCAAAATGTTCCATAAAACGTCTCAAAATATGAATTGCTTCAACAATAGATCTATCTGGCATGAATCCAAATTGGTTCTCTGTTGTACTTGATACTTGTCTTAACCTACGTTCGATAATTCTTTTCCACAATTTCATAGTATGGCTCACTAACTTGATACCTCGATAATTCGCACAATTCTGAATGTTTTTCTTGTTTTTATATATGAGTATAAGTGTACTCACTCTTCATTCCTTGGGCATCTTTTGGTTTCTCCATATTTCATTAAATAGTCTTGTGAGTCAAGTGATTTTCTATTTTTCCTAGTATTTTCCAAACTTCTACAATAATATTGTTTGGTCCTACCGATTTACCACCCTTCATATGTCTAAGAGCCTCTTTGACTTCATTCTTTTGAATACGTCGGTAGAAATTGTGGTTTATATACTTTTTTTATTTGGCCAACTCTCCTAAGCTAATACCAACATCTTTATTTTCATTAAAAAGCTTATAAAAATAGTTTTTCCATCTATTTCTTATATCATCATCTATTTCTTAAAAAGCTTATAAAGACTGTGTACTTGGCAAAATGCAATATGTACCTTTTTCGAACAAAACATATATCTCTATAAAACCTTTGAAATTATATACTTGGATGTATGGAGACAGACACTTATTTTATCTAAAGGAGGGATTTCGTACTGTCATTTTCATAGATGGTTTCGCTAGATATACATGGGTATATCTTTTAAAATTCAAATCTGATGTTTTTCAAAATTTTATTATATTCTATAATCTTGTGAAATCAATTTGATTCCGAAATTTAGATTTTTAGATCCGACTCAGGAGGAGAGTTTATGTCCAAACAACGACAGCAACAAACAACAACAACTAAGCCTTTTCCATACTAGACGAGGTCGGCTACATGGTTTCTTTGTTTCCACAGAGCTCTATCATGTGTCATGTTAGCAGTTAACACATAATAAGCTAGATCATTCTTTATTGTTTCTTTCCAACACTTTTGTGGTCGTCCTCTACCTCTTTTAATACTTTCCAAATTTAGTTTTTCATACCTTTTTATAGGTTCTTCTTCTGATCTTCTTCCTATATGACCAAACCATCTTAAATGATATTCTCTCATTTTATTCTCTATTGGTACCACTCCTAATTTATTTCTAATAACCTTATTATGTATACAGTCTTTTCTTGTATAACCACTCGTCCATCTCAACATCTTCATTTCTGTCACAGACATCTTTTGTACATGTTGATGGTTAACTGCCCAACACTCAGAACCATAATTCATGGTAGGTCTAATTGTTGCTCTATAATATTTACCTTTTAACTTTAATGGTATCTTCTTATCACAAAGAATACCTTATGCATCTCTCCATTTTAACCAACCACCATTAAGTCTATGCGTAACATCTCCATTAATTCTTTCATCACTCTGAAAAATTGATCCTAAGTATTTAAAACCTTCCTTTTGGGGGATGCAATGTGTGCCAATTTTAATTTCTATATCCTTTGAAGTAACCAAATGATCAAACTTACATTCCATATATTATGTATTTGTTCTATTAAATCGAAGGCCTTTGCTTTTTAATGCTTCTCCGCATAGTTCCAATTTTCTATTAACTTATTCCTTAGACTCTTCTACTAACACAATGTCATCTCCAAATAACATACACCAAGGTACTTCATCTTGAATATGTTTTGTTAACTCATCCATCACCATTATAAATAAGTATGAACTTAAAGTTGATCCTTGATGTAACCCAATATTAACTTCAAAGAAGTTTATCATTCCTTCATAAGTTCTCATACATGTTTTTGCATCATCGTACATATCTCTTATAAGGTTAATGTATGTCAATGGGATACCTCTTTTTTCCAAGGTTCTCCAAAGAACCTCCCTCGGTACCCTATCATAAGCTTTTTCTAGATCAATAAATATCATGTGAAGGTCTTTCTTTTTTGCTTCAAAATGTTTCATAAAACATCTCAAAACGTGAATTGCTTCAACAATAGATATGTCTGGCATGAATCCAAATTGGTTCTCTGTTGTACTTGATACTTGTCTTAACCTACGTTCGATAATTCTTTCCCATAATTTCATAGTATGACTCACTAACTTGATACCTCGATAATTCGCACAATAATGTTTTTTTTGTTTTTATATATGGGTATAAGTGTACTCACTCTTCATTCCTTGGGCATCTTTTGGTTTCTCCATATTTCATTAAATAGTCTTGTGAGTCAAGTGATTTTCTATTTCTCCTAGTATTTTTCAAACTTCTACAGTAATATTGTCTAGTCCAACCGATTTACCACCCTTCATATGTCTAAGAGCCTCTTTGACTTCATTCTTTTAAATACGTCAGTAGAAATTGTGGTTTATATACTTTTTTATTAGGCAAACTCTCCTAAGCTAATACTAACATCTTTATTTTCATTAAAAAGCTTATAAAAATAGTTTTTCTATCTATTTCTTATATCATCATTTGCCACTAGAATTTTTTCATTCACGTCTTTGATGCATCTAACATAATTAAGATCTTTAGTTTTTTTATCTTTATCCCTTGCTATCCTAAAAAGATTTCTTTTATCCTCTTTTGAGTTGAGTTTTTTTTATAAATCCTCCCAAATTTTAGTTTTTGCTTCACTAACAGACTTTTTTGCTTCCTTCTTTGCTTTCTTATAAGCCTCTAAAGTTTTACTAGTTTTCTTAGCATAATATAATTTGTAACATCCTCTCTTTACCTTGATTTTATTTTGCATTACTTCACTCGACCACCAAGCTTCTTTTTGTGCCGGTACACCTCTCTCTGATTCACGTAACACATCTTTTGCCACTTTCCTAATATGTATAGTTATATTGTTCCACATATCTTAAGGTGTACCAACATAATTTCAACCATCTTCTTGAAGGACTTTTTGTTTAAATATATCTTCTTTCTCACTTTTGAGGTTCCACCATTTAGTCTGAATAGCTCGATGCACTTTTTTCTTTTGTCCATTTTTTTATTTGTAAATCCATAACTAAAAGTCAATGTTGGGTGTTAAACTTTCCCCAATAATTACCTTGGGATCTTTACAACACGCTCTATCTTTTTTTTTTTACAAATAAAGTAATCAATTTATGTTTGTGATAAGCCACTCTTATAAGTAATTAAATGTTTATCTCATTTTTTGAAGATTATATTGACTATAAAGAGATCAAATATCATAACAAAATTTAAAATCTCCCTACCTTCCTCATTTATATCTCCAAAACCAAAGTTTTCATGAATACCTTGATATCCTAATGCCTCTTTACCGACATGTCCATTTAAGTCTCCTCCTAAACAAATCATCTCCCTTTGTGGAATCCTTTGAATCACCTTATCTAACTCTTCCCAAAAAGTTGTTTTTATACTATCTTTTAAGCATACTTGAGGTGCATAAGCACAAACTATATTCAAAACCTTTGCTCCAGAGTACTAATTTCAATGTCATAATTCGGTCACCATATTGTTGTATATCTACTACACTATCCTTTAAATCTTTATTTATGATAATACCAACTATGTTTCGAGCCTTTTCCTTACCTGAGTACCATAATTTAAAACCTCTATCCTCTATCTCCTTTACTTTTTCTCCAACCTACTTTGTCTCTTGTAAACATAGAATTTGAATATTTCTCTAAATCATATTATCTACTACCTTCATTAGCATACCGGATAATGTTTCAATATTCTAAGAACCAATACGAATCTTATTATCTAGGACTAGCTTCCTTACCCCCCGTATCCGTTCATATTGGTAATGTGGAGACTGTCTCTGTAAATTATTCACTATATTCAGGCGGTAATGTAGCGGGACTAACTTCTTTACCCACACCCATCTATGATGTGGGAACCCTCTCTATAATTGATTCACTACATTCGAGCGAAAATGTAGTGGCCCTTGCTTACTTATCATTGCATTCGGGCTATGCAACACGTCGCTAGATGCACAAAATACAAGAGGGATTGCCGCAACAGGAAAGGTGGAGAAAACAACTCATACCCATCCATGATGTGGGAACCCTCTCTGTAATTGATTCACTACATTTGGGCGAAAATTTAGTGGCTCTTGCTTACTTATCACTACATTCGGGCTATGCAACACGTTACTAGGCGTGGACGCACAAAATACAAGAGGGATTGCCGCAACAGGAAAGGTCGAGAAAACAACCCACAATGCGAACAATCAGAGAAGCAAGACATAATCTGTGTAATATTTGAATGTCTCTATATGAATCGTTCGGTGACTAGTTGGTGGATCGACTCTAGAGCTACCGGACATATCTCGAAGATGAAAGAAGGGGCAATAGATCTAAAGTTATACAAACTAGGAGAATCTCGAGTATACATGGGAAACAACTCTTTCTCAGATATTTTGGGTATTGGGTCCTTTAGAATATTTGTTCAAGATAAACCGATTGTACTGATTGATGTATTAATTGTACCATCAATAAGGCGCAATGTGGTTTCGGTCCTTGCCTTAGTAAAGAAAGGTCTTGAAGTCAGGTTTATTCTTGGCAAGGTGATTGTAGGGAAACATGGGAGAATATTATTTTCTAGAGAATTTGATGTAGAACAAGGACTGTTCAAATTAAATGATAATGGAAATGGAAATCCTTTTGCTTATATTGATTGTACATTTAATGTTGATGTGAATGTATGACATAAATGCCTCAGGCATATAAGTCTGGAGAAGATGAGAAAATTATCTAACTTTGACCTACTACATATATTTGAGGAAAATACTTTTAACAAATGTGAAGCTTGTATACAAAGAAAAATTATAAGAAAAGTTTTTTTCAAAGAGTCAACAAGGACAACCACCCTGTTGGAGGTCATTCACACGGATTTATGTGGACTATTTAGAGTAAAGTCACATCATGAAAAGGTTTATTTTATAACCTTTATCGATGATTACTCGAGATATACATATTTATATCTCTTGGAACATATATTTGAGGCACTAGAAGCTTTTAAAGAATATAAGTAGAAAGTTGAAAATCAATTGGGACATTCAATCAAAGTCTTAAGATTAGATAGAAGTTGTGAATATATCTCTGTAGAATTTCTTGAATTCTATAAAGACTTTGATATTGTAAAACAAAATACAATGCCTAGTACACCTCAACAAAATGGTGTAGCTGAAAGATAACAAGACCTTACTGAATATGACAATGTCAATGTTGATTGATGCCTATCTGTCAAGGATATTTTGGGAAGAAGCAATAAGTACAGTGGTATATATACTCAATAGAGTACCATATAAAGTTGTATTCACTACACCATATTAGATGTGGTTTGGACGAAAACACAACCTAGGTCATCTCAGGAGGTGGGGATTTATTGCACATGTAAAGATATTTGATCAGTTTAGAGACAAGCTAGATAATAGGTCCTTCAGATGTATATTCAATGGATATCCTAAAGGTTCAAAGAGATATCGGTTTTATCATAAGAACTACAAACTGATAGAAAGTAAAGATATTGAATGCTTAGAAAATACTAAGAATGACATCCTAAAAAATAATGATGAATATACTAATTATCTAGTAGACGTAGATCAATCATCATTTGAACCTATAGAAGATCTTCCTAAAACAACTGAAACCTTACATAGACATAAAAGGCTTAGGGTCACTCCATCTTACTTAAAGGATTATCATACTTATCTTGCAGAAGAAGTGTGTAATTCGGTAGATTTAGATGAGTTAACTGATAATGTTACTTATCAGCAAGCTATTAACTCATCGAAAGCAACAGACTGGGGGAAAGCCATGGATGAGGAAATTGAATTCATTAAGAAAAACTAAGTCTAAGAATTGGCTAATTTTCTAAGGAAGAAAAGCTATAGGTTTTAAATGAGTTCTGAAAAAGAAATATAAGGTCGATGGTTCAATCAACAAGTTTAAAGAGAGGTTGGTTGCAAAGGGTTTTTCGCAAAAAGAGATGATAAATTATGTTGAGACATATTCTCTAGTTGCAAAATTTGCATCCATAAGGATAATCTTGGCAATATCTGTATATTCTGATTTGGACTTACATAAGTTAGATGTAAAGACAGTTTTTCTAAATGAAGAATTATATGAAATCATATACATGCAGCAACCCAAAGGATTTATAGTTGAAGGCAAAGAAGATAAAGTACATAGGTTGAGAAAATCCTTATATAGCCTCAAACAGTCACCTCACCAATGGTATTTGACTTTTCAAAATGTCATTATAGAACTTGGGTTTGTGGCTAATGAACTTTATCACTGTGTATATGTCTAGAACAATGGGAGCTACTTTGTCATCTTATCGTGGATGACATATTGTTGACTAGAAATCACAATAAAATGATTGTCAAAACCAAGTCATGGTTAAACTCAAGGTTCAAAATGAAGGATATGGGGGAAGCATCCTATATCCTGGGTATAAAGATCTCTCGAGATAGAGAATCTAAACTCTTATGCTTGAGTTAAGGGAGATATATTGAATATATCCTAAAGAAGTTCAAAATGGGTGAATGCAAGTTTATTGTTACACCTGTTACAAAAGGGGTTAAACTAAGTAAGATTGATTGTTCCGGTGAAGGAGATGATAAGTCTAACGTTCCTTATGCACAAGTTGTGGGTAGCTTGATGTATGTTATACTGTGTAAAAGACCTGATATCAACTTTGTTGGTTGTCTTATGATTAGGTATCAAAATAATCCTGGATGGCAACATTGGATAGCTATAAAAAGGATTTTAAGATATTTGAAAGGAACAAGAGAGTTGAAATTGTGTTTTCAAGCAGATGAACTGAAAGTGGTAGGATACTCAATTCCTGACTTTGCTAGGAGCGATGATGACAACAAATCTATCTTGGGGTAAATTTTCTTATTTGGAGGTGGAGTTGTTTCTTGGGTATGTAAGAAATAGGGTTGTGTAGCATTGCATACATAGGAAGCTAAGTATGTGGCTTGTTGTATGACTGCAACAAGTGTTGTCTGGATAAGCCGCTTCATACATGAATTGAAGATCGAAATAGCTGACAAACTTGTTGTCATTTACTGTGACAACAATGCAGCAATTACTCTTATCAAGAGTGGAGCAGATAGCTCTAAAAGTAAGCATATAATGGTTAAATATCACTATGTTCATGATATGGTTATGAGAAAGGAAATATCATCTCATACATGCCTACAAATGATATGTTGGCAGACCTCTTGACTAAAGGCATAACAGAGGAGCTTTTCTCAAAACATGTTACAAACATGAGTTTGAGATATGTTTGATTGTTGTATAGGGAAAATAACCACACAACGGATAGTGATTGTAATAGCAATCATGAAATGACATTACTAGAAAAACCCCACAAAAGTGGGAGGAAAACCAGTATGTGAGTACACTTTGCTCGAATGGCCAAGTGGGAGATGTAAGGTTCTGTTTATTCTCGGTAACCTAGCACAGAAATGACTGGATTGGCCATCCAACTGTTATTTATGATCACGGTTACCGAAAGAATGACAATAATGGCAATAAAATCAAAACCATTGAACCGTTACCAGATTGCACGATAATTGTCCAATTAAAGGGGCTCCTTAAGAGGAAAACCTAGCGAGACAAACTGGAAAAGGCAGGAGCACGTGCTGCTCTATAAATACAGAGTAGCACACACAAGCAAACACTAAAAAACATCTCAAAACCTTCACAGGTAAAACCCGTTGCGTGAAAACCTTGAAACCAAAAAATCACATACTTGATCTTCCACTGCAGGCATACCTGAAAAGCTTTACATGCAACAAACCGGAGGTCGACGGCAACATACCAAGAGGTCGACATAAGCTGGAATTCAGCAAGAAGACATCATAATCACCACACATCCAAGCTGAGGATCTTGATATGAAAGTTGCAACACGATGGTGTGCCGGTAAGAGCCCGACTGCAAAATCGCATTCACTCCATTGATATTACTTGCCTCAGGTGTCATTGTCAACCGGAAACTACATTTCGTTGCTTTTTACAATGCTCGATTGCTTAAACAGAGTTCCTCTTGTGGCAGGGCATCGACCCTCAATTGCCTCAACAGATTCCTCTTGCACAAGTTTTCACGAGTGATGGTGCTCTGGTTTATCCTCTAAAAGGTAGGTGCGGTTGGCAAGACACAATGGGCCTATCTGCCACATTGTGGAGGCTATAGTGCTCGTGGAATCAATAAGTTTTTCATGGCATCAAAGAGGAGCCAGAATCCGTTAGTATTTCAGCGAAGAAGCTAGAATGCACTCAACTGGTTGGTTGGATTGAAGACTGGAATTATTGCTCACATGTATTCATGCTCATCCTTTTTCTTATGCTTGCGCTGCATGCAAAAAGCTGACAGGATTTCATCCATCCCAGTATTATTCTCGCCGAAGCACACTTAGCTTCGGGAGTTCTTATGGGATCCGGTGCTGGTACCATGGGATCTGGTGCAGCTATGAGGTCTACAAAATCCCACCGCGCGAACCAAAAATAGCGATCTTTTACGGTGCCAACAATTTTCAAAACCAAGATCCTCGTTCGCTCTCAGTTACAACCTTCCATGGAAATAGTTGATACTACACAGCATATAGTTATCATTTCTCTATCACTCCTTGAGGGTTTACCATATGGTTTCTCTCACCTTCTAGCAGGAGGTCGATGAGACCAACACTCTTATCTTTCAAATTGTCTTAAACACACATCTTTGTTGATATCACAACTACCAACCTCATTAACAGTGGTGGATCCACATTGACCCAAGGTGGGATGACCGGCTCACCTAAAATTTTAAAAAAAATGAATGAAAAGACTATCATATGGTTGAATCTATGTGTATAATACATAGTTCGTCCTAAACATGTTTGCCTCACCCAAACCATCGGTTCTGGTTTACCCGAAACCAAGAACTGTAATCAAATCGGTAAAGAGTCAATTTTGGTTATGATTTTGCTGCTTTTGGGACGGTTTTGGCCTGATATTGAAGTTGTCATAGAACCGCCCCAAAACCACTTTATGTGACTCGAACTCCTCACCACGAGCAATGGTGGAGAGAACCTTAATGGTATATACTAGCACTGTTAGGTACTAATAAATTCAAACAAATCTTAAGCATCCATATTTGTTGATAGATTCTAGAGATTTGAAATTTAAAAGTAAAAGTGTTCATATGAATACAAAAAATACACATTTACTTTTTACTTTATATATTCAAATCTCAACCATCAATCACCAAAAAATTGATGGTTGAGATTTGTTTTGATTTACTAGCATATATCAGTCTCTTTCTCTCTGTGTACATTGTGTATGCATGTGCACGCAGGAGTGAATTATTGTGGTGTACTCTTATGAAAAACCAGCGTAGGGTGCTGCTTCAGAAAATATATTGTGCTGAAAACCAACCATATAATTGATGTCTTCAAGCACACAATCTAACTATCTTGGTATGCCAATATTGTCAAAGACATAGATTATACTTATATAAGGTGAAATCAAGGAACTCTCATTGTATATTGGAGGCGATCTTCCAGCTCCTTTGATAATAGAAAAGTTTAATCTTGAAGCAACAAAAAAAAACTAAAGTTAGTACTAAGTACACCTTTGAGGGAGTCATGGACCAACCTTCTATTGCTACTAATATTCTTAAGGAAAATTCCGATTTCGTTCAAGATTCAACTTTGCTAACTAAAAATCCAATTTCTTCACGCTCCCAAGATTCAACAAGCCCTAGTTATTAGTATTGGACATGGCTTGGTTTTCATTAAAGTGATATTCTAGTTGATATAGACAATATAGAGATTTCAAATTGCCTGAATCAACCAATTGAATCGAAACCGTAACTGAACCGGAGACCCCGTCCAGTTGGTGCAGACAATATAGAAATTCCAAAGTGCTTGGACGACGACAGCAATTATGGATAAAATATTTTTATAGTTTTTGCATAAAATTTATTCAATTTTTTAATAAATTTCCCCAAGCTTTTAATATAGCAACTTGTGAATAATTTGACTCAACTTGTGAGAGATGTGGATAACCAAGTGCAATATCCACTCTGGCTTAGCTCCAGGTTGAATCTGGACTCATGGATCGCATTCACTCTCATAAAGTGCTAAAAGCCAGCACCACCCATTCAACGCCTACGCCTGTTGTATTTAACAAGATGTTCCATGGCAGATCTACATTGAGGGGAGGTAGGCGTTTGCCCCACCTGAAATTTTGAAAACTAACTAAAAGTCTATAACCCATGGTGTGATCTATGGGCTATAATACATAGTTCGTCCCACTCAAAACCATTCAGGGGACTATCCACCCCACTCCAAAAGAGTTTCTAGATCTGCCACTTGGAAAAAAATGAATGCTAAAATAACTTGAATTATTTGTCAAAATGCATATGAAAAACTTAGAAATAGAATTAGTGTTTTCAAAAATACTTTTAAAACTTGAGGATATTTGAAAAAGATTCACTCTCAAGATGATTTTATCTTTCAAATTGAATTAATGGAAATGATGATAATACTTAAGCAAGGGAATTTAAGCATTAGAGATTATCACAATGAGTTTTCGGAATTATGGACTTAACATAAAAATTTTGATAAATTCGAAAAACTTCAAAAAATAGATGAATTTCAAGAGTTTTTAGACAATCAATATTTCTTTTTATTTATGCGCGGCTTAAGTGATGATTTTAAAAATATTAGATCAAACTTAATACATTGAAAACCTAGAACAAAAGGAGACTCATTTTTTGTTAATCTTATTATTAAAGAAACAAAATTAAAAAATATCAATGTTGCAAAAGAAGTCGTTCTTACCGCTTCCAAATCGGGAGCTAATATGAAGGTGTACAAGCCTTCGCATGTGAAAAGCTTCGAAGGACCAAGAGAATGAACAAACAAGAAATTCACGTGATCATGACCAAACAAAATACTATATGTCACTATCGCAAGGAAAGTGGACATATCAAAACCACTTGTCCTCTTCTTCGAAAGAAATTTTGAAACGTGGGAGCCGTAGAGGATAAAGAATGAGGAGTCTTATCTACCAACATCAAAGCATATATAGAGAAAATGTTTAAAGAAATGGTAAATATTTCTATAAATGCTCTCTTCACTTCTCAAGGTATGTCTTGGTTCTTAGATTCGGGTGCTTCTTTTCATATGACTCATTGTGATAAATCCTTAAATAACTCCCATGATATCTTTGGAAAGCATGTGTTTGCAGTCGATGACACAAAACTTCAAATTAAAAAAGTAGAAAAATTTTAAAAAGACAATTTTAAAATTCAAAATATAAATTTTATACCTAAACTCAATTTAAACTTACTTTCAGTTGCTCAAATTTGTGATAATGATTGTATAGTTACTTTATCATGCAATCATTATGTGGTGCAGGATCACCTATCGAAGAAGGTGATTGATTATGGTAATAGAGAAAGTGGACTATACAAAATGTATTGTTTAGTTATGCTAAATTTTGAATCTTCTAATGTAGCTTAAGATGCTACTCTTTAGCACAAAAAACTTGAACATTTAGATATGCATAAACTATATAATTTTCCTTTGTTGAAAAAATTGGGGAACAAAAGTTTGAATATAAAAAATGTGTTCTTGAAAAAATGCATTATCTTTCTTTTAAAGAAAGAAATTATATATCAAACAAAGAATTAATACATTTTGATGTTTGGGGTCATGCTCCTATTATTTCTAAAGGAGGAGTTCAATATTATGCAATATTTGTAAATGACTTTACTCGCTTTACTTAGATATATCTTTTGAAGTAAAATTTGAAAGTATTTGAAAAGTTTATAATCTTTCGTAACATGGTCAAAAATCAATTTGGTTTCACTATTAAGATTTTTAGATCTGATTCAAGAGGAGAATATGTGTCAAAATGAGTTTCAAAAGTTTATTGAAACTAATGGAATTTTGCATAACAAATCTTACACTAAAACTCCTCAACAAAATGGTTTAGTTGAGAGAAAACATAGGTACATTATTCTACAATAGAACTATATTGATTGCTAGTAATGTTCTTAAGTTTTTATAGACAAAAGTTACTCTTACTGTTGTATATCTTATTAAGAGAATGCCTTCAACTAAACTTGAAAATATTTCTCTTTTTGAAAAATTGTATAATCTTTCTCATTGTTATGAAATACTTAGAGTTTTTGGGTACAAATGTTTTGTTTATACGGATAAAAATAATAAATAATTTCTTAGGGCCATTGAATGTGTATTTCTTAGTTATTCAATAGACAAAAAAGGTTACGGATGTTTTGATATTGTTGATGATAAATTGTATATTTCTAAAGATGTAAAATTCTTTGAAAATGATTCTTACTATATGGCTAAATCTTTCAAAAATTCTAAATCATTTTTTCACAAGATTTCTTTAATCTAGAAGAAGACAATGATTGTGACTTTGAAACTCATCAAGATATCCCTCGTGATATGTTGATGTCTAAGATGGAACTGTTTACCCACAACCCATCATTGAACCATTTTTATTATATTATACTAGACAACATAGAGAATCTAATAACACATGTTTAGAACCTACAGTTTCAAAACCTTCTCAATATTTTGTCTCCTTTGAATCCTTTGAATCTCAATAAAAAAAATTGATTACAACTCTTCATTAAATAAAAGAACCCAAATTCTATCATCATGCTAACAGTATTCAGGAATGGGAAACTGCTATCAGTGATGAACTTAGAGCCTTAGACAAAGCTCAAACATGGATTGTGGTACTTATGCCTAAGGATAAGAAGATTATTGGATGTCAATGGGTATATAAAATTAAAACTCATCGCAATAGCAATATCGAGAGATATAAGGTCAGATTAGTGGCCAAGGGTTATGCCCAAGAGTATGGAATCGATTATGATGAAACTTTTGTTATTTTTGCTAGAATGACTACTATTAGAATTCTCATAACTCCTAGTGTTATTAAAAATTGGATATATATCAACTTGATGTTAAAAATGTTTTTCTAAATGGACATTTAACTGAAGATGTTTATATGACTTCTCCTTCCGATTGATGTTCCCCAGTCATATTCTTAAACTAAAAAAAGTATTGTATGGCTTGAAATAAGCTCCCAACGCTTGGTTTGATCGATTTGAAAAATTAATGCATCTGCATAACTTTATATCTTGCCATACTGACATTATTTTGTTTGTACGAAAGACAGACAGGTATTGTTATTTTGCTCTTATATATGGATGATATGATCATCACTAGGAGTGATGAAGCAAGGATTGAAGAGGGTAAACATAACCTTCATCAGAAATTTGATATGAAAGACTTATGCCTTCTTAACTATTTTTCAGGTATTGAAATTATTAGAAACAATTGTGGTTACTTTGGGTATCACAGACAACAAAACACTAGATACTCCTAAAGTTCTTGGTAGTAAGTTAAGATTCACTAATGAAGAAAGATTAGATGACCCCACTCCCTACAGACAACTCATACATGCCCTGACCTATCTCACTATTATCTGTCCTAACATTTCTCATGAAGTTCATACATCTAGTCAATTTTAGCAAGCATCTACCTCTATTCATATGAGTGTTGTTATGTACATTATTCAATATGTAAAAAACTCTACAAACATGGGGGTACTTTTAACTTCTTCGTCTTTTGATTTATCTGTATATACGGATGTTGACTCAGGTGGAGATGTCAACAACAGACATTCTACGATTTTTGTGTTTTTCTAGGTGAATCACTAATCTCCTAGAAGTGCAAGAAGCAACAGAAGGTGTCACTATGTTCGATCGAAGCAGAATATCGAGCAATGGCTACTGCTGCTATGGAGATTTCTTGGATTACAACTGTTTTGAGCGATATGGGTGTTACTTCTCAAAAACCTACCACTGTGTATTATGACAATAAAAGCGTCATATACATTGCTTTCAACAATACTTTTCATAAACGAATGAAGCATATTGAGATGAATTATCATTTTGTTCATGAAGAATGAAGAATGCTAACAAAAGAAGATAATTTTGTATTATGTCACATCAGAGATGCAGCTAGTTAATTTCTTCACCAAATCTCTCTCTGCTACTCGTTTTTATTTCTTGATGGATAAACTTTTTGTATATATACTATAGGTTTGAGGGGAGGTGTTAAATGTAATAGGTGGCACCGGCCATTAGGCCCCGTGCACTTGTTGTGAATGGCACGGGCCACTACGGCCAATAACTATGGAGGCACTGAGGGTCAGTGTCTCCAACGGCTAGTTGCTTGACCATCAAATAGCCATTAGATTCCAATGGCTAGTGTCGGCCAGCACTTGCTCCACTATTTTGTTGCTCCTTCCTTCCTCTCTCCATTGTACAACACTCTATATATAACCCTTTTCACATCAATAAAGATATATTGTCCAGTACATCTTTTGTTTTGTAGTTTGTCTCTCTTGACTCTTACATTCTTGACTTGAGACATCCATTGTTCGATGGATTGATATCTTGATGATTTGCAACTTGAGTGATTCAACCTTCAGTTATCAAGAATAAGTTGTTCTGAGAATGGAGGCTTGTGTTAGCAAACTGATGTGGTACATGAAACTATCGTCTTGCCACACTTATTAGATCCCAAAGAGCATCTTCCAATAAATTATGTTTCACTAGAAATTCAAAGCATGACCATTTTCTTCATATCATGGAAATATTCTGTAATTTTTTCAAATAAGAATTCTCAAGATAGAAAAATGTAGATTCATGAACATTGACAAGCAGACCAAACAAAAGCAATAGTAGAAGAAAATTAATAAATATGGTTACATAAATAGCAGCATAAAATTAAGCTCCTCTGCTGCTGTCAACATAGATTTAGTAATACCATCCAATTATTTCACATAATTTCTGGCATGAATGGGTGCAGGATACGATTTTTGAAAATCATGGGCATAGATAGTTGTAAGTATAGTTTATATATTATTATATAATTGGTAATATCTCTTAAAATTGTTTGCAACTATCTAATAATTCAAAATTGTTTATATGTGAATCAGTATAGCTTACCGTTTTCATAGATTAATTTACTAATAAAGTAAATAATTTATCAGTGAGATAGCACTAATGAATATTTAAATTAAGTAGTGTTGAGTCGGACATGAAAGATGATTGTCAGACCATCAAACATGGATTCGAGCTACCTGGTAGTAGTGTCCATGTGACAGTCATACGGCAATCTGAGATACAACAAAGTGTGTGAGCCAACATACACTGAAGCAGCAGGCAATAAAGAAAAGCATCGTTCATTCCAACTTTGATGCTTCAGAGATCCTGTTCATAGACAGCTTCGTTGAAAAACTAACCTGCTTCAACCAAAAAAGGGGTGCATTAGGTGCAGTAAACATGGATGCCCTATAAACATCATGGTGTCATTATGAATATGCAAGGCAAAACTGTGAAAGCCTAGAAAAATATGTGCCCAAGTAGAATGTGATACGATGGGATCTGGCTTCCTGAGGACACGATCTAAATTTGGAGTTGATTGAACATGCCATGATGTATGTTAGTGTCTCGTACCATAAAATGCATAGGTTGGGCTACAACAATGGTTGGATCATCGTCTCTTACCATAAAATGCATGCACATGCAGTAGCACCACCACCACCACAACAACAACAACAACTAAGCCTTTTCCCATACTAGATGGGGTTGGTTACATGAATTCTTTGTTTTCATAGAGCCCTATCATGTACCATGCTAGCAGTTAACTCAATATAAACTAGATCATTCTTGATTATTTTTTTTCAATACTTTTGTGGTCATCCTTTTCCTCTTTTAACATTTTCACAATCTAGTTTTTCATATCTTTTTACTGAGCGTCCTTTGGTTGTCTTTCTACATGTCCACACCATCTTAAACGATTTTCTCTCGTTTTATTTTCTATTAGTGTTATGCACCCCAAGTAGGACTAGAAGATAGTATAAAGATAGTTTTTTGGGAAGAGTTAGATAAGGTGTTTCAAAAGATTCCACAAAGGGAGATGATTTGTTTAGGAGGAGATTTAAATGGACATGTCGGTAAAGAGGCATTAGGATATCAAGGGATTAATGGAAACTTTGGTTATGGGGATATAAATGAGGAAGGTAGGGAGATTTTAAATTTTGCTATGTCATTTGATCTCTTTATAGTCAATACAATCTTCAAAAAACGAGATGAACATTTAATTACTTATAAGAGTGGCTTATCACAAACACAAATTGATTACTTTATTTGTAGAAAAAAAGATAGAGCGTGTTGTAAAGATTGTAAGGTAATTCCAGGAGAAAGCTTAACCACCCAACATCGACTTTTAGTTATGGATTTACAAATAAAAAAATGGACAAAGAAGAAAAGAGTGCATCGAGCTATTCGGACTAAATGGTGAAACCTCAAAAGCGAGAAAGAAGATATATTTAAACAGAAAGTCCTTCAAGGAGATGTTTGGAATTATGTTGGCACACCCTCTGATTTGTGGAACAATATGGCTATACATATTAGGAAAGTGGCGAAAGATGTGTTAGAGGTATCTAAGGGAGGTATACCGGCATAAAAAGAAGCTTGGTGGTGGAGTGAAGTAGTACAAAATAAAATCAAGGCAAAGAGGGCATGTTACAAATTACATTATGCTAAGAAAACTAGTGAAACTTTAGAAGCTTATAAGAAAGCAAAGAAGGAAGCAAAAAGGCCGTTAGTGAAGCAAAACCTAAGATTTGGGAGGATTTATATAAAAAACTCAACTCAAAAGAGGGTGAAAGAGATATTTTTAGGATAGCTAGGGCTAGAGAGAAGAAAACTAAAGATCCCATGAAAGATGGTTCACACCCATTTAAATTTGAACGGGTTGAATCCATTTGATGGATGGCTAGGGCATGTATTTTTAGGATATACATATTAAGTTTGATAGAGAAACATAGCCACATTAGAACGGGTCGAATCCATCAAATAAATTTGGAGATGATTCACACCCATTTAAATTTCATTCATCATTTTCTTACATGAAAGAATTCATATATCTTGCTTCGTTGTATATTCTGATCAATAATTCTCCCAATCAAGAAAATCCAACAAACTTCCTTCTTCCACTGATCCCATGAGACGATGAACCATGAACGGTAGGCCAACTAATGCTGCGAGCACAAGGAACCCTACAACTACCGACACAATTTGCCTCTTCCAAGTCTTTGACCTGTGACTGTTGCCAGTTCCAAGCCTTGCACCCCTCGCTTCCTCTTTCCCACCCGATGCAGTTATTGTGTCCCTCACCTGGATCGACTCAGTTTGGTCAAGTCGGTGAGGTTGATGCATGTCACTGTCTCCGAGTTGCTTTTCCTCTGGTTTGCTGAGGAGGACATTGATGTAGAGCACTCCTCGCTCGAACTTAGCCTTGATCTGGTCATGCTTCGAGTTCTCTGGGACACGGTGCGACTGGCAGAAGCGGATGGATTTTGAGCCATCTATCTGATGTTCCCCAGTGATCCTGAGGTTGCCCATATGATCAATTTGCACTTTCAGTTCTTCCTTCTTGAATTCTGCAGCAAGTTGTGTATCGAAAGTGAGTTCAGGCATTTAGGCAGATTGTAGTCACAATGACACGGAGACTCATGAACATGGAGTTCACAGAGACATGAGAATTCAGCTAAACGCTATTTTTCCCTCCTAATTTACCTGTCCTATTAAATATAGTTCACGAGGGTGGACGTTTACTATTTTGTAATTTGATGAGTAAATACGTAAAAAAAAATTGTCTAAACCAAGGGCATCAAAAATCCCCCATGGATCGGTTTACGGGCATCAACAGGTGAAGCTAGCTCAAACCGTGCTGGTTTTTGCCATTCATAAGATTTGAACCCGAATCCTTGCTAAAAGGGAACAAGTGCGGAAGCGAAATGTTGGTTACGTGAAACATATTTTAGATATAGTTTTTGTGCCATGCCCACACACCTTCTGGATACGAGCCTGTGATGTTGCTGTATGAGAGAAGTTTGCCAATACCACTCATTAATCAAAGGGTAATGACTTATTAAGTGCAATTAAACTATTCTTTTCGAGATGAGTTAAGCTAGTTGAATTGGTAGACGTATATATATGTGTGTGTGTGTTCGAAATTTCGAACTCTAGTTGCCCATAATGCAGCGAGACACCTTCCACCATGTCAGATCCCCTTGGAGTTCAGCAATAGCTAGTTATATATATAGAATCACAAACAAGTTTAAAAACCAAAAAAGAAGGGGTTGAAAAAGGAAAGAAAGGATACCTGGAAGCTCAATTTGAAGAATGCTATTATCTTTGTCATGAACCCACTCAGACTTTGGATGATATTCGTAAGTTTTGTTGGAAAGAGACTTGCTTGAGTCCATGAGAACTTTCAAGATCTCCTTTCCCTTTCAGGCTTTGTTGAATCGCGATGTGGTGTTGTGCACTACGCTTTTGCAATCAATATGCGCAAGTGGAATGGCTTTTATAGATGAGTGACTGACGTGTTATTGTCAAGAGTTTCCTTGCAGACTAGGGGATCAATTAATTATTGATTATTTGAGAGTCTCAGGGATCAATCATCCTTAGTTTTTCTTACAAGTCTACCCTCTTGAGGGATAACCTACAAAGTTCTCAATTTAGATTGCCATTGGGGTTCTTTTATTCCTTTTCTGTCATCTTTCCCCTCAAGAAAGCACCCAATTACTTCACAAAAGAGATTATGGGATTTATGAACAATATTCTTTCTGTATATTCTCTCCTTGGCATGGTTCATAGTGTTGGCATCATTGAACCTCCTTGGTTCCAGTTACGATTTCAAAACCACTGGGTCCAACTAGCAGTTAGTGATTCCTGAATTCAATGTTCTATTTCCTGTAGGAAAAATGCAAAAGTTTCAGTTTAAGGTGCTTAGAAACCACCCGGTCGGGTCACTTTCTGAAAATCACAAACCATCATCAAACTAGGTGTCCCCGTTCAGTTAAAGTTTGAGTCACAGTCTGCACAGTTATGATTCAGGTCGGTTACAAACTGGGGCATGTCAATATCTAGGCGGACATTGGAGATATCTCCATCCTTATCTAGCCTTATGTGGGAGCATCAACTGGTCAGCCTCTTGCAGATGCAGTAACCTGACCTAAGTACCAATTTAGGATGTCATCATATCTTGTCCATCTCTATATACATGCGTACTCATTCATTTTTATAGGTGCTGGATCTGACCCAAATAACTAAGTCAGCTGTCATCAGACCAATGACAAGAACAGGCTCGGTAAAGGTGAAATACGGGTCGAACATGAGACCCGCTTACACGACTACCCTCGGACTGACGCTCTGAACCACTAGAGTATGGTATCTCGCAACCAACCAACCGTTTACAGCTTTTTTGCTTTTGTGCACTGAAAGACTGAAAGTGTCCTAGACATGATGTCATGCCTTTGGAAACGCCCGGTTGCCAGTCACATGGGGCGACGGTATCTCCCCTCCCGCTGGCTGGTCCCCCCACTCAAGCGTGCACTCAGGAATTGCTGCTTTCCCTTGTGGCAAAGGATGAAACTTCAGCCATTAACTCGAAAATTCCAAGCTTGTTAATATAATAGTCCACCTTAACTCAGCAATGACACAAAATTTGTATCGAAAAATAAATGATCTTCATTGTACAATGTTGTGCACTTGCTTGGATAAATCCAGTTGTCCATAAAAGAAAATATATTGAAAAGGCAAACTTGTTCTGACCAAGAAACAACAACTACTAAGCCTTTTCCCATACTAGATGGGTAGGCTAAATGGATTCTTTGTTTCAACAGCCCTATCATAATTTGCAGAATCCATGATAGAATCCTATCATAACTTGTAGAATCCATGGTAGATAAGTCTGACAAAATTTTACACTCAATGTCGGAAGCCTAACACAACCCTACTCCTTTATTTAGGCTTGAGACCGACCATGCAATCATTCCTTAAAAAAAGAAAATGCTTTCTCAATTAATCTATATCTGAAATAAAACTTAAACTATAAGAATCTTGTTTCTACAAAAAGGGTAAAATAAATTAGAAACACAAGTAATGCTTTCCGAAATAACCAACATAATGGACCTTAAAACCTCTTAAAAGGGACAGATTTGATTTTCAAAAGAAAAATGTTTTCTGACAAAGAGAACCAAGCACAAATTTCTTCCAGACAGAAAACAAAAATAATGCCTTAGAATAAAAAAAAACGAACAAGCTTTAAAACATGAATAGATCAATCTCAAGCCCGATAGACATAACTCTAAAAATGGATGAATTAGAGCCAATGCAACATCAATAGATGAGAACCCGGAATGGCGATTGGCGTTCGCGTTTGAAAATCAAAAGCCCAACAACACAAAGACAAAGCCCAAGCGCAAAAAGAAACACCAAATTCCTCCGATCAAGAAAAGAAACAACAAATTCCTCGAAGGAAATTACCGAGAAAGAAAGCCCGATGGATGAAGAAGAATTTGCTTCCTCAAGAAGAGAGAATTACCAGAGTAGACAGGCGAAGAATAGAGACCTCTTCATAAAGGAGAAAGATTAGGCGTGCCTCTCCAACAAAGCAAGAATTCCACCGCAAACTAAATGAACAGACCCAAAAGGTCCACCAATTACAGCAAGAATCACTTCTCTGAATAGATCGATAGCAAGGTCAAACACCCAAAATCCGCAGCACACGAAACGATGCCTGAAAAACATGAATAGACCAATCTCAAGTCCGATAGACAGAAGGAATTCTGCCGCAAAGTAAATGAACAGACCCAAAAGGTCCACCAATTACAGCAAGAAGCATGTATATATGGTCGGAAAGTTGGCAAACATAGATTTCCAAATGAAATTTGGGAAAATCTGAAACTTTTAATCCACGGCCGGAGAGCCTCAGCTCGGCTTTGAGTTGCATTCGAAATGTTGTAAATAACGTACCAGACTTGTACTAAACACGGTATAGAAACATGTATAGGATTTGTACAGAAAAACTAAAATATGATCAATATCTTGTGATCCGCTACAATCAGTACGATATTTTACGGCACACCCCGACAAATGAGCGAAATAACATAGGTTACCTGGTCAGGCATCATAACTGCAAATAAAATATGATATTTACAACATTGCCAGAATGCCTATCAAAAGAACCCCATTGCTCTCCAAAAGACTGGAGGATCGTTACAATGGATATTACCGGCAATTCTGCAAAAAGTATTATCATGTCTGGAGAAGCGTTTTTCCTTGCATACCAATGAAAGAGCTGAGCCAAAAAGAAGCTTCAAGACCCTGCTCTGCAAAATGGAATATGCATTTGAAATAGATTTGACGGTTCACAGAAAAACAAACACCAACGAATGCCGTTCATTTCTGTTACAAAACTTGCATAACAAAGACTATTGCATACATTTACTGCTCCAACCCAACTACAAGGGTGAACTCTACAAGGTATTGCCAGCAGAAAAGATAATGTCATGGTGAGGCAAGATAGTGGAAAGGAAGAATGAAATAAGTCCAAAATAGCCATGTAGCACAAACTGTCACAAGAGTACATCACCGAAACACTTAAATTCTTAATGATCGGTTCACCCACTCATATCTTCACCTTACTCTCCCTCGTTGAGGATTGGGACTATTAGTGGTTTCAACTGTGCTAGATACACTATTGCCCACCTGCCAAAGAGAGAATAGGAAGATGTTAAAGACATCCAGTCTCACATGAAACTTATAGCATTATAGTCAGCTAATTATGAACAAGAGTATGCAAAGGTTTTAGAAAGAGGTATCCGAACTAATACAGTCAGCACAACTAAATGAGCAACCTTCTGTACAGACTATGAAGCATGTGAAGCTGAATTGCATGGAGAGAGAAATTTACAGGCATGACTGTAATTGGGTGCAATGCGCACTAGGAAGAAGACACATTGTACTCTCCATGTCTAAAGGCCCCATGTCACATGGGTGTCGGTGACATGGTGCAGATACGAGACACTGACCATTTGAAAATTATGGGTGAGGGAACACGGCTATATATAAGTATCATTTATATATTACTGTATATGATTGATAATCAGAAAACTAAAAGACAAAAGGTAATTGTCATAAGCTAATCGGTCAATATTCATGAAGTATCTTGATGATTTAACTCTCAAATATATTTAAAGCAGATGGTGCTGAGTTAGCCGGAGTAGAGATGCCAACTCTTGGAGTGTCGGACACGGGTGCAACACCTTGACAGAAGTGCCTGTGACATAGTCAAACACCTTGGAAATGAATATTATATATGTACACATACACAATACATACACACACACACATATACCTAAATATATGGTTTCACAAGGATTTAAAGATTTTTTGCCGCAGAAATTTTTGGCTTATGTGATTATTAGATTCATCCATAGGTGAAATTTAGTTTATTCGATGATGGTACCACATAGGTGCCTCGGTTACAAGTAAATAAGAAAAATAGGTAAAGGAAAAGCCTGCATATAACTTTGGATGCAATTCAAAACTTAACGTGGACCAGAATGCAAAACCTATTTGCCCAAGGAATTAGAAGTTAGAATTATATGAGCATGGTTGCCAACTAACAATAGATCCTACTCCATCTTGCTTATCCAAACAAAAGTTACAATAGGTCCTGAATCTATAATTCTATTATTGCATGAGCTATGGTCTACAGTACTTCAGCAGCAACTATTTCTAGAAGGATAGAATCTGCATGTCTATAGACAACCACAAAGCAATGTATAAGATACTAGAAGATACACATAAATGTACAAGGTAGTAGACCACTGTGGTAACAGTTTTCACCTCTCCCACAAGTAATTCACACAAGAGAACCTTCATGGTTATCTTGTGGATTGTCCAAATAGCTCACAGAAGTGTTTTATGTGGACCCATAAAAAAGGCATATATACACAATCTCTGAAAAATAACGTTTGCACTTAGTCATGCAAAACCCACCTCAAGTTAACCAATATATAATAAGTAGGTTAAGGATTTGGTTGGGAGAAAGAGATGAGCACTGAAAGAATTAATCCAGGATCTAGTAACACATGGCAATTTGGAAGATAATGCAATTTAGTTGATTCATGCATTGGAACCTATTGCCAAATGCATGCATGGAAATAATAGCACTAAACCAGAGTAAGAGCATTGACGTAACTGCATGCAGATTTAGAAACAAGATTCTCTCTAACATAATTGAAATGAAGGATTTCGGGTGACAAATCCATATGCAGCTCCAACATACTTGAGGATTCCGATATGTTTCTGGAGTCAAATTGGAGGTCATGAGGAAGATTCCTTCTAAAATGACTGAAAAATCATTTTTCTTTCCTGTAGCAAACCCACTGAGGCTGTTTTTTTCTTTTCGTAGTAAACCACACACAGACACAGAGAGAAAGAGAGAGGAACAACGAAAAGAAAGTAACATGGACATGTCTAGTTAAAGAACAGGAACAATAAAAACTTAAATGGCCTGGTGGTGATAAAAAGTTGTCATTTTGCTTATCCAGTAGACTGAAAGTGTCTTTGAAATTAGAATCTTATCAAACAGTTAATACCAGCTGGAATGTGAAGCATAATTCGTCAATACCATTAACCTTACACAACAATATGTTTCTTGCGAAGAACTGAAGAGATAAACATCCTCCAAGGACCGGAACCTCAAAATGGGCCACTATTGTGTCCCACAATTTTATGCTCCCTATACTTTCTGAGATAAGTGAGAACATGCAATCCTGGTTGGAACACCAGGAGTGAGCTAATACTTCTGATACATCGTTGTGGTAACTTCCTCCTTCTTACACCTAGCTCTTATCTGAAATTGCCTTCGAGAGTGAAATTCTTATTGAAAATGACTACAGGAAGATATATGTCTATCAAGCATACAACATACAACAACTAAGACTTTTCCATACTAGATGGGGTCAGCTACATGGATTCTTTGCCCTATCATGTGTCATGCTAGCAGTTAACTCAATATCAACTAGATCATTCTTTATTGTTTCTTTCCAACACTTTTGTACTCGTCCTCTTCCTTTTTAATATTTTCACAATCTAGTTTTTCATTTATTCTTACGTGAGCGTCCTTTGGTCGTCTTTCTACATATCCAAACCATCTTAAACGATTTTCTCTCATTTTATTCTTTATTGGTGTTACTCCTAATTTGTTTCTAATAACATCATTATGTATACGGTCTTTTCTTGTTTGACCACTCATCCATCTCAACATCTTTATTTATGCTACGAGCATCTTTTGTACATGTTGATGATGAATTGTCCAACACTCATAACCATAAAACATAGGAAGTCTAATTATTGTTCTATAATATTTACCTTTTAACTTTAATAGTATCTTCTTATCACATAGAATACCTCGTGCTCCTCTCTATTTTAATCAACCTGCATTAATTCTATGTGCAACATCTCAATCAATTTTTCCATCACTCAGGAAAATTAACCCTAGGTATTTAAAACTTTTCTTATGAGAGATGCAATGTGTGTCAATCTTAATTTTTATGTCTTCATAAGTACCCAAATGATCAAACTTACATTTCATATATTCTATCTTTGTTCTACTAAGTCGGAAGCCTTTACTTTCTAATGTTTTTCTCTGTAGTTCAAATTTCCTATTAATTTTTTCCTTAGACTCATCCACTAATACAATGTCATTTGCAAATAACATACACCAAGGTACTTCATCTTGAATATATTTTGTTAACTCATCAATGACCAATATAAATAAGTATGGATTTAAAGTTTATCCCTCATGTAACCCAATATTAACTTCAAAAGAGTATGTCATTCCTTCATGAGTCCTCACACATGTTTTTACACCATCGTACATGTCCCTTATAAGATTTATATATATCAATGGGATACCTCTTTTCTCAAGGTTCTTCAAAGAACATCTTTTATCACATTATCGTAAGCTTTTTTGAGATCAATAAATATCACGTAACGATTCTTCTTTTCTTGCTCTAAAATGTTGACGTCATTGTAATAGGAAAACTAGGCCATTAGGGCCCAACAGGTCCATCAAGGAGGACCTATTAGTACTAGGTCTCAAGGGCTAGTCAGTCCCCAATGGCTACACTACTAGTCATTGGGAACTCCCAACAGCTGATATAGTTGAAATTCGAGTCGCGTAGCTGAAAATTAAACAACAAAGATCAATAACATTGAAGAGGAAAACATGGGAGATCGAAGGAGGGGGCGGACCTCCAATAGAGCCCCTCCCCCCTCTCTCTCTTTCTTTCTTACTCACAACCTCTTAACCCTAATACAAACTTCCAACCCTTATATAATGAGTTGTAAAACAGAAAATTACCAAAATGTCCTTAGTACAAGGGGCAATTACAATAATACCTAAAATATCAAATTTACTACAACTGACCCTAAAATCATATTCTTGAACACCCCCCCTCGAGTTGGGAGTGAGATACTTTAAACTCCAAACTTACCAAAAAAACTTTTTTTCTTTCGATTTTTGCAACCCTCTTGGTTGTCCGCTTTTAAGCAACCTTCCTGGCTACAACATTCTTCATCAGCCTTCATGGTTGTTCTTCAGCAGCTTCATGGCTGCAACAACTTTAACTCAGCCTTCATGGCTGGTCATCTTCAGTAGCTTCTTTGGCTGCAACATCTTCAACTCAGCCTTCCTGGCTGGTCATTTTCAAGAGCTTCTTTAGCTGCAACATCTTCAACTCAGCCTTCCTGGCTGGTCATTTTCAACAGTTTCTTTGGCTGCAACATCTTCAACTCAGCCTTCCTGGTTGATCATTTTCAGCAGCTTCTTTGTTGCAAATCTTCAACTCAACCTTCCTAGTTGGTCATTTTCAACAGCTTCTTTGACTGCAACATATTTAACAGCTTCTTTGGTTGCAAATTCCAGCAACCTCATGGCTGCAAAACACATTTTAGCAATCCTTATGACTGCAATCTTCACCTCATAAAAAACAACTCTCTTACTTGCATAAATTCATTAGCTTTACTTTCATCTCTTTCACTTCTCTCTCTATGCATTTTGTGCGCCCATTTTCATCTTTTGGTACGTAGGAATCTTAGCAATTACTCCTGCGACTGGATCTTCTAATGTCTCCTTACATCTGTGGTTGAAATTTCAGATTGCTTGCCTGCTTCTATGATCGAGTCTTCTGGACCATGGTATCTCGTCCTCAACTTTGTTTGACCCCTTGGAATCTGTCTCTAACAAGTCGTTTCTCCTCCACAAACACCTCTTCATCTTGCTGTAATCCCTAAGTATGGTTGTCCATGAAACAAAGTTTATTTCCGACATTTCATCAAACATTTGATGCGCAAGTAAATATCTCTCTTAGACATTGAATCAAACACTTGATGTGCCACTTCTTAAGCATTTCATCGAACACTTCACGTGCAGATAAACATCTCTCTTGAACATTTCATCAAACATTTGATGTGCAGGTAAGCATTTCTCTTGGGTATCTGCAACTGCAACCGCAACCCTTCATTGACGTTTAGTGAGGATGATAACACGTTGATGCCCAATTCTTGCCTCCTGTATGTAACCCAACCAAATGTCAGAGGACAGTCAGTATGGCTTTCCCAGTGTTGTCAAGCTTCAAACCCGAGCCTTTAATGTCTATTGCTAGGAAGAAATGCTCTCCCTTCACAGCTTCCGATAATCCAATATATCGCAGTTCTAGAGCACTTTCCATAGCATCTTCAGATAACTTGTTCCTTTCAGCAGCAACAAGCTGCATATTTGTCTCAGCGGGGAGCTTGACCACGACCCTTTTTCTCCTTCTATGGCACATGCTCCTCCTCGATCTTTAGAGACTTGACATTCATATCATTAGCTAATCTTTCCTTAACCATACTACACTCGACTCCAATTGGAACGGCCACTTTCTCTATTGAAGAATTTCTGAATGAATAACAAACATTATCCTGTGAACTACAATTCTTCTGAAAGGAAAATGCATCACGTGTATCCTCTGCATCCCAAATGGATGGGTGACAAATATTAGCGGACACGCTGTTGGTATTTTGATGAAGGGCCATATGAGTTGTTATTGCTACATCAAATGAATGAGAATAAAATGATGTTGGGTGAAGACCAGCACTGCTAGTCACAGCACTTTGAGTTTGTTCAAAAATTTATGGCATCTGCTGGAATGGATGCTTCATACAAAAGATCACCCACACTGTAATTGGTGACGCTATCCGCCGACTCTGCTGCTGCAAAGGTGGCTCCAACACCTTTCTGCGTGTTCTTTTGCTCCATGTTGCCTGCATTTTAAAAGAGATTGTGAAGAAAATCATTGGTGCCCTCTTCATTGAACCAAGGGGATTTCGTGATCTGAGTGCCCGTGAAATCGCTCTCTCTGAAGAAATCAATTGTTTTCTTGGCCGTTCGAATTGTGCTCCCCTTTGCGTACCACTTGGGAATGTTCGCCCCCATTGAAACTGTGCGGCTGTTGTGATTGTGTGAACCGAGAAGCGTGATTCTCCTCTCTTCAGAGTGGAAACTCAAATCTAAGAAAAAAGAGGATTCTTTTTTGAGGCAAGGAAGCAAACATCTTGCATGCATCATTGCACAACGAAACGTGTGACCACGATCCCACGCCTTCATCACCACCAACAACTGAGGGGGAAATAAACACAAAAACAAAAGGTTTATGCACTAACTACACAAACCCACAAAAAAGGGCATTCAAATCTCTTCTGACTCGGAGTACTCAACCAGTTTCCTTAAACGCTTGTGCAGTTTCCTCTCCTCTTTCTCCTTCTGATCTCTAAGCTTCTTTATGCTCCCTTCGATCTTTCCCTACATCCGATGACACTCAAAACTAAGGCCTCCCATCCTCCAGTGTGCCTCTCTCGCCCACGAGAGGAATGGATCCATGATCGAAATCGGTGGATCGATCCTTTCATTGTGGAACTTCAAGTCGGTGTAGAGGTAAGGCCTCAGCAGACTGTTGCCGTAAAGCTTCGTCACCGAAATCATTGAAAGTTCCTCCGTCGGAGCAAGCATTGTTTCTCCCTTTTATCAGTAGCGAGACACGCAGAGATGGCTCTGATACCAAGTTAGAATTTGGGAGTCGCGTAGCTTAAGATTAAACAACAAAGATCAATAACATTGAAGAGGAATAACATTGAAGAGAAAAACATAAGAAATCGAATGAGGAGGCGGACCTCCAATGGAGGTCACCTCCTATTGGAGGTCCGCCCCCCTCTCTCTCTTTCTTTCTTACTCACAACCTCTTAACCCTAATACAAACTTCCAGCCCTTATATAATGGGTTGTAAAATAAAAAATTACCAAAATACCCTTAATATAACAGACAATTATAATAATACCTAAAACATCAAATTTACTACAACTGACCCTAAAATCATATTCTTAAACATATATTTTCATTCTCTCTCATCACTAGTACTTGTAATAAAACATCTATGGTGTGTGCCATTAATAAAATTAGAGTTTTTCATGCTCACTTGGCTTGTTTGGTGTTATGCCTAGTGATATTGTGTTTGTCTTTGGTGACATTATCAGTGATATTGTAGTGCTATTTTTACATGGAATCAGAGCAAGAATGTTTCATTTAGGGTTGCATTAGGATTTGAGAATTGTTTGACCATCTTAAGGAAATCAATGTATTCTTTATATTTCTTATTATTGTTGAGAAAATAAAAGAAAAAACTAGGACATTTCGTTGTTTGTTGGTTCCTAATTCCTATCCAAGTTAGGCTTATACCATGAAAAATATTTTATCTATAAAGACTATTGGGATTATATTGATGATACAATTAAAGAACCCAAATGGATAGAAGAAAGGCTTGATGAGGATGAGTTTCTCAAGATACAAGAGAACAAGAGTTGAAAAAATAGGATAAATATAATGTCAAAATCACATGAATTATTGACCAAAATGTGGATGAAAAACTTTACTGTAGAATTATCATGTTTTAGAATGCATTTGAAACTTGAGAATACCTTAGAAAAACTAATTTCTAAGACAATTTTACTTTTTAAATAAATTTGATGAAAAAGATGATAATACTCAAACAAGGTTCATGAGCATTAGGATTATTACAAAGAGTTTTTCGATCTTTAGAATCAACTTAGGAATTTTGATAAGTTTAAAAAACTATAAAGTATGAATTAGTTTCACGAATATTTTGATAATCAATATTTCTTCTTGTTTATACGAGGATTGTCAAATTTGATTCATAGAAAACCGAGATCCCAAAAGCTATTAGATCTTTGCCAGTTTAGTTAAGGAAGAAGCTACACTAGGAAATATAAGAGACAACAAGGATGCGATTATTGCTCCATGTAGACCAAGAAATTATTTTAAGACCTACAAGCTACCACACGCCAAAAATAGTGAAGGAAATAAACCATTCAAAGGTAATGTAATGTCTTGACCAAACAAGAGTATGATTTGTCATTATTGCAAGGAGTGGACATATGAAAATCATGTGTCCTCTCTTTTTGAGGAGGTTTTCTCTATTGAATATTTGGTAAACAAAGAAGATTTGGATCAACAGCAATGAAGAAGTCGAGACGCAACGAATGTCCGTCTTCTTGGATGGCGGTTGGCTCTCTCTCTTTATTTTATTTCTCACTTGAAACTTAATGGATGGTTGTCCATTAGTTTATATACATGAGCTAACTTGGAAGACCATAATACCCTTACTAAGTGATTCTAATACAAGGAACCATTAAAACAGAAAAAACGATTACAACAAGGTTAATATTCAGCACTCTCCCTCAAGTTGGGACGAAGATACTCTGAGTTCTCAACTTATAGATAAGTTTTTCCAGTCTTTCCTTTTCTAAAGGTTTAATTAACAAGTTTGCACACTGTTCTTCAGATCTAACATATATCATCTCGATAAATCATGATTTTATCGCATCTCATATGAAGTAGTAGTCTATCTCAATGTGCTTCGTTCTTTCATGGTACAAAGTGTTAGTAGCTATCTAGATCGTTGTCTGATTGCCACAGTGGAATAGAATTTATTCTTTAAAATAAGGACCAAAGAACTCTTGTAATAAAGGCCTCAACCAAATTGTTTCACACAACCAAGTGTAGTTGCTTTGTACTTTAACTCTACTGAAGATCTAGCTACCAAAGTGTTTTTTTGTTTGTCCAGGACACTATGTTACCACCTACCATAGTCAGGTATCTTGATGTAGACCTTCTATCATCAATTGATCATGCCCATTCAGCATATGTATATACTTCGATATTTAAGTGATTGTGTGCTATATACATAAGACCATTTCCAGGAGCAATGTTATAAAAATCATATCGTATCATATTGTATGAGGGTGTATCGTATGATATGAGGGTGTATCGTACTGTATCGTACGATATACCTCGTATCGTACGAGTCGATATTGATTTTTCTGTTATAAATTTCGGGAATCCGAAACTTACGGATTTCATTTGTGCTTCTTCCCAAACCCTTTTTCACGTCATTCTCTTGCTTTGAAATCCTCTTCTTACCTTGTTCTTTTTTATTATGTAGTTTATTCACAAGATTCTCAAGTATTTCACCTAATCCAGCTCCTCATCTATAGGGTTTTTGTCAAATTCGTGTTATATATCTTTCCTTTAGCATTATACATAATTTTTCACTTGAAAATTTGGGGGGTTTTGCACATTCCATGATTCTTAACCTCTAAAAAGTCTTTTTCTTCTTGTTGATTGTCCACTCTTGTCTTAATGGCTCCGATCAAGTCGATCCATCTTGAAAATATTGCACTCCGATGTATGAAGGCAATAGGCTTGTGAACAAGTGCATGTTTTGCAATGTTCATGGTGGTATTTCTCGTATGAAATCACCTTACAAGAACCAAGAACGATACTAGTGCATGTCCTCGGGTTCTCGAAACAGTGAAGTATGATATTGAGCAGGTATTGGAAGTTTTGAAAGAAAAGAAGTGATTAAGGGTGAGAGAGAGGGCAGAAATAGGTAGTTGGGATATGTCTCAACTATTTAAAGATGCACTACTCAAGGAATGTATGGTCATGATGGTGATGAATTCCATGATGCAGTTGAAATGGAAGAAGAGATGGTTGAAGAGGAGAGGAGTGTGAAAACGTGGTTGCGCAGCGGATAAACAATAATAGAAAAGACGAACACAAGATAAAGAGAAAAACTATTAGCAACTCAAACCCTAATACAACCTATCAGCCCTTATATAAGGAGTTGTAAAACATAAAATGACCAAAATACCCCTAATACAAAAAATTACCAAAATGCCCTTATGACTTCAGATAATTATAATAATACCTAAAAACATCAGAAATCATAAAACTAACATAAAAAACACTAGATAAGCATATTCTTCAACACCCTCCCTCAAGTTGGGAGTGAGATAATTCAAACTCCAAACTTGCCAAAAAAAAAACTTCATATCTATTTGCAACATTCTTGATCTCTCTTACCTTTCATCGAACACTTGTCCTGAAGCTCGCAATATTCTCATCTTCTAGTAGCACTTTGTCTGCAATATTCTTCATATGATTTTATGCATGATCTGATCTTCAATAGCTTCTTTGGCTGAAACATCTTCAACTTAGCATTCTTGGCTTATCCTCACAAGCAGCATCTCTGGCTGCAACATCAACTCCGCCTTCCTGGCTGTAATAATCATCAATTCAGCCATCCTGGCTGTAACACAACAACTCAGCCATCCTGGCTGTAACAACATCAAATCAGTAATCCTAACTGTAACAACAACTCAGTCATCCTGGCTGTAACAACATCAAATCAGCCATCCTGACTGCAACATCAAATCAGTCATCCTGACTGTAACAACAACTCAGTCATCCTAGCTGTAACAATATAAAATCAACCATCCTGGCTATAACATCAAATCAGTCATCCTGGCTGTAACAATAACTCAACCATCCTGTCTGTAACAACATCAAATCAGTCTTCCTGGCTATAACATCAAATCAGCCTTCCTGGCTGGAATAACATCAAATCAGCTACTTTGGTTGCACCACACATTTTAGCAGTTCTCATGACTGCAAACTTCATAAGAATTTTCCAGTTCTCTTAAGCATTTCTTCAAATACTTCATGTTCATGTTAATCATCTCTTTCTTTAGCATTTCATCGAACATTTCATGTGCAAGTAAACATCTCTCATTCCATCAAACAGTTAACATGCTCTTTTTCACCCATTTCATCCAGGATCTGTACATGGGCACAATCTTAACCTTGATCAACAGTTCTTCTTGGCATATTCTTTTTTTTTTGGGAGTTGTATCAGGTATGAATCTCACACACAATTCACGTCCACCAAGATCAGATTTGTCGAGTGCATTACGTGCACCTCTAGCTTCAGTTCTGGAACCCATTGTAACATAACTGCATCCTCTACTTTTCCCAGTATCAGCAATGTAACATAACCCATTGTAGCATAGCGTGTTGTAGTTGTTCTCTATCACTACATGTAGTTCATTATTTGCATTGAGGTCCCAATTTATCCTCCCATACAACTTTCTAAATGTTGGCAGTGCAGCTGCATCCAGACAATTAGGTCCTCCTGTTCACTTAGAGGTATGCTTTCGTTAAGTTTTGCACCCCCGATAAGGGTTCCACTTTGAAAAATCTTGGGGTACACATCTTTCCCAAATTTATGGTCACGATCACTCTTCCAAGCTATGTTCTTTTTTGTTGTAACTCCACTGCCTTGCTATTGATTGAAAATACATAAGTGTCATTGAACAAGTTCCAAGCTATCTGATCGCATGGAACAATAGGAAGACATTGGCGCCTTTACTTTCAGGGTCACAATTAGCAGTACTAGATTCATACTTCTTGCTCATTAATTGCTTGTCATTCCTGCCCTTGACATACCTGCGGTGGTTCTGGTAGAAGTTATAGACATATATAGGTGCTTTCATTTTCTTTGGTACAGTCAGAGTCACGTTACAAGTCTTGTTAGTAGACTCACTTTGGATGAACTCAAGTTTTGTCCCTTTCCAGCTAGCGTAATTTAATGAGCACTTGCTGTAACATGCAGCTTTAATGTCATAATTCCCAATGCTTACACGGTAGGTTGCAGTCAATAGAGTCCTATTATCAATGACACAATCTCTACCAAATATAGTTATCATTTAGACTTCCTTGGGAATACACAATGCAGCCACCATATGCCATAACTCCAACCACCATAAGCAATTAATGGTGGCCACCGAATCCAAAATGGCAGTTCCATAAGCATAACTCCAGCCACCAAAATGACAGTTCTATAATCCAAAAATTACAAAATGCAGCTGCCATACAGTAAATACAGTCCACATTCTAATAACTGCAGCCATATCCATTAAATGCATCTGCCAAACTGCTTTATCTTGCTTAACCAGTAATTGTATATCACCTCAACTTTATCTTTTTCCAATAAATCACTAGACAGCCTCACAACCACGTTGAGGTCGGCCACATCATCTGGCTGTCTAAAAACAATCTTCTCATGTTTGTCTATGACTTTTTTCAAATACGTCTTCAGCAATATGATCAAAATCCCTAAGCACACTAACCCTATCCTTCCTGTTCAAGCCATCCTTCATCTTCAGAATCCATATCATAGACCAAAGGGTCTCTCCCAAGCTCATCATCCACATCAGTTATATACTCAAGAGGCCGTATGAAAGTGGTGGAGTAAGTAGATTCATAATCAACGACTTCAAGAACTCCAGGAATCGGAATAAGCCTGATAGGGCTTGGCATAGGCAAAGCATTTCATTGGCAGCATTCCTTATATAGTTCCTTGAAGATAACCCAATCCCTTCTATCACAAAACTCAAGCTTCCTCTTCTCATCGAGAACCTTCTCATACTCATCCAAGACTGTCTCATCATTCTTATGTTCTTATCAAACTTGGAGTGGTTAGTACCTCAATGGCCTCAGGAACATTCCCTCCAGTTGTAACAGGTTTCTTATCCTCACCACTTCTGTCCAACATCATTCCATCCATTAGTTCTTCAATAGCGACTCTGTCCACCCAGTGTTGTCCGTATCGCACCGTATCGTACGATACAGTGCGATACGTATCGTATCGTGGGCCACCACGATACGATACGGGCCCCCGTATCGCAGGTGCGGGCGTATCGCACCGTATCGTGCGATACGGCCCGTATCGCACGATACGGTGCGTATCGCCCGTATCGTACGATACGGTGCGTATCGCCCGTATCGTACGATACGGGCGATACGCCCTGGGACCCTTATAAAGGGTCCCGGGCCGAGGGAAACCCGCGATTTTTCGCGGGTTTCCTCTCTCTTTTTGAGTTCTTCAAGCTCCCTAAGAGTCGGTTTTCGCCTCCTTGGTGTTCAAAGCTCTAAAATCGTGCCCTACGGTGTCCGTCTAAGCCTCCAAACTCGGATTTAGGTATATTTTTAATGTTTTTTTCCTTTTTTTCCTTTATATTTATTGTTTTTTGTGTTATTTGGGTTTTTTTTTTGAATGACAAAATATGAAGTTATTAAGTGTGTGTATACGATTTTTATTGCATTCATGAAGTGGGAGACACTCGATTTGAGTGTTATTTGAAGATTGGGGGATTTACGAAGTGCTTTTATTTTCAGGTTTTTTTTTTGAATTAAAGTACTCCATTGAGATGGCAGGAAGGGGTGGTAGAGACTCTCATTCAAAGTCTGATGATCCGGCATGGCAGTGGGGTATACCAGTTGAGGGTTCAAGGTTAAAAATCAGATGTTTATTTTGTGAAAAGGTGGTTAGTGGTGAAATTTCAAGGTTGAAACACCACCTAGCAGGAACCAGGAAAGAAGTTGCTCCATGCACAGGCAGAGTTAGAAGTGTGCCAGAAGGTATTAAATGGCAATGCTTGCAGATGATTGAGAGCATACAGGAAAGGAGACAACAAAAGGATGATTTCCAGATGTGTGAAGAAGCTGATGATGCTACTGCCACTGGAGTTGGATTCACTGATAGTTTGCCTTCAGATGCTAGAACAGATATTGGTAATAGCAGTTCGCGAGCACCTAGCAGAGGAAAGAGGGTTGCATCTGAAGACTTTGGAGGTGGCAGAAGAGGAAGTTCAGGAAGGAGTAGAGGAAGAGCTTCTTCTTCTAGCATACATTCGTTCTTTCCTCCTTCCACTACACCTGGTGCTCAGCCAGGAATTCGTGCTGCTATGGCTTCAGAACAACTGCACGATCAAGCAGACCTTGCAGTGGGTAGATGGTTTTATGATACATGCATTCCATTTAATGCAGCAAACAGTTTTCATTTTCAAGCAATGGCAGATGCAATTGCTAACATTGGTCCAGGATACAGGATGCCCTCTTATCAGAAGTTGAGAGGGAAGATATTAGATCAGACCGTGATTGAAGTGCAGCAATACTGTTCGACTTTGAGACAATCGTGGAAGGAAACAGGATGCACTATCATGGCAGATGGATGGACCGATAGGCGAGGAAGGACATTGCTAAACTTTCTTGTATATTGTCCTAAAGGACTCATGTTTTTGAGATCTCTAGATATGTCAGAGGAGAGGCACACTGCAGAGATCCTACGAGAGGAATTTGATAAGGTTATACAAGAGGTTGGGCTAGAAAATGTAGTTCAATTGATTACAGATAATGCAGCTAACTACAAAGCAGCCGGAAAGGAGTTAGCTGATATTTATGGGACTTTCTACTGGACACCATGTGCAGCCCATTGTTTAGATCTCATCCTCGAGGACATCGGTGAGATGGATGAAATAAAGGCAGCAACTGAGTGTTGCCAAGATATTACAAAATTTATTTACAACCATGCATTTGTTTTATGTATGATGAGGAGATACACAGAAGGTGCAGAGCTTCTTCGCACAGCTGCAACTCGGTTTGCAACAAACTTCTTATCTGTACAGAGTATTGTGAGACAGAAGCAAGCTTTAAAGAGAATGTTCTCCTCAGATGAGTGGCAACAATTTGCAGAGTTGCCACAAAACAGAAGGAACAGAAAGTTAAATGAGATTGCAGAAACGGTTTTTAGAAGTTCATTTTGGAATGCATGTATCAGATTATTGAAAATTACTTGTCCTTTAGTGAAAGTTTTGAGATTGGCTGACAGCGAGGAGAAACCATCTATGGGCTACCTTTATGAATCCATGGACAGGACAAAAGAAGCAATCAGAAATAACTTTAATAAAAGAGATTATGTGCCCGTGTGGAAAATAATTGATAGTAGATGGAATAAACAATTGCATCAGCCTATTCATGCAGCAGCCTACTATCTAAACCCATCATTGAGGTACTCAGCAACCTTCAAAAGGGACGGTGAGGTTAATCGAGGAATCATTGAATGCATCGACAGATTAGTCCCTGATGAGAGCATAGTAGATGCGATACATCGAGAAATGGAGATATATGATAATGCTCTTCACTTGATGGGTTTGCCTGTTGCAATTCGCAATCGCTCTACGATGCGTCCAAGTACATTGTTTATTTTCATATTTAAGTTGCATCTTACATTACTGTGGATTATTATGTCTCTAATGTTTATATTTTTTTTACAGATGTTTGGTGGAATAGGTTTGGAAGTGATTGTCCAAACCTTAGAGATTTTGCAGTTAGAGTCTTAAGCCAAACCTGTAGTGCAACAGGTTGTGAAAGAAATTGGAGTGTTTTTGAACACATCCATACAAAAGCGCAACAGGTTGGAACACAAAAGGCTTAATGATTTGGTTTATATTCGTTGTAACATGCGCCTTCGTGAAAGGTAATGTTGTATTACTTTCAAATTTTCAATTCGATATTATTTAACTTCAGTTTTCAATTGTTAATATTACTTACTAATTGTTTATCTTTGTTTGTGTCGTAGGCAATTAAAAAAAGTAAATAGAGAAGAAAGTCAGTTCGATCCAATAAGTTTGGATAATTTTGATATATTAGAAGATTGGGTTATGGAAGACACTGAAGAAAATGCCCTCCTAACAGAAGAAGACGTTGCCTGGATTAATTTGGAAGGAGCGCAACAACATTATGGAGATGAAGAATTTGATTTTGAAGAAGAAGGTGTGGGCGTGGCTGATGATGATGAGGATCTGCAACAAGGAGAAGATGAAGATTATTTAGTTGATGATCCTGATTACAATTTGTAAAATGTAACATTATATGTAACTGTAGTGTACTGTAAAGTGTAAATATGTCTGTATTTTATTTTTTGGATTCAAAATATATAAATTTGGATGCAATTGTTCAATGTTGAATGCTCAATCTGTACTAAACTTACATTATATGAATTTAAAGCAATTATCAGATTTTTCCTGATTTTTTCTTGATTTTTTTCGATTTTTTTCGATTTTTTATTAATTTTTAATTATTTTTACATTATTTTAATATTAAAGTATGATACGATACGATACGATACGATACGATACGCCCGTATCGTGGAGCCCAGCGATACACGATACGATACGCGTCAGACAACACTGTGTCCACCTTCACTTTCTGACTGCTTCTGTTGGCATCTCCATATTATGTACAGAAATCCATCTCTGCAGAACTTTTCTTCCTTTGATCTGGTTTCATCGACACCCACACAGTCCTTCAGCCACAGCTAATCGTCATCCCACAACTCCTATTGCTCCCAACGATCGAAATATGCTCTGATACCATGTTGGAAACGTGGTTACGCAGCGAATAAACAATAATAGAATAGATGAACACAAGATAAAGAGGAAAAGCATGAAGATCGGAGGAGGGGACAGACCTCCAATGAAGGCACCCCCCCTCTTTCTCTCTCTTTCTTAATCTCAGCAACTCAAACCATAATACAACCTATCAGCCTTATATAAGGAGTTGTAAAATGTAAAATGACCAAAATACCCCTAGTACGGAAAATTATCAAAATGCCCTTACGACTTTGGACAATTACAATAATACCTAAAAACTATGTTATCGATAGTGGTTAGCGGTTGACCCTGATATAGCGGTAGCGGGGATATAGCAAATTTAGCGGTACACTTTTAGTTATGATTAAAAAATTATATATATATATATAATGGGTTCTCTAATTTCTAAAAAATATCAAGATCTTAAGTAGATTATTGCCATGAATAGATAATAACACATCAGCTGCAACAACTAATCAAGCACGGTAGCACTAGCACCTACTAACAGTCTCAAGAACACATGATACCTGCACAAGTAGAAGAATTCAATGAATGTTAAACTACAAAATTACATGCCATATGCATTAAAAAATTAGGACAACCATGAACAAAGAACGAATTAAAAAGAAGGGAGCATGCCTGGTCATTATCTGCTCGAGTAATACCTTTGTTGAGAAAGAGAGAGTCACGTGAGAAATATTGACCCATGGCAAATTCCAGTTCAAAGCACAAGAAAACTATTTCAGTTCAAATAATGAGTGATTAAGGCAACTGGACAGACATATTAAACCCATAGGTTCCAAAATTTGCTGGATAGCATATGGATTATGGAATGCACCGTTCCATGCCAATGAGCGGCATTACAAGCAGCAGCATCCATAGCAGCCCTCTTAGTTGATCACCCTTATATGTTAATAAGGGTGATACTTAGAGGGTTGCTATATGCTTGCTTTGCCCGTAATGCCGCTCATTGACCACCTACAACAAAAGATAACAAATGTGCCATCAAACAACATGAGATTCTCATACATGTTCAATAGTAACAAAAACATACACAAATGTCAATAAGCTAATTCAAAAGTACATAACATCCATCAAAATTCAATTACAAATTTACAATCAGTATCACACTTAATTATTTAAGTCATATACACTCATTTTCAGAAAAAAGATCTGTATTCTTCTATTTCCTCTTCCTCTTCATCTGTTTCTTTAAAATTAAATTCTTCTTCATCTTCCATAGGCATCTTATCCTTCCCTTTGCTTTGCCTTCTTTGTTGCTTTCGTGTCATCGACCTTGTATAAGCAGTAGCACCCGCTTTATGCTTTGGATGCCATATCGATATTTCACCAAGTAAGAGAATCATCGTCACCAACGAACTCATCATCAGTAGAATATTCATCGTGATCTTCAACCGATGCCAACATGATGGAGTCAAAATTTGCTCCATTAGATCTCCTCTCTTCGTACCTTCTTATGAGCTTTTCGTTATATTACACAAAAGCTAAATCGTTAAGCTTTTGATGCAATAATCTATTCTTTTTCTTCGTATGAATTTAAGATAAGAAAAAGAATTTAGGTAAGTTGTTAACTCAATAAAAAAACTTTCATTTATTTATAGTGTAAATAAAAACCATAATTCTTAATTTCTTACCATTTCAAAGGTACTCCAGTTGCGCTCACATGGGGTAGCACTATAAGTAAGGCTCAAAACCCGTATAGCAAAACTTTGCAATTCAGGGCATCCATAACCAAAGGTCATCCACCATTCAGCTATTACAAAAAGTTAAAAATCATGTGTAAACAATAAGTTAATCATATTCAAAAACCTTAAATCATATCTTAATTATAAAATGTCTCATCATATGCAATATCTGATCATGAGTATACATAAATGTCACTAGCTTCTTTGCCCTGCGAAAGATGCCTTTAGTCTTTTTGTCTCTCCACATCAAATCTATACAGTGTGCAACACATGGTGTCAAAAACAAATGATTAAATTCAACCATCAACATTCTACCAGCTGCAACATAATTTGCTACATTATCTATAACCACCTCCATTCTTCTCTCCAACCTCTAAGATTACTTCTTTTAACAATGTATACAATTTATTTGCATCCTTTACTTCAAGGGATGCATCAATGGACTTAAGAAAAATTGTACCTTGAGGACAATGCACTAAAAAATTTATTAGTGTTTCCTGTTTTCTATCTGTCCATCCATCTAACATAATAGAACATCCATGAGTAGCCTAATGCTTTCTAAATCTATTTGTAAACTCTCTTACTCTTCCCACTTCTTTCTCCAAGAATGTTTCCCTTACTTCATAGTATGATGGTGTTTTCATTCCAGGTCCAAAATGCCCTATATCATTTATCATCGCTTGAAAGCTAAGGGATCTCACAGCATTAAAAGGGATTCCATTTTGATACATCCACCTGCTAATGGATATGCATACTCATTCTCTTTCTTCTTTCTTATATCGATTTTCCAATGTAGCTTGTCATAGTAAGTCTGGCGATAAACGCACAAATGAATCCATGGGTCCCTTCAAAAGTAGTGGTCGTGAGCCAAATGACGATGAAGATGATGAACATTGGGTGCTTGTCACTATGTTACCATCCATACTAAAAACTTCTCCTCGATATGAAAATGAAATCTTTTCGTTACCTTCCATACTAGAAACTTCTCCTCGATATGGAAATGAAATCTTTTCGGCCTTCTTCTTAGATGTATTATGCACATAATCATAAATTGTTTTTTTTATTTCTTCAGTTGCATTCTTGCAAGCTGCCACATTTCTGCTTCTTCTCATTAAATGGTCCTTGTATTTATTCTGCTGGTAGAAACATGACCACATAATGTACAAAACACTGACATATTATCTGTCCTAGATTTTGTGAAACTCCAATTCCATCCTAGATCCTTAGAAGCTGGGGGTCCGTAGTTGTATGCTGGACTAGAAAACCGATTACCAATTGTATTACTAATGTCGGTGCCATAACTTCCACTGCCACTTGGAGAACAAGCAGTTGCACTTGTTGATGATTCCATACTCACTACAAAAATTAAGAATAACTACTCAGCTTGAGTTTTCCAACCTTATATAAGAAATAAAACATTAAATAAGTAACGCTAGGCTGAAGTGAATATATTATTGGACTTTCTACATCACAAGATACAAAGAGAAAAATCTAGACGTGAAACCCATAAGTTCATGAGCTATAAGATAACAAGATAGGCCTTTTGAAATTATATCTAACAACTCAACCATATCTAGTTCTTTACTCTCCATGAACCATATGAAAGAAAACTGCATTGAATCTAAACCTAATATTCCCCATAGAGGTTTGCCCTCTCTTAAAGAAAAACTCAAAAGAATCAGTCGTCAATAGTCCAATGAGAAATCCTTGCACTTATCCAATCGAACTTTTGTATCCAAAGCCACGAGAACAGAGTGTAAGCTCAATGCCTAGCTAATCGCTTCAACTTGCAAACCGATTACCAAACCTTAACAACAAATAAAGCAATGTGGATCGTAATTCTCACAATGAACACATATGTGGGCAATAAGTGATCAAAGCAAGGAGGAAGATGCCCTCATCCATGGAGAAGATCAAGCCTCCGAGCTTCCTGAATTTCATAGAATCCTTGACTTTAAAAAAGCTTCAAATTTCGTAGGAGGGGATTTTCTAGAAATCAATCTAGGGAGTGAGTCTAACCTAAAGTGTGTCAAAATAGGTACTTATTTGCATGAACATAAAAGAACATCATTCATTGCATTTTTGAAATCCTATGTAAATGTATTTGCATGGACCTATAAAGACATGCCGGGTCTAGACCCTAAGATCGTAGAACATCATCTACCCTTAGAACCTAATGCAAAACCCGTGAAGCAAAAGCTTAGAAAAATTCATCCCGATGTTTACTCTCAAGTGAAAGAGGGTTTAGAAGATCTTTTAAAAGCCGGATTTATAAAACCCATTGCTTATTCCAAATGGCTTTTAAATATTGTTGTGGTTCGAAAATCCAATGGGAAAATTCGAATTTGCATTGATTTTAAAAATTTGAACAATACCACTCCAAAAGATAATTTTCCTCTTCCAAACATTGATTTGATAGTGAATAGCACTGCAAATCATGAAATGTTTTCTTTCTTGGATGGCTATTCGGGTTATAACCAAATCAAACTAGCGCCAAAAGATCAGGACAAAACAACTTTTACTACACCTTAGGGCACATACTACTACACGGTTATGCTTTTTGGTTTTAAAAATGTCGATGCCACATACCAAAGAGTCATGACCACTATTTTTCATGATCAAATCCATGAGCTCTTGGAGGTATATGTGGATGATCTCTTGGTAAAGTCAAAAATCCGATGCACATGCATTGAATCTTTGCAAAAAGTTTTTGAACGACTTAAGCTTTATAAAGTGAAGCTAAACCCTCAAAAATATGTTTTTGGAGTGGAATCGGGAAAACTCTTAGGGTTCATGGTACGCCAAAGGGGCATAGAGGTCAACCCATCTAAGTGTTGAGCCATCATAGACATGCCTCCACCCTCCAACTTAACCCAAATCCGAAGCCTCCAAGGTCGACTCCAAGCAATTAGGAGATTTATCTCCAACTTAGCAACAAGATGTGAACCTTTCAATAGGCTTATGAGAAAATGGGTCAAATTTGAATGGGATTCCAATTGCCAAAAAGCTTTTGAAAGATTGAAAACATATTTGGTAAATCCTCCAATTTTAAAACCTCCAAAGCAAGAAAAACCTTTATTGCTTTATATTTCCATTCATGCGAATGCATTGGATGATTTACTTGCTCAATATGAGGATAATAGTCTTAAAGAGTATGCTATTTACTACATTTCAAAAACTCTATTGGCATATGAAAGAAATTATAAAGCCATGGAGAAAACGTGCTTGGCCTTGGTGTGGGCATGCCAAAAGTTTAGACATTATTTCCTAGATCATGAAATTTGAATAGTGTCTAAACTCGACCCAATCAAGCACCTCTTTGAAAAACCTATCCTAACGGGTAGGCTAGGTAAATGGCAGCTCCTCTTAATGGAGTATGATCTAAAATTTCATCATCAAAGCTCCATTAAGGGACAAGCCCTAGCCGATCATGTGGCCGAATTGCCTCTTGAAGTTACATATCCCATACTTGATGAAATGCCCGATGAAAGCATCTTTGCAAATGAATTTCAAAACCATGTTTTATCAAACTATTCTAACGAAGATCAAGTATGGAAAATGTACTTTTATGGGACAAAGAATCAATAAGGGGCAGGCGTGGGGAACATCCTCGTATCCCTTGAGAAAGGAGAAATCCCAATTGCAATTCGGCTAGATTTTTCATGCTCAAATAATATGGTTGAATATGAACACTCATACAAGGCCTAAAATTTTGAAAAATCTAGGGGCATCATGTATTGAAGTCTTTAGAGATTCTATGCTTGTTATAAACCAAGTTTCGAAAATTTGGCAAGTCAAAAATGAAAAACTCATACCATACCATGAATTGGCCACTCAATTGGTCATACACACCTCAACAAGATGCCGATAAAACTTTGTTTTGTAAAGAACCCCTCCCAAAATCACATATCGGGTTGAAATTTTCCGAATAAAAGCTTTATCTTTAAAAGAAGCAAATTAAAGAAATCCTTCATTTTCTAAAAAGTTTTTAATGTCTTGAAACCAACGTTCTTCAATTGAATTTTGGTCATTTTGACAAATCTCTAAATCATGAGTGGATGGAGTGGGTAAGTGTAGGATCTCTAAGGATCGAGTTCCCATAATGGGGTCGATTCTTAGAGAAGACCCTAAGGAGGAGAGGGCATCGGCTATGGTGTTGTCCTCTCTACCTATATGAATGAGTGTTTGATGAGGCTAGGACTATAATGCATGAATTCCACAATGGGGAGTGTCGAGGCCATGTTAATGCAAATATGATGGCCATGAAAATACTTAGAGTCGGTTATTTTTTGTCCACCCTAAAGCAAGATTATCATCATGATCATGTTAGGAAATGTCATCAATGTCAAGTGCATGGACATGCCATTTAATATCCCATCGTCCACCTTGCATTCTATTGTGAGTTCATGGCCCTTCACCATGTGGGCATTTGACATCATAGGACCAATCTCCCCAACTGCATCAAACGAACATAGGTTCATCTTAGGAGCCACCGAATATTTTTCTAAATGGGTTGAAGCTACCTCCTTGCTAATGTCCAAGGACATGTAGTGGCATTCATTAAGAAAAATATCTTGGCTCGATTTGGAGTAAAGAGACCTAGTGTCGGATAATGGCACGCCTTTTAAGAATGAGAAGATGAAAAAATTAGGTAACACATATGGCATAACTAAACACTTCTAATCACCTTATGGGCTTATAGAACTTCCATCCAAACACCTAAAAATGCCACCCCATTCGAGTTGCTCTACGGTACAAATACCATACTCCCCATTCATACCAACATGGCTACCTCTCTTTCTTCCTTAACTCATTAGTATGGCAATTCATCCAATCTCATTCTTGTGCATTTCATCAACCTCTTGAGCATTTCATCAAACAGTTGATGTGTAGGTAAATATCTCTCTTGGGCATTGAATCAAACACTAGATGTGCAGGTGAATCGTCTCTTCTTGAGCATTTCAACGAACACTTGACGTGCAGGTAAACTTGTCTCTTGAACATTTCCTCAAACATTTGATGTGCCATCTCTTCTTGAGCATTTCATCAAACAGTTGTCGTGCATCTTACATACTATATATTAATCACTCGGAAAAATCAAAATCTTCCTCAAATTCTTTTTCTTTTACCAGGCACCAATCTTCGTCTTCCTCAAGTTTGTCATGCAGAATCCTATCATTGTGAGATTTGTGTACTGAACTACCTGAACTGTTGTCGTGCATCTTGCTGTGCATATGAAGAATTGGTTGTTGTTCGTACTTGGTCCAGCATTTGCCATGCTTAATACACCAGGCCCAATGTGACTCAACGTAAACTTCTCATCATCAAACTTTGAACCATAGATGCTCCTTCCTACCGAATTGCAATGATACAAGGCAAACAACACCATACTGCCAGACCAATAATGCATGCTAAGGCTACGCAGAACACCACAAAGAACACATCAAAAGCAAGAAAAAAAAACCACAAAGAGCCAATATAACTAAGGAGCTTCACGAATCAAACTCTGCCAACTAAAATCCAATAGGGACGTAGTGTTCCACAATAGGGACAATGCCATATTGTCGAGTCATGCAATCAAAGTAATATCGCTCTTCATTCCGCAGCCCTGCATGGCTAAAGGCCGAGAGAACAAAAATAAAGGCAATTTGGTCTCGTTTAGTGCCAGGCAGCAACATCTCTAAGAAAACATTCACTGCATTTCATCCCCTCTAATTCATTTTATCAAACATTTCTCGGATAAGTAGAACACTGTCAGATTTCGCGTGCATCACCGCAGGCAGAATGCTTGCCCTTGTGCCTGCATATGGCATCATCTTTTGCAACTCCATGTCCTTGCAAAGCCCCAAAGCTTCCATAAACCGACCATTCTGTGCATAACCAGCGAGCAGGAAATTCCATGAGACAACATCTCGATGAGGCATTTCATTGAACACTTTACGCGCGTAGACAACAGACCCGAAACAAGAATAGGCCCTAGCGAGTTTGATGCCTGCTCTCCTTGAAGGTGTTTGCTAGGGTTACTCCGCCTCAAGTCAGGCCTGGATCTACTCTTCTGCTTGGCAGGCACGGGATCAACTTTTTTCTCTTCCTTATTCACTTCTCCATTATGACCATCGAAGCTCTCACTCTTCGGCAAAGGAGGGCATTTCCTTTTCTCAGGTGCAGTTTATACTCCAGAGGTGGCCGTGGAATAAAAAGCTTCAGAAGGTTGGTTGATTGATTATGCGCCTTAGACCAGGAGAGTTGTTTTGCTTTCTTAACCATGTAAGTCTCCCTCTATGAGAAACTCCTACTCCAATCTCCCTCGCGAACTTCTCCAACCACATCATTAGAATGAAAATTGTAAGCCTTGCTCTTGATATTGAACCATTTTCTAACGAGTGCCTTAGTGCGAACCTGAACCGCAGCATCCTTGCCTCGCATGAATGCGTCATTATAATCCCCCATGATCCAAAGAGAAAAATCTTCCCAATAGAAACGACAATACCAAATCAGAAGCGACCGCTACGGCCGACAGCCGAGACACGACGACTAACTAAACGGAAGGGCGGCAACAGGAAGCAAGTGTCAGCCACGTCGCTTCGTCGCTTAGGGTTTTGTCATGCAAGCTTTCAGTCGCACCTGCTATTGCTCCCAATGATCGAAATAGGCTCTGATACCATGTTAGAATTTAATAGTAACGTAGTGGAAACACAAACGAAAAAAATGAAGAACATTGAAGAGAAAAACATGAGAGATTGAAGGAGGGGGGCAGACCTCCAATGGAGGCCGCCCTCCCTCTCTCTCTCTCTCTTTCTTATTCACAACCTCTTAACCCTAATACAAACTCTCAACCCTTATATAATGAGCTATAAAACAAAAAATTACTAAAATGCCCTTAGTACTACGGGCAATTACAATAATACCTAAAATATCAAATTTACTAAAAATGACACTAAAAGCATATTCTTCAACACTTATATATGGGTATAAGTATACTCACTCTCCGTTCCTCGAGCATCTTTTGGGTTCTCCATATTTCATTAAATAGTCTTGTGAGCCAAGTGAATCACATCTCTCCTAGGATTTTCCTTACTTCTATAAAAATATTTTTTGTTCCTACAGATTTACCAACCTTCGTATCCTTCTAATTTGCCTCTACATTTGAAACATGTAGCAAGCTATTAATGCAAAAATCAGTGAATATAACACCATCATCAACAATCTCATTTTTTGACCAGAAACAAGTAAAGGATGGAATACTACAAAGAGAAACCTAAAAGAACGTTGTTTTTGACCATTCATAAGAGCCATGTTCTTGCTCTACGTTGGAGAATGCCTAAACTATTTTATTCCATAAACACAAAAATGGTTATACCCTCCATATGTCAAACAATAACGATTAAAGAGCAGCCCAAGAAATAATGCACAAACAGAAAAGGGGGAAAAAAGAGAAGAAATTGAAGCAGATAATCAATTTATGGTGCAAATAAACCCACAAAGAGAACTCACATCATCCAACAGCATACTACTGTTGTAATCACTAATGTCAACTGGAACCTGCAAAACAGAAGGCTAAGTCAACACCAAACAAAACTACTTTGTGGGCATACATGAAAAGTTTGAGGAAATGAGCAAGGTGATATAGCTACTAAAGATGTCACGGAGGACAGCCCTTAGAGTCTACAAAGAATAACATATGGCCAACAACTTTCATAGATGCAAGCAGAAAATTCACAAGTCTGATGGCTATAGAAACAGAACAATCAAATCAATTATCAACAGCAAAAACCATGGACTCATTCACATTGTCACTAGTTGATTGTACGGCATGCACATTGTTAAAAGTAATGTAATACAATTGTGTTATTTTTAAAAATAAAAGTACTCTTAGCTCTACGACCAGGCCTCCAACAGCTTGAAGTCACTCCCCTTATACATTATGACAACAAAAAAAGTACTATATATTTAATAACATCACCTTCTATTACATATTGAGATGGACTGTTATTATATTCGAGAACATCTACAAGGACACTTAGCTCTCCACTTCGTTCGATCTAAGTATCAACTCGTAGATGTCTTCACTAAGTTACTCTTAGCTCTACGATTTCAGTTTTTAGTTAGCAAACTTTCAGTGATGGCACCGTCAGTTGTTAAAAGGAATGTATCTTTTTATTATTTTATTCTCTTTTCTGTAATTAAATCCAAGCCCAAGCCATAGTGCCTCAGATACTACTGCAGGCCACCAGGCCCGTTGGAAACCTTCCAACAAATAGAAATCTGGCCGTTTGGAGGGTGTTCTGTTGAACCTTCTTCCCAATAAAAACCCCCTTACACTGTACATAAATTTAATGCCTTATAGCTGATTAATGAAAGTTTATTCTTTGTTTATTCAGTTAAGCATTCTTATTTAGTGATTTGGGTCTTCTTTGAAGCATTTTGTAGTCACTTTTGGTGGCTGTTTTCTATGGATACAAGCAATGGACTGTCGCAGTCATTATTAAAGTACTTAGGTGCAGTGTTGTCCGTATCGCACCGTATACGTATCGTATCGTGGACCACCACGATACGATACGGGGCCCCGTATCGCAGGTGTGGGCGTATCGCACCGTATCGTGCGATACGGGCGATACACCCTGGGACCCTTATAAAGGGTCCCGGCCCAAGGGAAACCCGTGATTTTTCGCGGGTTTCCTCTCTCCTTTTGGGTTCTTCAAGCTCCCTAAGAGTCGGTTTTCGCCTCCTTGGTGTTCAAAGCTCTAAAATCGTGCCCTACGGTGTCTGTCCAAGCCTCCAAACTCGGATTTAGGTATATTTTTAATGTTTTTTTCCTTTTTTTCCTTTATATTTATTGTTTTTTGTGTTATTTCGGGTTTTTTTTTTGAATGACAAAATATGAAGTTATTAAGTGTGTGTATACGATTTTTATTGCATTCATGAAGTGGGAGACACTCGATTTGAGTGTTATTTGAAGATTGGGGGATTTACGAAGTGCTTTTATTTTCAGGTTTTTGTTTGAATTAAAGTACTCCATTGAGATGGCAGGAAGGGGTGGTAGAGACTCTCATTCAAAGTCTGATGATCCGGCATGGCAGTGGGGTATACCAGTTGAGGGTTCAAGGTTAAAAATCATATGTTTATTTTGTGAAAAGGTGGTTAGTGGTAGAATTTCAAGGTTGAAACACCACCTAGTAGGAACCAGGAAAGAAGTTGCTCCATGCACAGGCAGAGTTAGAAGTGTGCCAGAAGGTATTAAATGGCAATGCTTGCAGATGATTGAGAGCATACAGGAAAGGAGACAACAAAAGGATGATTTCCAGATGTGTGAAGAAGCTGATGATGCTACTGCCACTGGAGTTGGATTCACTGATAGTTTGCCTTCAGATGCTAGAACAGATATTGGTAGTAGCAGTTCGCGAGCACCTAGCAGAGGAAAGAGGGTTGCATCTGAAGACTTTGGAGGTGGCAGAAGAGGAAGTTCAGGAAGGAGTAGAGGAAGAGCTTCTTCTTCTAGCATACATTCGTTCTTTCCTCCTTCCACTACACCTGGTGCTCAGCCAGGAATTCGTGCTGCTATGGCTTCAGAACAACTGCACGATCAAGCAGACCTTGCAGTGGGCAGATGGTTTTATGATGCATGCATTCCATTTAATGCAGCAAACAGTTTTCATTTTCAAGCAATGGGAGATGCAATTGCTAACATTAGTCCAGGATACAGGATGCCCTCTTATCAGAAGTTGAGAGGGAAGATATTAGATCAGACCGTGATTGAAGTGCAGCAATACTGTTCGACTTTGAGACAATCGTGGAAGGAAACAGGATGCACTATCATGGCAGATGGATGGACCGATAGGCGAGGAAGGACATTGCTAAACTTTCTTGTATATTGTCCTAAAGGACTAATGTTTTTGAGATCTCTAGATATGTCAGAGGAGAGGCACACTGCAGAGATCCTACGAGAGGAATTTGATAAGGTTATACAAGAGGTTGGGCTAGAAAATGTAGTCCAATTGATTACAGATAATGCAGCTAACTACAAAGCAGCCAGAAAGGAGTTAGCTGATATTTATGGGACTTTCTACTGGACACCATGTGCAGCCCATTGTTTAGATCTCATCCTCGAGGACATCGGTGAGATGGATGAAATAAAGGCAGCAACTGAGTGTTGCCAAGATATTACAAAATTTATTTACAACCATGCATTTGTTTTATGTATGATGAGGAGATACACAGAAGGTGCAGAGCTTCTTCGCACAGCTGCAACTCGGTTCGCAACAAACTTCTTATCTGTACAGAGTATTGTGAGACAGAAGCAAGCTTTAAAGAGAATGTTCTCCTCAGATGAGTGGCAACAATTTGCAGAGTTGCCACAAAACAGAAGGAACAGAAAGTTAAATGAGATTGCAGAAACGGTTTTTAGAAGTTCATTTTGGAATGCATGTATCAGATTATTGAAAATTACTTGTCCTTTAGTGAAAGTTTTGAGATTGGCTGACAGCGAGGAGAAACCATCTATAGGCTACCTTTATGAATCCATGGACAGGGCAAAGAAGCAATCAGAAATAACTTTAATGGAAAAAAAAAAGAGATTATGTGCCCGTGTGGAAAATAATTGATAGTAGATGGAATAAACAATTGCATCAGCCTATTCATGCAGCAGCCTACTATCTAAACCCATCATTGAGGTACTCAGCAACCTTCAAAAGGGACGGTGAGGTTAATCGAGGAATCATTGAATGCATCGACAGATTAGTCCCTGATGAGAGCATAGTAGATGCGATACATCGAGAGATGGAGATATATGATAATGCTCTTCACTTGATGGGTTTGCCTGTTGCAATTCGCAACCGCTCTACGATGCGTCCAGGTACATTGTTTATTTTCATATTTAAGTTGCATCTTACATTACTGTGGATTATTATGTCTCTAATGTTTATATTTTTTTTACAGATGTTTGGTGGAACAGGTTTGGAAGTGATTGTCCAAACCTTAGAGATTTTGCAGTTAGAGTCTTAGCCAAACCTGTAGTGCAACAGGTTGTGAAAGAAATTGGAGTGTTTTTGAACACATCCATACAAAAAAGCGCAACAGGTTGGAACACAAAAGGCTTAATGATTTGGTTTATATTCGTTGTAACATGCGCCTTCGTGAAAGGTAATGTTGTATTACTTTCAAATTTTCAATTCGATATTATTTAACTTCAGTTTTCAATTGTTAATATTACTTACTAATTGTTTATCTTTGTTTGTGTCGTAGGCAATTAAAAAAAGTAAATAGAGAAGAAAGTCAGTTCGATCCAATAAGTTTGGATAATTTTGATATATTAGAAGATTGGGTTATGGAAGACACTGAAGAAAATGCCCTCCTAACAGAAGAAGACGTTGCCTGGATTAATTTGGAAGGAGCGCAACAACATTATGGAGATGAAGAATTTGATTTTGAAGAAGAAGGTGTGGGCGTGGCTGATGATGATGAGGATCTGCAACAAGGAGAAGATGAAGATTATTTAGTTGATGATCCTGATTACAATTTGTAAAATGTAACATTATATGTAACTGTAGTGTACTGTAAAGTGTAAACTATGTCTGTATTTTATTTTTTGGATTCAAAATATATAAATTTGGATGCAATTGTTCAATGTTGAATGCTCAATCTGTACTAAACTTACATTATATGAATTTAAAGCAATTATCAGATTTTTCCTGATTTTTTCTTGATTTTTTTCGATTTTTTACTATTTTTTATTAATTTTTAATTATTTTTACATTATTTTAATATTAAAGTACGATACGATACGATACGATACGCCTGTATCGTGGAGCCTAGCGATACACGATACGATACGCGTCAGACAACACTGCTTAGGTGTTGTTTCATTAGACGCATTACCTTGAAGGTTGTGGTCTGTACCCGTGCATGCATACACAGATGCACACATGTGGCATGTCGAACCCTAAGAAATACTAATGTACTCTTCAAATCAATTGAAGACACCAAAACAGCTCCCTTGCTGTGGTCTCACACTACAACTTACATTAAGATACACCAATTTACAACATACAAAAACTAAAAGTGAAAGCAGAGATTGAACAACATTTTGTCGCAAAGAACCCAAGGACTATAAAGGCACATTAACGGATTAAGATGCTCCAACAAACCAGTTATAAGAAACTAATAAAAGGTGGTCACTGAAAAGCATATGACTAGCAAGAATCACACTTACGTACAAAAAATAAGGTCATGCAAATGTACAAAAAATAGAGTTATGCAATGCATCTGAATACAACATACAACAAAGTCTTAGAACAGATAACAATTACTTGTAAATTTTAACAATTTACTTCAAATATGAATAGTGCTTTCAAAATGTTGGTAATTTGATAACTCCATAAGTGTCTTTTTCAACCAAAATAGAAATTTCATTTATGTAACGAAATAATCCAGAGTGGAGAATCCTATTCAAATAGCATACTATGTCAAATAGTTTCTTCATGATTGGGAATCCAAAGATCAAATGCTATTTGGCTATCTCAACGATCGTTAATTCTCTAACATAGTATGCATTTAAAAACTTGCTTATCTGCTTACAAACTTTTCCACACCAAAGATGAATTATGATGATGATGCAACAACAACAACTAAGCCTTTTCCCATACTAGATGGGGTTGAATCTAATTATAATGATGATGCATTCGAGGAAAATGTTTGTGTTTATTCACCTTGAAAAACAAAAGAATGCCAACCTTGAGCGAACCATCATCCTTGTTTGATAATCACCGTTAAGTTAAACAACTTTTACGTCTATAAAACCCAATATTTTTCTTTTCTCTGTATCAACCAATCCACACTAGTTTAACAATGTTTCCTTCCTATATTTGTTTGCTTCTACCATAAATTTAATAGCATTCAATGAAATTCATCTAGTAGGTTATCCGGTAATCTAAAACATGAAACAACAATAACAACAAACAACAACTAAGTCTTTTCCCATACTAGACGGGGTCGGCTACATGGATTCTTTGTTTCCACAGAGCCCTATCATGGGCCATGTTAGCAGTTAACTCACAATAAGCTAGATCATTCTTTATTATTTCTTTCCAACACTTTTGTGGTCGTTCTCTACCTCTTTTAATACTTTCCAAATTTAGTTTTTCATACTTCTTATAGGTCCTTCTTCTGATCTTCTTTCTATATGTTCAAACCATCTTAAATGATGTTTTCTCATTTTATCCTCTATTGGTGTCACTTCTAATTTGTTTCTAATAACCTCATTATGTATACAGTCTTTTCTTGTAAGACCACTCATCCATCTCAACATCTTCATTTATGTCACAGACATCTTTTATACATGTTGATGGTTAACTGCCCAACACTCAGAACCATAAAACATGGTAGGTCTAATCTATAATATTTACCTTTTAACTTTAATGGTATCTTCTTATCACAAAGAATGCATGATGCTCTTCTCCATTTTAACCAACCAGCATTAATTCTATGCGTAACATCTCCATCAATTCTTCCATCACTCTGGAAAATTGACCCTAGGTATTTAAAACTTTCCTTTTGGGGGATGCAATGCGTGCCAATTTTAATTTTTATGTCCTCTGAAGTAACCAAATGATCAAACTTACATTCCATATATTTTGTCTTTGTTCTACTAAGTAAGAGGCCTTTGCTTTCTATTGCTTTTCTCCATAGTTCCAATTTTCTATTAACTTTTTCCTTAGACTCTTCCACTAACATAATGTCATCTTCAAATAACATACACCAAGGCACTTCATCTTGAATATGTTTTGTTAACTCATCAATTACCATTATAAATAAGTATGGACTTAAAGTTGATCCTTGATGTAACCCAATATTAACTTCAAAGAAGTTTGTCATTCCTTCATGAGTCCTCAAGCATGTTTTTGCACCATCGTACATGTCTCTTATAAGGTTAACATATATCAATGGGATACCTCTTTTTTCTAAGGTTCTCCAAAGAACCTTCCTCAGTACCCTAGTGTAAGCTTTTTCTAGATCAATAAATATCATGTGAAGATCTTTTTTTTTTGCTCTAAAATGTTTCATAAGACATCTCAAAAGGTGAATCGCTTTAACGATAGATTTGCCTGGCATGAATCCAAATTGGTTCTTTGTTGTACTTTATACTTGTTTTAACCTACGTTCGATAAGTCTTTCCCCACAATTTCATAGTATGGCTTGTTAACTTGATACCTCGATAATTCGCACAATTCTGAATGTCTCCCTTGTTCTTATATACGGGTATAAGTGTATTCGCTCTCCATTCCTCGGACATCTTTTGGTTTCTCCATATTTCATTAAATAGTCTCGTGAGCCAAGTGATTCCTATTTCTCTTAGTATTTTCTAAACTTCTATAGGAATATTGTTTAGTCCTACCGCTTTACCACCCTTCATATGTTTAAGAGCCTCTTTGACTTCATTTTTTTCGATACGTCGGTAAAAATTATGGTTTATTTACTTTTCTGATTTGGCTAACTCTCCTAAGCTAATACTAACATCTTTATTTTCATTAAAAAACTTATAAAAATAGTTTTTTCGTCTATTTCTTATATCATCATTTGCCACTAGAATTTTTTCATCCTTGTCTTTGATGCATCTAAGAGAATTAAGATCTTTAGTTTTCTTATCTCTAGCCCTAGCTATCCTAAACAATTTCTTCAAAATATTTGTGGCATCAAGTAAGATTTTCGCCTTCATAATCTTGTTTCCTTGTCCCCAAAATTTCAAACTCACCAACTTCTTCAACATCACCAAGTTTATCCCCTAGCTTTGCAGCAATTGTCAACGTTTTATATTTCTTTGGCAATCCACAAAATTGTACGCAAGTAGGGAATTTTGTTAAGTCCACGTCTCCACTGGATGTCTCTAAAGTCTAAACTCCACCTTCAAAGATGTAATTATTATAGTTCATGAAAAACCAAGGAGATCACAACAAAATGTCTAACAGATCCCTCTCTTGAAGTTGAAACACATAATCACCTAGACCTTTAACAAGAAAGCTTTGCTGATGTCCACAAATTGGTCGCAAAGCAATCTTCATGGTTCCTGGACTAAAACCACAGTCAGAGCATGGTTGTCCCACCAAACTCTTCAAGCAATATTCAAGTCCCTCCTTGAGGTTGTCTTCCTCAACAAAAACATAATCATCCACGTCCCCATGGTTGTCATCCACACTGGTCCTTGGTGTTGTCATTTCTTAAGTGGATGGAAGACTACGTTCTTCGGTGCTGGTTACCATTACAATCACTAAAACTACTCTCTCACCCAAAAAATGGAAGAGAGCATGAGGAACCCTCTACCAGGCACTTCTTAGATTCTTAGTATACAACTCCAGAAGTTCAACCTATATCTAGGTTGTTCTACTTCTAAGTACCATACATAAATGCATGCAGTTATGCAATCCCATTTGTCTATTATAAATAACAATCGTCCACAATCAACCCCTAACATGACAAACCTTAGGATTGACTGAGGAGACATTCATCCTTCGCTCACCATTTTTCTGTGGCCGGCTACTAGTCTTCACCGTGCCTTCTCTTATTCCATGTTATTATATACTTATGAGTGAAGTCGATTTGTTGAGATCAGAAACTAATGAGAAAGAAAAGGGATATTTTCATATGACTGTTTTATCCAACAACAGTATCAAAACATACGAAGGCATCAATGACTTGGTTACATCAATACACCAACTATTGAGAACTACAAAGCCATTGAATATCATAAAACTATAGATTCATTCAGGTAACAGAGGAAGAACACCCACCAGTAAAAGAACCACCCAGACCAAACCAGATATCCGAGAGTCAAATTTAACCACTAAAGCCACAACGGAACGAGACAAGACCAGTTCCCATCGATATCATCAAATTACTAAAAGTTTTAAAGTATAATGAGTCACATGAGATGAAACGAAACCAAACGAATAAATAAACAGATGAGAGGATCTCCATTCTGAAAGATCAGGACGACAAATGAATGAAGAGAGCAAAAAATTACAAATTGGTGGAAGGGCCCCTGTTGCAGCAGAGACGGAGCACGAGGGAGGCAAACACTCCCACCATCACGAACATGAGGGTCGTGAACCAGAACCCCATTTGTGTTGATTATTACGGCTCACTACTGGATTCGACCCGAGGACGTTTCGCTGTAAACGAGACTAAATCGGAAGAAAGAGGAGGAGATGAAACAGTCAGATGGGTCTCTCTCTCTCTCTCTCTCTCTCTCTCTCTCTCCAGTAGATATAGGGGGCTTACAGTATTTTGCGATATATTTATAATCGTCACATTAATTTTGAAAATTCATACACCCTTTTTACTGTTCACACACTTTCTTATCTTTTTTATCGTAATTTCGATTTTACTCTTGTTAAATTTTAAAATTACGGTGATGCCGATCGACCGTCTCGAACGCTTCCACCTTACCGTCGATTGCCGCACCATTTCTCAAACAGGGTTCTCACCTTAACATCCATTATCCCGTACCATTACTCCCGAGATCCACAACCCGAAGCGCGATCCAATGCATGGCATTGAACCATCCACTCCCAGTGCTTCAAATCGGACTGGAAAAAAAAGAGAAAATGTGGTGATTTGAGGTGGGTTTCAATAATTTTAAAGGTATATTATTGATTTGATGTATTTTTATCGTTTATTTAAGATATTGATTTCATTTTTTATTAAAATCAACATGAAAAACATAAAGTTTCCGACTCATGGGTGCGGCAAATAGCCCATGGAAATGTTTAGAATGGAGTACTGAACTATGTAAAGTAGCTCATGGGTTAAACCATGGACTATAACCTTTCTTTTGGTGTTTTAGATTTTGGGCCGCGTGGGTGCCCCACCATCGCTCAATGTACAGTGGGAGAGTCATCATGCTTTGTGGTCTTTGGCATGTCAATGTGCACAAAATGTCCAGCTTTAGAGTAATCCATGGAAGGAAAATCATATACTTCCATATTGTACAGCTGAATGAACAAGCTATATACTTGTTGAGTGATGCTTAACTGCACCATTTGCTCGTTGGTGAACCTGGTTTAAAGTAAGTCATGGGCAGAGTTTAATTATGAATTATTTTCTTTTTTTGTCATGTTAATTTAAATACTCATTTGGGTACATCTGTTTATGCCTTAGATGATTAATGCGAAAGGCACCTCTACCCCCTCAGTATATCTTTCTCCTTGTGCTTCTTACACCTTTACAAGTTATCAGTTTTGTTAAGAATTATTGTCGTCAAAAGTGACAATGCTATTCGAACAACAACTACCAGAATCTTCTATAATGGAAACGTAATGTGGGGCATGTAAGAGAACTCTAACCCTCATTCTCAAGGGAAATTTATGGATAAAGCTTCAGGCGACGAGAATGGGTTTCCAAGAATCTAGTTGTGCGTATCTCAATTGTCATTGAAGTCATGTACAATCATGATAGAGTATTTGGTGTGCTTGGGTACATCGAGAATCCTAAGTTAAGGTTATTCATAGGAAAGCAAGGGAAAAAACAATGCAAGAAGAAAGTAAGAACCGTGATTTTGTTGATTTTCTATGATTTGCTCATTACATTTACTATTTATAGACTTCTATTGAGGCGACAAAGAATGAATCCATCTTTTATGGGCAATGACTCCTAATGACTTCCATTGTCAGGTGGGACATGCCTATTGCCCTCACCACTATTTTATACTTCAAGATTTGTTGGAGTCATGGCTTGAGATTTTTGTTCTGTTTGTTGGATCTCTTGAGGTTTTGCTATGTGTCACCTCTCTCTTAAGGCTCTCGAGTGTTTGCCATGTAACCTTCTCAAATTTTCAGCATCAACACATATCCCTATGACTTTATGTCCACAGTCATCAAGGAGGTGAGTCATAGTCATATCAATTATATGCCTAAAAGGTTTGCCCTAACAAGTCTTTTTTCAGTTTGATTTTCGGGATTCTAATTCTTGGAATCATTTGAAGTTTATAAAGGTATAGCTCCCTTATTCTTCTTTCCTTCACTTTCTATTCTTCTACATAATCTTTCGATAGAAAAAACTCTTCTTGCTTTTTGCTTCCATGGCTTTCGATTTTAACACCGTTCTTCTACCTACTAACATGTCAGAAGTTAACCTCACTAATTTTCATCTTGGCATTCTTTCGTTCACTTGCAATGATTTCATAATGTATTTTTGTCCTAAATTCGTCCATTCTTGTCCTACAACTAATCTGTTGTATATCAATTGGGTAGACTAGATTTAGGAATAGAAGCATCATGTTTGGATAGAAAGGGATATCCATGATCTTCTCAGCTTCTTAGGACAATCGCTTCCAATTCCTTTTCGGGATAATGTCCTAATAATTTTGGACGTTTGGACAACCATAGGTCTACCCATCGATGGTGTTGATCCTGTTTCTTTAATTGATCAAGATTTTCACATCCGAGACTCACTCTATACCTTTCTTAAGATGATTTCAATTGTAGAGTATCAGTGTTGTGACAAACAAAGAGTATCATGCCTTCTTGTTGTTATGGTTCTACTGTTTTGTCGCTTGTATTAATGGAACTAAAGTTAATGGTGAATATGTATAGTATGGCTTTGCCATCATGTCTTATACGAAATTATCGCTCGCTTCCTTCTCCTTGGCTATAATATACCATTCAGTCAACCCTTGAGGCTCTTTAGAGTGGTGGCTCTACACATCTAGTGGGAGGCCCACTGTGGTTCCTTCAACTCTTGATCTATCCTTATTTTTTAGAATTGAGATGTGCTTGTCTCCCTTTCTAGCAAATCATATTGGATTCACTTGATCTAGCTCTAAGCCTCATTCGTCCTATCTCCATATCTCTTATAGCTATTGGTACATAGTTATGGTCTATCATTCCTGAGGTGACTTTTCTTCCTCAGTATTTTGGTTCTCCTAGTTCTTCTTCCACCATCGAGTTCATTGTGGACTTCTCCCAAAGTGGAGTATCAAAGTTCTTCTCTCCACAATTCTTATTTTGTTGTGCATTTCAATCATCAAAGTTCAACCTTATAATTGTTGAACCTTACCTTGTCCACTATCTTATTCACCAATTGAGGTTTTGATAGGGTCTACCCATTATCATAGATTTGTCGGTTAATTGACTCAATGAACAAGGATCCCTTTCCAATTCCTTGACTTTTATCCCTTTTTTGAGGAGACTTCAAACTTTACTCCTTGGGGCCGACCTCCGTGAAGATATGACTAAGCCTTTGCTTGGCGAATATTGACCAAAGCTTATTGACTATAGTATGAATGTGGCTACCAATAACAATCCAATCCAATGTCTCATAGTGTCTGACGCAAACACTCTCATCAACACTCTCTATATTCCCTGGTGGATCACTCTGAACTGTCAGCTCCTACCCCTCCATGAAAAAGGCTTAAGAATTAACTCCCTCAATAAAGACCACCAAGAGTAGGACAAGGTTAAGGGTGATTAGCATACCTTTTGAATCTTGCCAATCTATTGACATGGAGGATTTATCTCACAATATCCCCGACTCTAATCTCAAGGTCATGAGAGACCTTCCTCATCTCATGAAACTCCTATTGGCCAAACTTCATGGCACTGTGATCATGGATCTACGTACTTTGGCGCACCCTCTAAGTTAGATGGGCCTTCTCTAATTATATTTTATGATATTTTGTCATTTATGATCTATCAACTTAATGTGAGGCTTCCTTCTGCCAAATCTATCTTAGATGTTAGGATTCACAGCCTGCCCTTGGTACACACCCTTGGATGATGATTTATCCCTTGAGTTGGAGAAGTCAGTGTAAGAAGCCTCTTGTATATGTGTCAAGATCCGTGAATACCTTGACGCCCGTTGTAGCTGCAATCTATTCACACTAGCCCAACTTGCTACAATAGTTGACCTCCAAGAGCATGTTTGCTTTTTTCTGAGCTGGTGGTTGTTGCCAGACAAGCCTGACATGGAGTTTTTGCAAATAAATAGAAATATCTTCGTACAACAGTGTGTTTGAAGGAAAGAGGCTTGACCTTAAGGTTGAGATTGATTCCCTCATGGAGCAGCTTGAAACTCTTTACCGTTGTTGTCATGAACTCTTATTTGAAGCTTCTCGAGGTGGTTCTTCCATTGTCATATAATAACCGGAGACAGTGGCAACTGTATTGGGTATGATGGAGGCAAATGTGCCTCACCTTAATACATAACTTATGGTGGGACTTATGGTCGATGGGTTGTGAAGGTGGAGGAAACCCTACACCTATTTGTACTATCATGAAATTGGATGCAAGGGGTGACACCGTAAGTTGAGGAATTTGGGGTATGTCCCCGAGTGTATGGTCAAGACCTAGACTCCTCCCAAGGTTACATATAGTTGAAATGGTGGAGCTGACATCGGTTACGCTGCCTAGGTTATCAAGTCTACAACCTCGAAGCAATATTGACCTATCCATATTGCAAATTTGGCCCTCGAGTCATAGAGGACTCGGGAATGGTATGACTTCTCGTGTAAGTACTGAAATTCAACCATCTTTGAGGTGAAATTTGAGTTATTGCATTAACAACCCACCTCTTCATCTCAACTAGTATGTCTCGTTCTCAAATAGTGGTCGAGTGATTCGCGATTAAGTAGGCATAGTTTCTGCCCTTTAATGAAACAACACCTCTTGGAGGTCACCAAATTGCCCTTGAAACCAATTGATAACTAATGACTTTAATCGTTTGAAAGCCATTTCATCATCTGATGGGGAAGTTGGAGCCAACAATGTGTTCTCCTTTTGAGATTATGTTGGATGATAGAAAGGAGTTTGACCCAACGAATCACCATGGTCAAGTATTGGCTAGCTCTATATTGCTGAAGGAGAAGTAGGATCTACATCAATGCTCGATGATGGCATTTGATACACTCATCTAGATCGAGTTTGTATAAGTTGTACGATTTCAACAGGAAGCGTGTTGTCGTCAAAAGTGACAACACTAATCAATATTAGAAACCGTTGAAATGAAAACATGATGTTGGGCGTGCTAGAGAATTGTAATCCTCGTTATAAGAGGGATTCATGGATAAGGCTTCAAGTGACGAGAATGGGTCTCCTGGTTGCCGTTAAAATCACATGTATGAATATGATAGAGCACTCAGCGTGCTCGGGCATGTATCAAAAACACTAAGTTACGATTACTCTTAGGAAAGCATGAAAAAGAGTAATGCCAGAAGAAAGTAAAACGGTGATTTTGTTGATCATCTTCGATTTACTAATTACAATTACTATTTATAGGCTTCTACCGAGGCCGCATAGAATGAGTCTGTCTTTAATGAGCACAACTCCCAATAACTTCCATTCCATTGTTAGTGCTCTCTTTTTACCGATTCCTAGAAGGTGAAACTGGAACCGAATTGAGTGGCACCTTGAAGTTCTGGGTTCAGTTTCAATTATTCCAGTTCAAGCTAGTTCCCAGCTCAATTCCGACTGGAACCACCGGGCCAATTCGGAAGGGGCCATGTCTACATCTTTTCTTTTCTTTTCTCATAAACAAGCTTGTGTTAAGCAGGTTCCTACCACATATTCATGTTGTCAGTATTGATCTTGGGGCCTTTAAGAGTTTCCAAGTTTGCAAAGGTATGTGAGTGGATATTATTGAGCGAACTCATTACTTATCCTCCTTACCTCCCAAACCGGATAACCTATGTTGCACTTATTTATGTCCATCAAAATATTTTATAGTGCTTTTTAGATCTACAATAGTTTCTTTGTTTTGTTAAATAAGAGAATCATGGTTAACATAATCAAGGTGTGATGACCAGTGGTGGACCTATTCATGGGCGAGGTGAGGCAGCCGATCACCTGAAAAATTATAAAAGAAAAAGAAAAATGAAAAGATCTACACAAACACTCTAGATATGTTTAAAAATTATACGAATTGCCTCACTTAAATTTCATTCATATGTGCCTCTACTCACTTCAAAAGAATTTATGAGTCCACTACTAATGTGGCATGGAATTTTGGGAAGTTAGTGACTGTGGAATCAATAATTATTTGAGACATAAAAGCATATTGGTCTATGTAGTCATGACCAGTTCCAAGTAGACTGGAACAAGCAACTGCGAACCACAAGTTTCAATTTTCTTGGAACCAGGAACCATAATCGAACCAGGAATGAGCATGTTTTGGTTTCAATTTGTGAACACTAGTTCTGGTTGCAATTTAATTCCTAAATCACTCGAAACAAAAAAATATTAAAAGGTTTGAAATTAAGGAAAAGTAAAAAAGCTATGGAACCAACAGTTCCATGGAAGGTAGAATCAGAACTAAACTAGGTGGTCTCTTGTTCCAAGTCCAGTTTGATTGATTTGATTTTAGTAGGTTCCTCGACCAGTCCGGTTCTTATTGGAACTACTAGGCTGATGTGGGGATCAATGAGGATAAAGAAGGCAACAACTTGGAACTCAATACAAGCAAGTCTAACTCCGGCCATGAACAACCACACTCAATCAACTGGCCAATTACTTGTTCTTGGGCTCAATGCCAGGAAGAGGAAGCACACATCCCAACCATCACTCACGCCACCGAGCACTCATATGGAGATCCTGAACAAGTGGCGTCTCACTCTAGTAACTACCTAACAACTAGTTTTTGTCTATTGGTTAATTGGGCGCAACTTAACCATTAGTCTGGGCAATTAATACAATGTTTTGTTTACCAGTTGATTGGGTGACAACATTAACTCTTGCCTTCTCTTTCATTGCCCAACTGAAGAGGCCTGTTCCTAGCTATAAAATCGCCATCACTAGATCTGTAAGACACTTTTTGTTTCTCTATCAAGTGAAATATTGAGTTTATTTAATTATCAAGTCCTTCAACAAGGCTTGTGGTGCATTTCCTTCTCTCTCAACTCATCAGCTAGGTTGTGGCATTGGAGTGCAAGACCGGTGGTTGTTCACTCTTAGTTTCACCTCTCATCTCACCGGTTGTTCCTGTTTCATTCTTCCACCATTTATCAGGTTCATTCTCCTTATCAGTCCTAGGCGTGGTATAGAATTCCTAGAAAGATATAAACCATTGCAACCAAAATACCTAACAACCATTTGATTCGCATCATAAGCTGTTATGAACTGGACATGCGTGGGCCTGTGCATTATTTGCACTATAACAACAAGAATTAGATAGCCCCCCTACCACTGACCTTTAGTGTTTCAAAAAGATTATCTTAAAGAGCAATCAACAACTTTCACACATTACAAAAGAAAGTGAAATTAACTCTACCATATGCCATTAGATGGATTTAATTTAAATCAACCCTTAAGTGAAATTTTTTGATTAAATTGATAATTTATCAGCTAAACACTAATCAACATAAGAAAGCCCGACAACATCTCGAAATAGTATGGTGAAGGTAGGTCTTATATATGCGCAACTATCATTTTATGGTCATTTTGTACACAGAATCATAGATTGAGCTTGGTTTACATGGTAGAGCTTCACAGCGACGTTGTCACAGGTGCCCAATTCAATATCCAAGGGAAGCTCAATGTCACAACTATGTTATGTTTGTGGGGAAGATCATACTGTCTGACACTTGGGTTTTCAGTAAAAATTACTGTTTGAAAAGAGGGTAATTCAATTTGATAACTTCAAAACTTCTTTCCAGTCAAAATTTAATGTTGAGGATTTTTTTGCCAAATATAACATTAGAAATAAAATAGCTCCTTACAATGAGCAGTAGCTCACCTCACTAGAGGGAGACTCGCAAATTGCAGGTCACGTGTTCGATACTCCCAGGGCGTGCATCTGGTTCGAGTTTTACCGAAAAAAAGGAAGCTTTGAGGTCAAAACCTTAATGAGAAAGTTACGCCTCAAACCTGGAGAAATCAAACGAGTGGATGCTATGTTGGAAAAACATGGATGTAATGCGATGAGAGATTCAACAAGCACATTGCCAAGCCCCGTGTTTGGATTCATGGAATAGAGAGGAACGGGATTCTTTTTCCACCCAATTCCGGAGAATCCCAATCCACATTTTAGCGAAGGAACCGAATTTTGGCGACGAGGGGCCCGTGACCAACGCCTCCTCCCCCATTGATTCAAAACCCCTTCCAAAACCCTACCTCTAAGAGAGAGAGAGAGAACGAGAGAAAGAACCCTTCCAAAACCCTACCTCTAAGAGAGGGAGAGCGAAACTCTAAGAGAAAGAGAGACATGACGGCTTCTTCCACTTCGTTGTCTCGACTAACTCGTTCCCTTTTCAGACTCTCTGGTAACTCTCCCTTTCTCTCAAACCCCTTTCATTTCTCAGAATCCTCGATTCTGCCTGCTTCGCATTTGCGTAATCTCTGGACGACTCCTTCCCACAACGAACCCAAAGAAGCCGCCTACTCGTCGGAATCATCACCAGAAAGCGAATCCGAGGGTCCGGAGATCGTATCCGGCGATCAACCTCCGCTGAATCCGTCCTCTCCTGCCGAAGGCGCTACCCGCATACCGCTCCCTTACCGCCTCGAAAACGGCATGGACGTCGGCGTCTACAGGGTATGTGCTAGATCCCTCTACCTTTGATGTCTTATTTTCTTGGCGCCATTTATCGAGATGCTTAGGGTTGGTGGTGATGGGATTTTTCAGGCGATCTTGGTGGGACAAGCGGGGCAAGCGCCAGTACAGAAGAAGCTGAAGAGCGGCCGGACAGTGACGCTCTTCTCCGTCGGAACTGGTGGGATCCGGAACAACCGGCGGCCATTCGACGACGAAGACCCGAAGCAGTACGCGGCACGGTGTTCCGTGCAGTGGCACCGGGCCTGCGTCTACACGGAGCCGTTGGGTAGAGTCGCTATGGAGCATGTGAGACAAGGGTGAGCTCGGATGCCTGTTAATTCTTTTATTTGATTGAATTTTCGGTATCTTAGATTGCTTTCATTGACATCGTTTTATAGGTCAATTTTGTTCATTGAGGGAAATTTAGAGACTAAGATCTTTACCGACCCAATATCAGGACTTCCGCGACGGATACGAGAAATTGCTATTCGCCGTGATGGTATGCTTCTCTCTTTTCTCCGTAGATAGCTTATTGTTTGTCGCTCATGTAAATTCGGAGCTTCCGAGGGTAACAGTGTGTCGCATTGCAACTTATGACTTGCTTTAGGAGATGCATAGGGCTTATATCTTCTGTAGGATCATTTTAGGTTCAACCCTTTCACGTAAGATTCTTTTGGAACCCACTGGCCTATCCACTAGTTTCCTCATCAAAAAGGAGGAAAAACACCTATTGATTTCTACAAAGTTGACATGTTAAGGTCAAAGCAAGTAGACCATATTCACTAGCTCTTGTTTATTCCCACTTTGAAATGTGAAAACTCTGTAGCATAAGGCAAGATTGCACTGTTCAGTGGAACAAAGGCATGCATCAGATGACATGGTTTGGTATGCTTCCAACTTCAGTATAGGTTATGGGCCTTCAAGTTTCTCAAGGGGTGAAATAACACAAAATCTATGATACTGTTTCTTGTATGCACATGGTCAGTTGAGTTTAACTATTCTAAAAGTGTATCACATACTCATGCTCCAAATATTGCTCTGTTTAACAACATTGATTGTGTGTCTCTGTGTATATGTGTGTGCATACACCATAATTTGCAAGTTCATATCTTATCAAAAATTGAAGACATTGGAGTTCCTACCGTCCCTTTTCCTGTGAATCATTAGGATCATTACATTCATATTGGATGAAGAGATTTGATTGTAAAAGCCCTGGTTTGAATTTGGTCATTAAACAATACTAAAACAAGTCTCTACCAAATATTTAGTAGCAAAGCTTGTGGGAATATGGAAAAAACAAATAACTTTGGTGTTTCTCATATCCTCTTCTAAGGGTTATTTGCTAATGTACATTGTGCTTCATGAATAATCAAGAATCTTGTCAATGTCCCTCTCGTACGTCCAATTATACCTTTCAAAATAGACAAGCTATGTCTGAGCAAATAGACAAGCTATGTCTGAGTCATATAGTGGAAAGTGCTTTGCTATTCTGTTTACTGAATCTTTATAAGCCACTATCTAGCTGATTTTGTTTCTCAAAGACCGCTGCCATACTCATATATTGGAAAATTGGTTGAAAACTTCCTTCTTGATTGTGTTCTACTTCTAGCTCATTTTCCTTGTTTATAGTGAATTAAAATATTCTTTAAGTGATCGCTTGCCTTACTAATGTTGGATGCGAAAGCTGATCTGTTAGTAACATCAGGTAGTGTATTGTAAGGCCCCCTTTGATAGTTCCACACAATGTTGTAAATAGCATATCACTGCCCGTATTGCACACGACACCAATGCGCATGTATCAGATTGTATGGGCCGGTACAGTATGACATATTTGTGTCTTTTACATTTTCTTAAAAAAACATTACAAAATAATTTTTTTTAGAAAAGGTTACCAAACGATTTTGTAACATGCATAATGTCATTCATCACATGCATTCACAAAAGATAACACTGTCTTAATAAAAGAAATTGGAAAAATCTATACTAATGTTTTAAGCTACTACGGATTGAGAGTCATAGATACTCAAAGTTTCAAATTAAAAATAAATAAAACATAGAAAGCTAGCTATTTTTTTATTCTTCTCCTTGTGTTCCTCTTACTCTTGGTTCTCCATGTTCTTCTCTTCTTGTTTGTATATCTTCTATTTCTTTTAGCATTTGCGCCTTGACTTGTTGAAGCACAATAGAGCAAGGATGTACTTTGATTCCGGTTCCGGCTAAATGATGTCTTACACGGCTAACTCCATCCTTACCTCGGACTTCAAAAATAAAAAAGATAGCCTTCAAAAAGTAGACACCTCATACGATACATTATTGTATCCTATGACACGGGAGCCGTATCACAACATATCTTATGATATAGTGTGATATAACTTGATAAATGGAGCATTGTGATTAAGATATTGATTCAAGTAACGGTGCACGATAAAATCATACCATATCGTATGAAAGTATGCTTTTAGTAACTTTGGTTCCACAACTTTTGAGAAGGTTTTTGAGTTTTACCTACATATACCAGACAACTCCAAAACCCAGATATTATCCACTATGTGTGCGTGAGAGAGAGAGAGTGCATATTAAGTATTAAAAAAAAGTGTTCTAGTTGAGATCAAATACCAAAAAGAAATAATTCCTATTGACTTGAGTCCTCTTCCTTGTAAACGACATATTAAGATGGCACACAATCATTGGTTTTCTAGCTAGAAACCAACTGGATTGACACAAAGGACCAACTAAGATCCCTAAGGGTGTGCTTGATTCATGGTGCCATACCCCTAGTAATATAACTGTGGGCGTAGACCACATGGGCTTATAACCATGGTTCAAGGAACCATGATTTCATGTTTGATTCATAAGTGATGTGGATGCTTGAGTTTTCGTGCAAGGCATGGTAAGTTGGTAACCATACGAGAGAAAGGGAGGTGCTTGGTTTTTCATTTAAACCCCTTAGGTCTAGTTCTCGTGGCCCATGGGGCCCAAGTTTTTGACTCAAATTAGGCCCACATAACCAAAATTCCATGCCAACGACAAATTTTGTGTTTGATTTACAACATAACTTAAACTACGAGCCCCAAAAATCAAAGTCTAGTTCTCCATAAACTTTTTACCAAACACATCTTGATATAGCATTTCAAGGGAATTGAACCTTGATTTTCAGTTCTTGCAATTCCAAGTTTCGTCTTGCATCAAATATGAAGCCTATCATTAGCTTTCATACAAGCCCACTAGGGCCTGGCACCACGAACCAAAGACACTCTAAAGAGTTTAAAAGGATTTGTAAGGCACTATGTTATCAATCGCGGTTAACGATACACTTTTATTTACGATTCAAAAATATTATATTTATAATAAATTCTTTAATTTTAAAAAAAATATCAAGAAGCACATAACCACTTCTTTCATAAATATGAATCAAACTAAATAAACAAATTCTAAGAAAACAAACAACATATTTCATGTAGCATATGCATATTAAATTGTTAAACTTATATTAAAAAACAAAAACATAAATGTAACCAAATTATTCTATACAGTAAGTAGAAGAATTAAAAGAAACTAATATATATTATACTTATTTGCTCAAGTATGGTGACTATAGTCCATGACTCCAATCTAATTTAAACAATGAAACAAATTATACTTACCTACAAAAAAATAGAATAATGTTAGGGTGGACATGTGGACCAATATACCAATTGACCAAAATATTTATAATACTGTTGAACAACAACATTAGCATGCATCAAATATAACAACTAACAACTTAACAATTAATAAGTCCAAAACATAGCATCCATCAAGATTGAAGTGTGATTATAATAGGCACTTAGTGTTTAAGATAAACCAAAAAAACTATTCTATAAGAAACTAATCATGTTCAATCATTTTCAGATGAAGACATGTTCATTTGCTTTCTTTATTTCTTCCATTGCATTCTTAAAAGCTGCTACATTTCCATACTCACTATAATAAAAGTCAGAATAAATAAATTATAAAGAAGTAGAAAAACTAAATTAAGAGGTCAATGTGAATTATGAAACAACTTGATGCTTTGTTGACATTGTCCCTGTTACTATGCGCATGTCCCTGTTAGATTGATAGAAGTATTAGAGAGGAGGAAACAAAGATCACATACGTAAGTGAAGAACAAAATAACATATCCGAAAAAGACTCTTTAACATGGAGGTGTAGTGTGCACATTAGTCTCCATGGAAACTTGACATTAAGAAAGAGAAAGAAGAGGTAGCAAAATTTATTACATGAACGTACATCTTGGCCTAACACTTGGCATATGTAAGGATCTATAGATCAAGTCAATACATATTGGAGAGGTTGCAATGAAAACAAAACAACCACTGGATTAACACAAGAACTGAATATCGTAAAAATGTAAAACACATTGGCATAAGTTATCACATAATAAGATAAAACAAAAGTCACTATTTACTTTCCCATCTGCAGGCTTAGATTCAACTAATAGAGATGCTTACTAAATCCATGGATTAGTCCATGTCTTTAAGGTATTACTAGCACTATGGAGATGATATAGGGTGCAACACTCCATGACAAGTTGATGAGCAGGAGCATAGTCGCTCACTAGAGAGAAAGGGAGAGGGAGAGAGAGAAGTCGATCATCAGGAGCATAGTCGCCTACCAAAGAGAAAAGAGAGACAAAGGGAGAGAGAAGAGAGAAATGGAGAGAGAGAAGTTGATGATTAGGAGCATAGTCACTCACCATAGAGAGAAAGGGAGAGAGAAGAGAGGGAAGAGAAAACGAGAGAGTGAGAATACCATCATTGGAGGAAGGCAAAGGATAGTGGAGGTGCTGGTGGCCATCATCGTATGCGTGGTGGTGGAGAGAGAAAGAGCAGAGATGCACGAGAGAGGGGCACATTATATGTAGGTTATCAATTGGATTGACCCGACCCAACGCACACTAACACAGATATAGCGGACCACTATAGTGGTGTTCATGTCGTAATAGCACCCAGATGGGTCATTGCTAAACCATGCACGTTGTAACATTCTTGGGTCCGCTAAAACACTATAGCCGCTATGCACTATAGCGGCTGCTATAGCATACTATTAATTACTTAGGTGGGGCACATAGGGCTCTCTAGAAAATCAACCTAGAGAAGCAGCCTTGTTGTTGGCCAGGATATTAATGGATAGCTGCTCAAATTAGATAAAGAGTTGAGGTGCGGTGGGGGATAGGTGGAGGAGATTTTCTGAAAGAGCAATACGGTAATGCTAGAGACAAGTACAATAGCCAGGATGGCTCGTTTGTTGAGCCAATAGAGAGGAATATTTCGGGTGAAGAAAGTTAGACCTTTCTTGCTAAAAAATTGAAAGTTTCTAATGTTCCATTCACAAAAATCTAGGAAAAACTTTCCTAGGTTCAATGTCCATATCGGCCCCATCCAAAATATGGATTCAACTTCCATCATGATTATTTTCTGGTGTCATTAGATGAGTCTCTAGATAATCAAAAGTAGATCTAGTGTGTTTCTTCTTACTCTCTTGAATTGCATATAGTTCTTAACTTAAGTCTCTAATTCATTAGCATCATGCTCAAAAGAACTCAGTCCTTGGTCTATGTTTCTTTGTTATGATATAGAGATGGTATGCTTGTCTAAATCTAAAAATAATTTTAGTATCCTACACCAATCTTAAGGAGCATGTAACATCTGTTTTTCATATTTACTTATTGAATATTCTTCAATTTTTTTTCTAATGAAAGAAACCTTTTCCCATTTGAGGGATCACCCTTGCATGACCAGTCTTAAGTTTGGATAAAGAAGGAGGATTGCATTAGTCTTTCAATAACCAACATAAAATTTTGTCGGATTTATTTACCATGAATTCTAGACATTATGAATGTTTCAATGGGGCATTCCCTCTTAGTGATGTAGTGCATAGCTCAAATGCTTAAAAAAGTAAGCAAGGGCCTCTACGTTAATCAATTATAGAGTGAGTTTCCACATCATGGACGAATGTGGATAAAGAAGTTAGGTCTCTTATATTGTCATTCAAATATAGTGAATAAATTATAAAAAGGGTCTTCACATTCTCCGCATGGAAGGATGTAGGGGGAGGGGATACTAAGATTTGTATTGGTACTTGCAATATCATAACATTGTTTGCAAGCTAATGGAAGTGATAGATAATATAATTAGGAGAAAGATTCATATTCTATGTTAGACAAAGTGAGTCATGGAAAAGCAAAAATGTAGGTTTTAAATTTTGGTGCTTAGATAAGAAAAAAGCTCAAAATGGAGTTGATATTATTGTAAATAAAGATTTAAAAGATAGTGTCGTAGACATATAACAATACAATCGAATTATGATGGTAAAATTAGTGTTAGGAGTAAAGGCTTTGAATATAGTTTGTGCTTATACACCTTAAGTAAGACTAAATAACATCATTAAGAAAGACATTTTGAGAGGAGTTGGGTAAGCTAATTTCAAAGAATTCCACAAAGAGATCATTTGTTTGGGAAGAGATTTATATCCATATGTGGGTAAAAAAGCTTTAGGATATCAAGTTATTCATGGAGACTATGACTTTGGGGATTTAAATGAGGAAGGTAAGGAAATTTTAAATTTTGGTATGGATTTTTAGAAAATGAGATGAATATTTAATTACTTATAAGAGTGGCTTTTAGAAACATAAATTATATTTTGCATGTAAGAGAAAAGATAGATCATGCTTTAAGAATGCAAGGTAATTTTAGGAGAAAACGTAACTATCTAACATCGACTTTTAGTTGTGAATTTATAAGTAAAAAAGTGGATACAGAGGCAAAGAGTACATAGAGTTATTTGGGTTAAATAGTTCTTTAGATAGAAAGTTCTTTAAGGAGTTACTTGAAATTATGTAAGTATACCTTCTCAAATGTGGCAAAAGATGTGTTAGGTAAACCTAAGAGGCGTATCGGTACGAGAAGAAGCTTTGTGGTGGAGTGAGGTGGTGTAAGATAAAATTAAGGTGAAGAGAACATGTTAAAAAGCATTGTGTCAATAAGACTAGTGAAACTTAAGAGGTTTATAAGAAATCAAAGAAAGAAACTAAAAAGGTCTCTAGTGAAGCAAAAGTTAAAATTTGACATGATTTATATAAAAGCTCAACTCAAAAGAGGGTAAAAGAAATAATTTTAAATAGCTAAGGCTAGAGATAATAAAAATACGGATCTTACTTTTGTTAGATGTATTAAAGGTGAGGATGTGTAGATTTTAGTGGAATGTGATGATATTAAAAATAGATAAAAAATTATTTTCATAATTTTTTTAACAAAAATATAAGTTCAAGTATTAGCTTAGGAAAACTAATCAAATCAAAAGAGTATATAAACCGCAATTTCTACCGACATATTCAAATGAATGAAGTAAAAAAGACTAACAAATGATGGTTGGTAATTTTTTTACGTCAAACTAAACAATATTCCTAACGCCGCCCATGTAAGGGATCACCTTTGCATGGCCGGTCCCAAGCCCGGATAAAGGATGAGGGTTGTGTTAGGCTTCCGACAACCATCGTAAAATTTTGACAGATTTTTATACCATGGATTACACAAATTATGAGCATTGCTTTGGGGCGTCCCCACCTAGTGACACACTGTATAGTCCGAATGTAGTGAAAAGTAAGCAAGGGTCACTATAATTTCGCTCGGATGTAGTGAATCAATTGAAGAGAGGGTACCCACATCATGGACGGGTGTGGGTAAAGAAGTTAGTCTCGCTATATTGTCACCTGGATGTAGTGAATAAATTATAGAGAGGGTCTCCGCATTTTAAATATGGACGGATGCGGGGGTAAGGAAGCTAGTCCTAGATAATAAGATTCGTATTGGTTCTTGGAATATTGAAACATTGTTCGGTAAGTTAATGGAGGTGGTAGATACTATGATTCAAAGAAAGATTCATATTCTATATTTATAAGTGGGTTGGAGAAAAAGCAAAGGAGATTGAGGATATAGGTTTTAAATTATGGTACTAGGTAAGGAAAAGGCTCGAATAAGAGTTGGTATTATCATAAATAAAGATTTAAAGGATAGCGTAGTAGACAACAATATGGTGATCGAATCATGATGTTGAAAATTAGTGCTAGAAACATAGGTTTTGAATATAGTTTGTGCTTACGCACCCCAAGTAGGACTAGAAGGTAGTATAAATATGGCTTTTTGGGAAGAGTTAGATAATGTGATTCAAAGAATTCCACAAAGGGAGATGATTTTTTTTATGAGGAGACTTAAACCGACTTGTCGATAAAGAGACATTAGGATATCAAGGTATTCATGGAAACTTTGGTTTTAGGGATATAATTGAAGAAGGTAGGGAGATTTTAAATTTTTCTATGGCATTTCATCTCTTTATATAGTCAATACAATCTTTAAAAAACGAGATTAACATTTAATTACTTATAAGAGTGGCTTATCACAAACACAAATTGATTAATTTATTTATAGAAAAAAAGATAGTGCGTGTTGTAAAGATTGCAAGGTAATTACAATAGAAAGCTTAACCACCCAACATCGACTTTTAGTTATGGATTTACAAATAAAAAATGGACAAAGAAGAAAAGAGTGCTTCAAACTATTCATACTAAATGGTGAAACCTCAAAAGCGAGAAAAAAGATATATTTAAACAGAAAGTCGTTCAAGGAGATGCATGGAATTATGTTGGTACACCTTGTGATATGTGAAATAATACGACTATATATATTAGGAAAGTGGCAAAAGATGTGTTAGGTGAATCTAAGGGAGGTGTACCGACACAAAAAGAAGCTTGGTGGTGGAGTGAAGTAGTGTAAAATAAAATCAAGGCAAAGAGAGCATGTTACAAATTACATTATTCTAAGAAAACTAGTAAAACTTTAGAGGCCTATAAGAAAGTAAAGAAGGAAACGAAAAAGATCGTTAGTGAAGCAAAAGCTAAAATTTGGGGATTTATATAAAAAACTTAACTCAAAAAAGGATGAAAGAGATATTTTTAGGATAACTAGGGTTAGAGATAAGAAAACTAAAGATCTTAATTCTATTAGATGCATCAAAGATGATGATGAAAAAATTCTTGTGACAAATGATGATATAAGAAATAAATGGAAAAACTATTTTTATAAGTTTTTCAATGAAAATAAAGATGTTAGTATTAGCTTAGGAGAGTTAGATAAATAAAAAAAGTATATAAACCATAATTTTTACCGACGTATTCAAAAGAATGAAGTCAAAGAGGCTCTTAAACATATGAAGGGTGGTAAATCAATCGGACCAGACAATATTCCTATAGAAGTTTGGAAAATCCTAGGAGAAACAGGAATCACTTGGCTCAAACAACTATTTAATGAAATATTGAGAAACCAAAAGATGCTAAGGAATGGAGAGCGAGTACACTTATACCCATATATATGAACAAGAGAGACATTTAGAATTGTGCGAATTATTGGGGTATCAAGTTAATGAGCCATACTATGAAATTGTGGGAAAGAATTATCGAACGTAGGTTAAGACAAGTATCGAGTACAACGGAGAACCAATTTGGATTCATGCCAGATAGATCTATTGTTGAAGCGATTCACCTTTTGAGACGTCTTATGGAACATTTTAGAGCAAAAAAGAAATTCACATGATATTTATTGATCTAGAAAAAGCTTATCATAGGATACCGAGGGAGGTTCTTTGGAGAACTTTGGAAAAAAGAGGTATCTTATTGACATACATTAACCTTATAAGAGACATGTATGATGTTGCAAAAACATGTGTGAGGACTCACGAAGGATTGACAAACTTCTTTAAAGTTAATATTGGGTTACATCAAGGATCAACTTTAAGTCCATACTTATTTATAATGGTGATTCATGAGTTAACAAAACATATTCAAGATGAAGTACCTTGGTATTTGTTATTTGGAGATGACATTGTGTTAGTTGAGGAGTCTAAGAAAAAAGTTAATAGAAAATTGGAACTATGGAGAGAAATATTAAAAAGTAAAGGCTTTCGACTTGGTAGAACAAAGATAGAATATATGAAATATAAGTTTGATCATTTGGTTACTGTATATGACATAAAAATTAAAATTGGTAGACATTTCATCCCCCCAAAAGGAAAGTTTTAAATAGTTAGGGTCAATTTTTTAGAGTAATGGAAGAATTGATGGAGATATTACGCATAAAATTAATGCTGGTTGGTTAAAATAGAAAGGAGCATCAAGTATTCTTTGTGATAAGAAGATACCATTAATGTTAAAAGGTAAATATTATAGAGCGGCAATTAGACTTGCCATGTTTTATGGTTCTGAGTGTTGGACAGTTAATCATCAACATATACAAAAGATGTCTGTGACAAAAATGAAGATGTTGAGATGGACGAGTGGTCATACAAGAAAAGATCATATGTATAATAAGGTTATTAGAAATAAATTATGTGTGACACCAATAGAGGATAAAATGAGAGAATATCGTTTAAGGTGGTTTGGACATATAGAAAAATCAAAAGAACCTTTAAGAAGATACGAAAAACTAGATTTTGAAAGTATTAAAAGAGGTAGAGGATAACCACAAAAGTGTTGGAAAGAAACAATAAAGAATGATCTAGCTTATTGTGAGTTAATTGCTAACATGGCTCATGATAGGGCTCAGTGGAAACAAAGAATCCATGTAGCCGACCCCGTCAGTATGGAAAAAGACTTAGTTGTTGTTGTTGTTGTTGTACAAACTAAACAATATTCCTATATACAACAACAACAACAACTAAGCCTTTTCCCATACTAGACGGGGTCGGCTACATGGATTCTTTGTTTCCACAGATCTCTATCGTGTGCCATGTTAGCAGTTAACTCCCAATAAGCTAGATCATTCTTTATTGTTTCTTTCCAACACTTTTGTGGTCGTCCTCTACCTCTTTTAATACTTTCCAAATTTAGGTTTTCTAACCTTCTTACAGGTTCTTCTTTTGATCTTCTTTCTATATGTCCAAACCATCTTAAATGATGTTCTCTCATTTTATCCTCTATTGGTGCCACTCCTAATTTGTTTCTAATAACCTCATTATGTATACGGTCTTTTCTTGTATAACCACTCATCCATCTCAACATCTTCATTTCTGTCACAGACATCTTTTGTACATGTTGATGATTAACTGCCCAACACTCAGAACCATAAAACATGGCAGGCCTAACTGCTGCTCTATAATATTTACCTTTTAATTTTAATGGTATCTTCTTATCACAAAGAATACCTGATGCTCCTCTCCATTTTAACCAACCAGCATTAATTCTATGTGTAACATCTCCATCAATTCTTCCATCACTTTGAAAAATTGACCCTAGGTATTTAAAACTTTCCTTTTGGGGAATGCAATGTGTGCCAATTTTAATTTCTATGTCCTCTGAAGTAGCCAAATGATCAAACTTACATTCCATATATTCTGTCTTTGTTCTACTCAGTCGGAGGCCTTTGTTTTCTAATGTTTCTCTCCATAGTTCCAATTTTTCTATTAACTTTTTCCTTAGACTCCTCCACTAATACAATGTCATCTGCAAATAACATACACCAAGGTACTTCATCTTGAATATGTTTTGTTAACTCATCCATCACCATTATAAATAAGTATGGACTTAAAGTTGATCCTTGATGTAACCCAATATTAACTTCAAAGAAGTCTGTCGTTCCTTCATGAGTCCTCACACATGTTTTTGCACCATCATACATGTCTCTTATAAGGTTAATATATGTCAATGGGATACCTCTTTTTCCAAAGTTCTCCAAAGAACCTCCCTCGGTACCCTATCATAAGCTTTTTCTAATCAATAAATATCATGTGAAGGTCTTTCTTTTTTGCTCTAAAATGTTCCATAAGACGTCTCAAAAGGTGAATCGCTTCAATAGTAGATCTACCTGGCATGAATCCAAATTGGTTCTCTGTTGTACTTGATACTTGTCTTAACCTACGTTCAATAATTCTTTCCCATAATTTCATAGTATGACTCATTAACTTGATACCTCGATAATTCGCACAATTTTGAATGTCTCCCTTGTTCTTATATACGGGTATAAGTGTACTTGCTCTCCATTCCTCGGGCATCTTTTGGTTTTTCCATATTTCATTAAATAGTCTTGTGAGCCAAGTGATTCCTATTTCTCCTAGTATTTTCCAAACTTCTATAGGAATATTATCTGTCCTACCGATTTACCACTCTTCATATGTTTAAGAGCCTCTTTGACTTCATTCTTTTGAATACGTCGGTAGAAATTGTGGTTTATATACTTTTGTGACTTGGCTAAATCTCCTAAACTAATACTAACATCTTTATTTTCATTAAAAAGATTATAAAAATAGTTTTTCCATCTATTTCTTATATCATCATTTGCCACTAGAATTTTTTCATCCTCGTCTTTTATGCATCTAACATAATTAAGATCTTTAGTTTTCTTATCTCTAGCCCTAGCTATCCTAAAAATGTCTCTTTCACCCTCTTTTGAGTTGAGTTTTTTATATAAGTCCTCCCAAATCTTAGCTTTTGCTTCACTAACGGCCTTTTTTGCTTCCTTCTTTGCTTTCTTATAAGCTTCTAAAGTTTCACTAGTTTTCTTAGCATAATGTAATTTGTAACATGCCCTCTTTGCCTTGATTTTGTTTTGTACTTCACTCCACCACCAAGCTTCTTTTTGTGCTGGTACACCTCCCTTAGATACCCCTAACACATCTTTCGCCACTTTCCTAATATGTATAGCCATATTGTTCCACATATCAGAGGGTGTGCCAACATAATTCCAAACATCTCCTTGAAGGACTTTTTGTTTAAATATATCTTCTTTCTCACTTTTGAGGTTCCACCATTTAGTCCGAATAGCTCGATGCACTCTTTTCTTCTTTGTCCATTTTTTTATTTGTAAATCCATAACTAAAAGTCGATGTTGGGTGGTTAAGCTTTCTCCTGGAATTACCTTACAATCTTTACAACACGCTCTATCTTTTTTTCTACAAATAAAGTAATCAATTTGTGTTTGTGATAAGCCACTCTTATAAGTAATTAAATGTTCATCTCGTTTTTTGAAGATTGTATTGACTATAAAGAGATCAAATGACATAGCAAAATTTAAAATCTCCCTACCTTCCTCGTTTATATCCCCATAACCAAAGTTTCCATGAATCCCTTGATATCCTAATGCCTCTTTACCGACATGTCCATTTAAATCTCCTCCTAAACAAATCATCTCCCTTTGTGGAATCGTTTGAAACACCTTATCTAACTCTTCCCAAAAAACTGTCTTTATACTATCTTCTAGTCCTACTTGGGGTGCGTAAGCACAAACTATATTCAAAACCTCTACTCCTAACACTAATTTCAATGTCATGATTCGGTCACCATATCGTTGTATGTCTACTACACTCTCCTTTAAATCTTTATTTATGATAATACCAACTCCGTTTCGGGCCTTTTCTTTACCTGAGTACCATAATTTAAAACCTGTATCCTCTATCTCTTTTGCTTTTTCTCCAACCCATTTTGTCTCTTGTAAACATAGAATATGAATCTTTCTCCGAATCATAGTATCTACCACCTCCATTAGCTTACCCGATAATGTTCCGATATTCCAAGAACCAATACGAATCTTATTATCTAGGACTAGCTTCCTTACCCCCCGCATCCGTCCATAATCAAAATGCGGAGACCCTCTCTGAAAATTTTTCACTACATTCGGGCGGCAATGTAGCGGGACTAACTTCTTTACCCACACCCGTCCATGATGTGGGAACCCTCTCTGCAATTGATTCACTACATTCGGGCGAAAATGTAGTGGCCCTTGCTTACTTCTTACTGCATTCGGGCTCTGCAGCACGTCGCTAGGCGGGAACGCCCCAAAGCAATGCTCATAATTTTTGTAATCCATGTTGTAGAAATCCGACGAAGTTTTACGCTGGCTGTCGGAAGCCTAACACAATATTAAGCCTAACACAATATTCCTATATACGTATGAAAAATCTTAGTAGTGCTTGACTTAAAAGATTATTTAATGAAATATGAAGAAACCAAAAGATGCTTAAGAAATGAAAGACTAGTCCAATTATTATACCTATCTATAAGAACAAGAGAGATATTCATAATTGTGCAAATTATCGAGGTATCAAGCTGATGAATCATACTATGAAATTATGAAAAAGAATTATTGAATATAGGTTGACACAAGTATCAAGAATAACAGAGAACTAATTTGGAGTCATGTTAGATAGATGAACTGTTCAAGCGATTCACTTATTGACATACCTTAAGAAACATTTTGGAGAAAAAAGAATCTTTATATGGTATTTATTGATTTAGAAAAAGATTACGATATGGTTTAAAGAGATATTCTTTAAAGAACCTTGGTAAAAAGAGATATCCTATTGAAATACATTGTATGATGGTGTACAAGCATGAGTGAGGACCCATGAATCATATATCAAAGATCAGTAGATTATATGAGGATCAGCTTGAAGTCCATGTTTATTTAGATTAGATTTTAACCAGTTAACAAAACATATTGAAGATGAAGTACCTTGATATATGTTATTTTAGTATATATTATTTGTGGATGATATTGTGCTAATGGATGAGTATAACAAAAAAGTTAATATAAAATTGAAACTATGTGGAGTAATATTAAAAAATAAATGCTTTTGACTTGGTAAAACAAAGATAAAAATATGGAATGTAATTTTGACCATTTGGTTACTTTAGACGACATAAAAATTAAGATTGACACATGTTGCAACTCTTCTAAGGAAAGTTTTAAATACTTAGGGTCAGTTTTTCAAAGTGAGGTAAAAGCTGATGGAGATGTTATGTATATAATTGATGTAAGTTGGTTAAAATGAAGAGGTGCATCAGGTATTCTATATGACAGGAAGATAGTATTAAAATTGAAAGGTAAATATTGTAGAGCATCAATTAGACCCGCTATGTTTTATGGTTGAGTGTTGGTCAGTTAATCATCAATATGTACAAAAGATGTTCGTAGCATAAATGAAGATGTTGAGATGAAAGGAAAGACCATATATATGAAATGAGATTATTAGAAACAAATTAGGAGTGACACCAATAGATAATAAAATGAGAGAAAATCGTTTAGGATGGTTTGAACACAGAAGGATGATGAAGAATAGCTCCGGTAAGAAGGCATGAGAAACTAGATTGTGAAAATGTTAAAAAAAAGAAAAAGAAGACCACAAAATTATTGGAAGAAAATAATAACAATAATCTTGCTATGTTAACTGTTAACATTGTATATGATCAGGCTCTATGGAAATGAAGAATCTATATATAGCCGATCCTATCTAATACGGGGAAAAGGTTTAGTTGTTGTAATGAAATAATGAAATAGCTATGTCCTTCGTTTAGTATTTGTTACTGAAATAGCTTAAAGCTATCCTTGTTTACGAACGGATTTTACAGGCCGAATTGTATTCTTGGGTAAAGAAGACGATATTGGGGAACCCCCTGCATCAAGTGTAAGAGCGGTTGGCTACTTTTAATGCAAAACCAAGTATTGGACAAGAAGCTGCAGTGCACCAGATCTTAATGGCTTCAATTGTTACTGTCTCTCTCTCTCTCTATAGATAGAGAAAGAGGGTAATGTTCTCAACAGGGAGAGGCACCCAGCTACAAAAGGAACTCTGGGCCAGAACTTATTTTCCTTTCATTTGAGAATACTGGCAACACTAAAGCTTGTTTCTGCTGGTTGGTTCACTTTGGTGGTTTATCGCTTCTAATGTGCTTGATTTACCTCCATATTTGTTGTTTCCTTGCAAACAAATTATTATCTTTCAAGTTAATCAGTTTTTACAAGCTATCTACGGATTAAGTACATGGAAGAGACTGGGAGTTCTTGGTGGTTGAGTGATCTTTTTGATAAGCTGCCATAGATTTTTGGGAACTTCATATCGTTTGCTTCTAATTGTCAAAAATGAATAACCCGTTCTATATGGTAACTCATGGCCTGTAAAGAGCAGCTTAATAAGGCCCCTGTTGTAAATCATTCAGTGAACCATGTTCAACTTCGTAAGCCGACAGCATCTTGCTGAAACTAGTCAGCAAATATGCCTATGGGAGAGCATTAGATATGGATTTCTTCTAAATTTGCAAGATAGGATTAAGCAGAACTGATAAATTACAAGGTTTACAATGAGCTCAAGATGGAATCATCTCAGACTAGAACAAACTTCATCTTCGTTGGCTGGTCTAGTTTTGTATTAGAGATGGCATCTAGATAAAAAATGAGCTCAAGTTTCTTTCTCCAGAAGAAATGGGATACAACCCAATGCTTATGTGCTATTTTGGCTTCGTTATGCCATAGATGATCTGGCTAAAACACCGGCCAACTCGCACTTGAATAGACGCTGCAGTACCCTCCCTACCAGTTATACTGTAGAGAATCCCATTGGCAATTCTACTCCTAACCGTCTGTCTGTGAGGTTGCCTCATCACTACACTATGGTAATGCAGCAACTTCTGAAGTTGTTTAGTCATTATTTTACAATGTAAAGAAACTTGAGGCGCACTCTTAACATGTTTGTCCTTTACATAATTTCTTCTTATTCGGTCAGTTACTTTCAAAGGCAAATATGTTGGTTTCACTCAAATAAGCTTTGCATAGTGCAGATAGGGTCTGCTTCTTTTATTTCGAATACCGGCTCAACCCTTGGACCTCTTCAATGATGCCAAACTGATCCAACCTGTTGGCGGATTCTACATGGCTTTATTTGCAAGACCGTGTAGTGCAGAATTTGATGCCTGATTTTTCACACCCTTTGTTATCACTCAAAGTTTTGCCGTACAGAATCGGCAACACAGAGCGCTTGGCGGTCAGCCGTGGTGGGGATCGGTATATAAGAGCGTTATTCACAGACTAACGAATCAGGAAGAATGAAAGCTGTTTGTCGGTTGGTTGTAGTAGGAATTGGCAAAATAAGAGCGCTGCTTGTTGAACTAGTGAATCTCGGACATCCGCTGTTGATGTAATCTGCGGTGCAACGGCTAAACGTCCACATTGAAGTTGTCCCTCATCGTGAAACTAGATGCTGTTTCAAAACTGATTTGAGTAGCGGTGGGATGCTGCGACACCACCCCGAGAAGTGGTACAGTGTAAAACCACTCTGATCAATGGTGGTTGTGGATCGTGGGTACGGTACAAAACCACTCGAGTCGTGTGTACTGTGCAAAACCACCTCAAGGTGTAGTGGTTACAAATTGTAGGAGCAATAAACCATAAATCGTGTGTGCCGTTGCCAGGTATGATAAATGTTCAAAAAGTGTCCACATCCGTGTAGTGCCGAAGACAAGTATAAAAGAGGCAAAGCAGAAAGAGGAGAAGACAAGACATAAAGAACAATAAAGAAAATATCACTAGAATTAGAACTATTTTTCTGTAGCTCTCAATTAGGAATCGTACTCTAGAGTCACACCCACCGTTTTCATACTACCCGTGCCTCCCATGTACGGGCAGCTTTCTAGAAATGGTATGTCGGATGTCTTCCTGGAATCAAGCTACTTAAGGACCCACCTATTCAGCCGCACCAAGTCAATCTATACATCATCTCATTTGCTATCAATCGATATAGGAAGGAGGTCGTTAAAAGTCTCGACTCAGTCTCCTATCATGCCGTATCTTGGCAACAGTGCGGGCCTGTTGGAGGAAGGTTCGATTTTCCGAGGCAATACTCTTAAAAAGAAAATCATCTTGCCTAGTTTGTCGTCCTAACCACCGCCTTTCATCACCATCTTAGCCCATTTGCTAGCCACCATCCTTCAGTCGCTCATGAATGCCACCATCCTAATCCAAGCTCATTGAAACCACCATCATCCGCCTTGACCCTGTCAGGACTGCCTATTGCAGCTCCTTCCATCCACCATCGTCATTTACTTCCTTGTCACCTTCACCCAACTCCATCCCACCACCAGCTATTATCACCAACCACTAACTTGCAAAACTTTTGGATATTTTAACACGTTTACTTCTCCTTGGTTCAAGTATTTCCTTAGAGTCATTTGATATGGAAATAACACATTCAAGGTTATCTTCATATTTGCCATTCTTTTTACATGATGGGAAATGAAACTAGTAGTAGGGTAATCTCTAGAAGATACGCTTTAGGACACACCATTCTTCATGAAGAGCACATTAACAAAGAATATCGTATCACAAAGTTCTACAATTGTGTTGATATCTACACTAGATAAATAAAGTTTAATGACAAAAAATCTGTATGCATAGCTAGTCTCTACATAACCCAAAAATATAATATCAACAATCTTATGTCCTAATTTCTTTCTCTTATGTTTTAGGATAAATACTTTTGTAAGATATGCCTATACTTTGAGGTATTTGAGACTGATCTTTTGACCCTTATAGAATTCAAATGAATTACTTTTTTCCTTATGTTTATGAGAAACTCTATTTATAATATGGTAAACTGTATTGAAAACTTCACCTACATGTATGTATGGACTTGAACTCTATAGTAAAACATTAGCCATATCACATGATTCTATTTTTCTATTAAACTATCATATTAGGTTGTAGTAAATAGGGAGCAATAACCTCATATACAGTACTGATATTTTGGTAATATTTTTGAAAAAGGTTTGAGGTATATTCTTCTCCCCTATCATACTTTAATAATTTAAGTACCCTATCAATTTGTTTTGTGCTTCATTTATAAATTTAAAATTTTCTAAAGTTCCATCTTCACTTTTAAGTAAGTAAACATAGTAAAATTTACTACAATCATCAAAGAATGTAATGAAGTATCTTTTATTATTTTTAGTTGTTATTTCATTGAATTCACAAATGTCAATATACACTAAATCCGAAATTTCAAAATTTTGGCCAACCATATGGAAAGGTTTCCTAGATTACTTCGTCTGCATATATATTTCATATTTATGCTTTCTATCTATTTTAGTCTTAGGAATAAAATTTAAATTTATTATTCATTTTAAGAGATCACCCTTGCATGGCCGATCCCAAGCCTGAATAAAGGAGGAGGGTTGTATTAGGCTTCTGACAACTAGCGTAAAACTTTGTCAGACTTATCTACTATGGATTCTACAATTTATAAGCATTGCGTTGAGCGTTCTCTCTTAGTGACACTCAATAGAGCTTGAATGCAATGAAAAGTAAGTAAGAACCTCTACATCTTCACTTAGATGTAGTGAATCAATTGCAGAGAGGGTTCATACATCATGTACGGGTGTGGGTAAATAAGTTAGTTCCGTTATATTGTTGCTTGAATGTGGTGAAAAAGTTACAACAAGGGTCTCTGTGGCAAAGTGAACATTGAGAATATTAGAGACAAAGTGAATATTACAAAGTGAATATTAGAGACAAAGAGAATATTACAGAATGAATAGAAGCGGGGTAAGGAAGCTAGTCCTAGATAATAAGAATCGTATTGGTACTTGGAATATTAGAATATTGACCTACAAGTTAATCGAGGTGATAGATACTATAATTCGAAGAAAGATTCACATTTTATGTTTATAAGAGACAAAGTGAGTTGGAGAAAAAGTAAAGGAGAATGAGAATATAAGTTTTAAATTATAGTACTTAGGAAAGAAAAATGCTCAAAATAGAGTCAATATTATTATAAATAAAAATTTAAAAAATAGTGTAGTAGACATACAACGATATGATGACCGAATTATGATGGTAAAATTAGTGTTAGGAGTAGAGGCTTTGAATATACTTTGTGCTTATGTACCACCCTAAATAAGATTAGAAGATAGTATAAAGAAGGCTTTTTGGGAGGAGTTAGATAATATAAGGCAATTCAAAGAATTTCACAAAGGAAGATGATTTGTTTAGGAGGAGACTTAAATGGACATGTAAGTAAAGATGCATTAGGATATCAAGTTATTCATAAAAGCTATGGTTTTGAGGATATAAATGAGAAGGGTAGGGAGATTTTAAATTTTGCTATGGCTTTTGATATCTTTATAGCCAATTCAATTTTCAAAAAACAAGATGAACATTTAATAACTTATAAACGTGTCTTGTCACAATACACAAATTGATTATTTTGTTTATATGAAAGGTTCACATTCTATGTTTAGAAGAGACAAAGTGAGTTGGAGAAAAAGGAAAGGAGAATGAGAATAAATGTTTTAAATTATGACACTTGGAAAAGGAAAAGGCACAAAATGGAGTTGGTATTATCATAAATAAGGATTTAAAGGATATTGTAGTAGACATACAATAATATGATGACCAAATTATGATGTTGAAATTAGTGTTAGGAGTAGAGGCTTTGAATATAGTTTGTGCCTATGCACTCCAAGTAAGATTAGAAGATAGTATAAAGAAAGTTTTTTGCGAGCAGTTAGATAAAATAATTCAAAGAATTCTACAAACGTAGATGATTTATTTGGGAGGAAACTCAAATGGACAAAATTTGAAAGCAAGAAAAGAAGCAAAAAGTTCGTTAGTAAATCAAATGCCAAAATTTGAGAGTATTTATATAAAAAGCATAATTGAAAAGAAGGTAAAAGACATATTTTTAGGATAGCTAAGACTAAAGATAAAAAACTAAGGATCTTACTTTTGTTAGATGCATCAAAGATGAGGATGAGAAAATTTTAGTGGCAAATGAAGATATCACAAATAGTATAGAAAAATTATTTCTATAAGCTTTTAATGAAAATACAGATTTTAGTATTAGCTTAGGAGAGTTAGCCAAATCATAAAAGTATACAAACCACAATTTCTATCGGCATATTCAAAAGAATGAAGTCAAAGAGACTCTTAAATATATAAAGGTTGGTAAATCTCTAGGACCAAATAATATTCCTATAGAAGTATGAAAAATCCTATGAGAGATGGGGCTCACTTTGCTCATAAGACTATTTAGTGAAATATGGAGAACACAAAAGATGCAAGAACAAGTGAGGCATTCATAATTGTTTAAATTATCGAGATATTAAGTTAATGAGTCATACTATGAAATTATGAGAAAGAATTATCAAGTGTAGATTAAGATAAGTATCAAGTACAATACATAATCAATTCAGATTTATGCTCGACAAATCTACTATTGAAGCGATTCACCTATTGAAACATCTTATGGAACATTTTAGAATAAGAAAGAAGAACCTTCATATCATATTTATTGATGTAGAAAAATCTTACAATAGGGTGCCAAGATATGTTCTTTTGTAAATTTTGAAAAAGAGAGGTAACCCATTGACATAAATAAATCTTATAAGAGACATGTATGATAGTGCAAAAACATGTTTGAGGACTCATGAAAGAATGACAAACTCCTTTGAAGTTAATATTGGGTTACATCAAGGATCAACTTAAAATGTATATTATTTATATTGGTCATTGATGAGTTAACAAAATATATTAAAGATGAAGTTTATCATACCTTGTAATGAAACATATTTAAATCTATATTTATTTATTCCGGGTTACATTATTGTCTATAATTTAGTAATGTGACTCATAAAAAAAAAGAGTTTGGGTTTAAGAGATAGATACTCGTTGCTGATTCCAAGTACAATGATCACTATGTTGACCATAGCTTTCTCAATGACTATAGGTTTTTTGGCTGTCTTAAAGGGAAACTCCCTAACCCAATGTCCAACCTGACCATAAATCGATCATGATTTTATTTTTAGGTTTCTTTTGGATCTTGACTTATGGTTTATACTTTGCCTTTTATTTTTCTTTAGGATCATTAATCTTGTTCTTTCTGATCATAAGTTCACTTTAGGGTTGCTATCAACAAAAGTAATTACTTATATGACTTTTATACTCTTTCTCAATTGCTATGTATATCATAAGATCAATAAGGGTCAAATTATCCTTTTTATGTTTGAGATCTAGGACAAAGTCCTCTCAAGACTTAGGAAACTTCTCAATAATATAAATAATAATAAACTTATCAAAAAGCTTCATATAATCTTCTTGAAGACCATGACATAAAAATAGAAACTCTTGCACCTGTTCAGTCACATATATCTTCTCTACCATTTGATATTTCAAAAACTTAGCCATGAAATATTTTTCGATACCGAGGTCTTCAATATTGTATTTTTGATCCAAGGCAACCGATAGATTTTTCACTATCATGAAAAGAGAAGAACTATATATGTCGAATAGAATATTCAACTAACAAAATACAATAATGATACAAAGCGTCTTCCTTTCACTTGATGATTTTATATGAGCTATATGGTTAGAAATATCAAGTTGAAAACAATTTGACTCAATGAATGTATGCATCTATAACATGGTCAACCAAATTTTCATACGTTGCTAACATTTTTAGTGAGGGTCAACAAATTTTTCTAGCATCAAGGTCATATCAACCTTAGGTAAGAGAGAAATAGATGTTGGCATGTTAACTACAACAGATTTCTCTAAGAATGTTGGATGAAACTGTCTGACTATATGCATAAATAAATAGTACGCAACAAACATTAATATTTCGACATCAACCAAAACTGTAGATCTAGAGAAACCCATAGCAAATAATGCAAGGATAAAAAAAATAGAATAAAATAAGTGAACAAACTTATATGATAAAGTTATCCTCACATACTTGCCTTAGAGAAATCAATGTCCCGCTATTAAGTATGTATGTGTACCAATGCCTTTCTCAAAAGATAAAACAATCACACAACGAGAGCATGTACCTCAACTTGAGTTGTCTTCGATCATTGCCTCAATCACATGCTACATGGAGAGTAGGAACAATCATTGTAAAAAGCACAAAAAACAGGGAGAGGAAGCAAAAAACATGAGAGAAAATAGTCTCTATTCAATTTTCTTAAGCACATCCTTGGATCTGTCCCGTAACCACCTTTTTGTCAGAGAGAGCGCATTTGACCATTAGGAAAATCTTGTGAAAAACACAGGAAATAAGAAGAGGAAGCAGAGAACATGAGAGAGCAATCTCCTCATATCCACCCCACAGGTCCGTTCTGTAACTACGTTTTTGTGAGAAAAGGCTCATTTAACCGTTGGATCAAAAGGTTTTTGTGTAAAAAGAATACTAACACCAAAGATAATTCGCAAGTCCGAGCTCAGCCTAAACACATGTGTGATCATCCATGTCCTACCCAAGCTTTTTGAACTAAGGTTTAAGAGTTACCATCTATATTAAAAAACATGATGAATTCTTTCAACCCTCAATATGGTACTAAAGAATACACATTGATATTCAGATGTGTAAACCCCTCACATATACATGACTTTTAACACTTTTGGACTTTCACCTTTATCAAAAATATATTATATTAAGCATTTATGAATACTTATAATGAACTAAATATAATTAATGTTACATGAACTTAATTAGGTCCAACCATCATTAATTAGCTATTAAGTCTAACACTCTTCATATTGGTGCATGCAACCTTCCTAGCTTGCCTTTTCCATTTCCTGGTCTTTGTAACACCCTTGCCGTATTTTCCTTGGAAACATCGACCTCCCTCTATAAGAAAGTTCAACCTTCATGTTTTCTACATTGCTTATGGAGGCCTGTACCTCTCTGTTATTGTTAACAGAGGGATGGTAAATGAGCTGAATGAACCAAACCAACCATGTTGGTTATTTGGTTCATTTTCGATGCAAACAAGCTGAACTGGAGTAGCCAAACATACTCTCTTATGACATATTTAGGAATGATATCCATCACTTTATGAACCAAGCCGAACAAAGTAGACAGAGAGGTTTTCTCAAGAAAAAACTTCAGATTAGAACCTTATAGCATACTAAAAATCTATATTAGTACCTTTTATTCACTTTATTTGAATGATTAATAAAATATCCATGTAGTCGACCCCATCTAGTATGAGTAACTTGATTATTGTTGTATTTGAATGACTAATAATTTAAAACTTATCAATTTAATACCATATTATTCATGCATAATATGAAGTCTGATGTGACTGACAAAAAATACTAACATAACACTAGGTGCTGATATAATAACGATGCGGCATATATCTCTGACACATGCCTAATATAGAGCTAGCATCTCACGTAAAACTGTATGTATCTCCATTTATTTACCTTACAGTACCATTACCTGCATGATTTAAGTACAAATTTTGAAATCATCATTTGACCAGCTTTCACATGCCAAATTGAGTTTCCAGATCGTATGCTTTAACAAACCGAACATGAACAAAGTAGCCCAAACCAAGTCAAAACTATGAGTGGCTTCGTTCAGTTGATTCTTTTTTTACTTGGGAACCCCATCTGACAGCATTCATCACAACCGTTCACATTATTGCTGCAAGTAGAACAACTATTTCATGCTTTTAATAATGCTCCCAACCACCCAACACCCCAACTGTATTGATTCCTTCCTCTATGCTCGCTCTCCAGCATTAGTTCAAGTTATTTCAAAATAAAGTCCAACATCCAAAAATAACTGGAAAGAGCGGGAGCCTTTTTAGTCCCCATGCTGCAATTGGTGCTAATGTGGACAAGGAAGAGAGCGTGGGTCCATGCTCTCCTCGTATGAAATATATATGAAGAAGCCTTTATATATATATATATATATATATATCTTCATTCATACTTAAATTATCTCAAACATTTTTAATGTTCGATCCATGCGATCAATGGTGAAGATTTGAATCTAAAAAACAACAATATACCATTGTACTTTCCACAATCGTATTTAATGTACAATAATATAATCTCTTGTTGGATTCAAATCTCACGTCATCACGTGAATCAAACAATGAATATGTTAGAGTAGATTTAAGCACGGATTTATTGAACATATACACTATCTCATATATATATATATATATAGGGAGTAGTAGTTACATAATGTTTAAAGTGTTTGATCTTAAACATCTCCATCTCCACCATTCGATATTTGAAATCAATAGTAGAGATTTGAATTATTTTTTATTTAATGTACTTGATGCATTAAATGTAAAGTATAAAAATACAACAATACTCTTAATTTAAATCTTAAATGATGTATTAGATATAATGTATAAAAGTGCAATAATATTTTTAATTCAAATCTCTATCGGTGATCTCAAATATCGAGTAATAGAGATATTTATGCAAGATTATGTTGTGAAATATGCATTTACTACTTATATATAGAGAGAGCATAGTCCTTGTGCATATTTATCCACGCTAAAATCTCCTTAGAGGTCTACACCATTTCTTTTAAATCAAAATGTTGAGATCTTTAAAGCATAAACCAAAATGATACCATTTGACTTTTTAAGTATAAATTTCAACTATTGATATCATTGGTCAAACAATTGAGATGTTTCAGGATGTTTGAACATAGATGACTCTCTCTCTCTCCCTATATGTTCAAATTATATATACTATTTTATATATTTATAATATCTCATAAAGGTAGAAGAAAAACCCTTGTTCGCTGATTAAGTAATAACCTCAACATTTTATGAAATGCCCTTGTCAAGGAATACTAAATTATCTTTAAGTTATAATTTTTAATTATAAGAGATTTAAAATACTTGGTGCAGCATCCCATTAGAAATGTGGATGCGATTCATTTAAATGGGTAACCATGCAGGAAGGTTTAGCAAGAACAACGAGCTTACAACCTTTATGAACTCACAACAAAGTTAATATAAAAACTGTATATAGCTCTTTGGGAATACCCAAAAATCAGATTAACAAAAATGAGGGAAAATAGGAAAAAATGCTGAATTTAGTAGAGATGGCATCCAAAGCAGTTGCAAGTTTTAGGGATGAAAGAACAAAAGCCAAAGGGTCTATGTGGTAAGTTGCAGGCTATGGCGTAGCAGCAAGGAGACAGGAAACAGATGCGCCTTGCTCCACCGCAGCAAGTACAGAGAGCACAGATCTGAAAAGCGTCGAGTCTCCTCCTACTCTCATTGAAAAATGGCCCTATCGTTGCCCCTTCAACAGGTACAAATTCTGAGGAAACATTTGAATCCACCTTCAATTGATCAAGCACAGCACAAGATTGTCAACCTTTTCCATTTTAAAAATAACCAAAAACCAAAACCAAGATTTATCCGACACTAAGTTGCGTCTGCTACATGGATTAATTGTCGACATTGAGCTCGATTATAATCTTCAAACTGTCAAGAGTGAGCTGTGAAACGTTCATAAAAAATGCAAGGATACTATTAGAAAGAAGAATCATTCACCAAGGATACTATCAATTATTGTGAAGTCCAGTAACAGTTCAAGGCAAAATAGAAGACACCCACTAAATAAAAATGCTCTCAATAACTTCCATTTATGAAAGAAAATATATAAACAACCGATTTAATCTGTTATAAGCTAAATGGCTACGGACTAATTCATGGGCGAGTGCCTCACCTGAAATCCGAAGGAAAAAAATCTATATATGAAAGAACCTATACAGATACCTTCACCTGAACTTCACCTAACTAAAATTCGCCTCTCGTAAAAAGCTTTTCTAAATGAGTTCAATGTTTCTCCATCATTGTCAAATTTCAGTTTCAAGCAGAACTATGCACTCTGCTTGGGTCATCTCCATGAAGCCGCAGTTTTTCCCACAATAAAGTATTGCAGAAAAGCAGGTCATACTGAGGAGCAGTGGCGGATCTACATTCCACCGAGGTAGGACGTCTACCCCGCCCGAAATTCTGACAGAACCAACAAAGCTATAGCCAACGGATGCATCCGTAGATTATAATATACAGTTCACACCACCCTAAACAGTTCTGCAGGCTATTCGCTCCACCCTTACAGAAAGAAAAGATTCCAAAAGGTCCAGAATCCAAAGAGAAATGCATTGTCCAAGCAATCATGAGCTCATCATTAAGAGGAGCAACAGAAAGGAAAAAGAAAAAGAAAAAGAAAAAGAAAAAGCCAGCAGCCATCAGGAACTTACCGGGGAGCAGCTTCCATGGTTAAGTCCAGAAGCAGCGAGAAAAAGAAGAAGAAGAAGCAGTAGGTGTGTGACGAACCTTTCAGCCATGGGTACAGTAATATCTGCCCCTTGCAGAGAGGAAGAGAGTGGTGGTTCAAAAATGCGGGAAAGCACAGTGTGGGGTTGGAGTGGGGGAGCCAGATAGGGACAATTGATTATGTGATATGGGGATATGATGAGTGGCCTTCATTTTCTCCCTTGATTTTTGAGGAATCTACAATAAACCACCTATTTTTAGATGGATATTTGTTATCAATGTCTAACGCTTGACTGACTGCTCTTAGAAGAAAGAGTGTACTGGTAAACTAGACGAACCACTCACAGATCAGCTTGTTTATGAAGAATTCAGAAAGAAAATTGTAGAGTATTAATTTGGTCAAACCAAATCAACAAGAACTTTTGTTTATAAAGAATTTATGTATTGAACTTAAGGGTTAACTGTATTGAGCAAGTTGGTGCTTCATTTGTTTGCTCATTCGACTTTACCGAACAAACCCATTCTCAGCAAAGGAATCGAGTACGAACTACTTCATGTAAATGACACGAGTCGGGTTCATCATGTTTACCAACCCGAACAAAGAGTATTGTGTCAGGCAGCTCTGTAAATAATATATCAGCTAGGTGGGTTTTGCAAATTTGTCTAGATCCTCACTTTACAAATGAAGTCCCTATAGAACTTGATGTTTCAAGCCAGCAGTAGCAGATTCAGAAATCATCTTAGAGTGGGGCTAATAGCCTATTGAACTGTTTAGGATGGGGTGAACTATGAAAGGATTCATTCATGGGCTATAGTTATTTGTTGATATTTCAAATTTCGGGTGGGGCGGATGCCCCCACTTCGGCTCAATGTAGATCCGCCGTGATGCTGGGACCATCCATTGTTTCTCTTGGTGATAACTTGAAAGACATCATCATGGTCGTCGTCATCTTTTGCTTGATAAAATTACTGGATTCTAACCATGGGAAAAGGATTCGGAGGAAAAGGATTCCAATTGAATGTGAATGAAATGTTGCATAGCAAGCTCGCAAAGAAAATGAAGGGCACAAAGAGCCTTCCAAAAAGCAGACAACTGGAAATGCCTGCACAGAGTTCAACTTTCTCAGTTTTGGGTCCGGGTGGATCCTCACCTTCGTTAGATGCTGACAAGATCATGGACTCACGACTCAAATGATTGCGAAGAACTGCTGGATAGGCATCATTGGTCCAATACGCCACTAATATCAGATTGCAATTGCGTCCCATTATGCATGATGAAATTTCTGAAACAAACAGTTGGTGAGTACAGCATTCTTGATTCTGCTCTATTTCGCAATTTGTGATAAAAGACGGTGAAGTTTCACATTGGTCGTCCACTATCTAATTTTTCTCGCCGAAATGGGACACCTTAAAATGACAGAAAGATCCTATAGTTAGATGAGATGTGGGGCGTGCGAGAGGGCGCTAACCTCTGCCATGGAGAAGATCAGGTGTGTTGTGGTCCTTGAGAATCCGATTGAGCATATCCAAATGAGAACTGCTCATAATTGGAGTACTAACGGCTTTCTTAAGCTCTTCCCGAGCCTTTTATAGGTTTTTGTGAGCTTCCTGGAGCTCCTGCCAAAGTTCGGATCCAATTCGAGTTGAAAACCAAAAAGGACCCGAGTTCAAGTCTCTTCAAAGCAGAAATCAGATGGGTTGTGGATTGCTTGACAAAGGCAGAAATCTGGCCTCTCTAAATACAACTATGATTGATGCGATTTTTGATGTGTTAGATTCCAAACACAGAGGGATACCCAACCAACCAAAAATCTGCCGATTTGGACAAGAATTTGGATATTTTGGTGATTTTTCTAATCCTACTTGGATTTAGTCGGCACCCTGGTCATAGATTTTCTCATAGGGTCATCTTGTTTTTGTTATGACTCCTTGTCCGACCTCTAATTCAAGACCAAAAATATGTCAATTTGGATTATAAACAGCCGCGTTACACGAGAAGGTATGTTTGGCCGGCTGAAGCCTCAGGTGCTTTTGACAAGATCTACTTGTTTTAATAATATCTTAGCTGTCCGACATCATATTCAAGTTATTCTTGGTTTTCAAAAAGTAGACAAGACAAGCTTTCTAGATATTCAAGAATCATGTAAATACACCTAGAGTTACATTTTTGGGGAATTTGTCAGCTTAGGGTAGATTATGGTAGAATGACAGTAGTAGGTTTTACTATTAACTTGTACAACAAAGGGCCAAGGTGGGAGCATACCCTGGTAGGATCCGACTTCAAGCTATCAGTCTACGCGACCTGTGCTGACAGGTTCATGAGTGAATCGAAACTCTCGGATGCAACTTCCTTCCTTTATGTCAGGGAGTCGCTATAGTAATAGCTCAACTCATGATACAGCCTCGTGCAACCAAGAGCTAGCGATCGATCTTATAATTTCGGTATTTCACAACAATAGGGTAGAGTCAAAAGATTAAACCAGCTCTAAGACTTTTTGAATATTTTCATTTAGTGTTCTTTGGGCTGGACACTTGAACAACACTTATAATTTTGGGTTAGAATTATCAAATCAGATTTTGATGCGATATATATATAAGCATATTCTATAACTTTTAAGTAGTGGGAAAGACCAACCCTCTCAAATAGGTGTGTTCAAAGAACCGATGAAACCGAACTAAACCACTAGAATCAAATGCAACCCTCCTAAGTAGGTGTGTTCAAAGAACATATCAAATTGAACCAAACAACTAAAACTGAATGAAACCGGTATCCTGGCTCAGTTCCAAATGTTAACCTGATACGGTTAGGTTTGGTTTGGTTTTAACAGGAAAAATTCTCACAGTTCACTTCACAGTTCCAAGGTCGGAATCCAACCTTCTTACATGATATATATAAGCATATTCTATAACTTTTAAGTTTATCTAGAATTTGAATATGGTGTTCCTTCACATTGATTATTTGTTATAAACCCTCACATATTAGCATAATATGAAATACATTGAACCATAGATCTGAACTGAATCAAACTGGAACCATGGTCTTATCTGGTTCAAGCCTATGTATTAAAGATTTGGTTGGTTAACCAAAAGTTCAGAACCAATTATATTGGTTTGCATCGAGATTGGGACTAGAACCAAATCAAACTGGACCATGAACACCCACACTCTCAAGGACGGGGCAGATTGGATACCAATGAGCTGATGCAGCCCCGCATAGTACCTGGATCGTGTCCCACAAGCATCACAGAGGCAACCAAAACCCGAACCAAGGCCTTATCTTGCACTAAGTGAGGTTAGCTACAAGATTGAAGGAAAATTAATCATCTTTACTTGAAGATCTCAGTTCATTTATCGTCTCGTTTAGATCACTTTTAGGAGAGGAAATCACAGCTTTAAGTAGCGTCCTTGTGAAGTAGTATGAAGCAGAACTGTAAGGATGCGGTCTAACAAAGCAGAACTTCAAGGGTCCTAAGCACAAGTTTCAGACGATGTCATCCAAATAGCTTTAAAAACATGGCCAGATTCATGTCCAGTTTGTCGGGCTAGTAGTCCGTCTCGGTAAGAAATCCGCTAAACCTATAGAGCACATAAGATTGAGAACGAGAACCATTTGTGGTTGACAAAATGAGAACGGAGCTGCTTGTGGTTCTGTCAGTTCAGTTCCACATCGGACATGAGTCGGTTCGTAAAGCTTTTAGTAAGAGCTGGACACGAACAATGTGCGTTCAGTTCACCTCAACTCATCTCGCATAAACTTGTCTAGTCAAGTATGTAGAAGTTCTTGCTCTATTCAGCTCAGCTTGTATAAACTCGTTAAGTATAACAGTTTGTATACATATAGATGATATAGTGACTTGTTATACATTCTAAAAGAGTACAAGAATTTAATTATATTTAATGAACAAGTAAAATTCATAAAACATCTACTAAAGTTACATTTTCAACTTTAACTATTTGGTTCATGTTCGGCTGGAACCAAACCAGCTAATCTACGAGATCTTGAACTGATGATGAACAACCCATAAGCAGCCCTGTTCAGTTTGTTCGGTTCGCTTATCACTCCGAACCTAATTGGAGTGCAAACACGCCCACTGAAGCGCATCAAGAGCAACAGCTCACTCGACTAGGGGGTCATCTCCCACACGGAAAGTTGCCAGTTCGATACCTGCGACATGCATCTAGAATTGGCCTCAAGATTATACCCAAAAAAGGGGGAGAAGCTCACTGATTAAAATGCGTCCATGTCTCCCTATGGGTGATGTGAAGTGTCACTTTCAGGACCTATAAGGAGAAAGTACAACTACTAAGCTTTTCCCATATACTAGATGAGGACCTATAAGAAGAAAGTAAGATTCAAAAATGGATGCCGGCAGCCGGAAATGGAAGCTTTTCGTCAGTTCCGCCGACAATGTGATGGTCGGGACCGGGTCTACTACTCGCATGTGTTTCCCAATTTGATCATTTCCTTCAAAACGTAAATTTCACAACCACTGTGGAGCGTAGCAGAAATTTTTGGCTTTCTGGTTGGCCTTTGTGTGTCTTACCTTATTGCAGCAACGTTCCGGTATCAGCATAGGTCGTCTTTTCTTATGATTTCTCCAGCACTACTCATTTGAACTTTAAAAAGGTAAGATTCACAAATTTACTCTCCCTTTGGTGTTAGTGGTTCAAAAATACTTTCTAATACTCGATCCATATGCAATCCCACTTAAATTTGGCAGAATTAAATTAGTTGACTACATATACTGATATAATAATTTGACTCACGTTCTTTATATATTCACACACACACACACACACACACACACATATATATATATACTTATTCCAACAGATATATGATTCAGGCATTACATAAATAAATGGATTGAATATTGAAACTACTATAATTCAATTACTGATGTATTGGGTTAGTTGTATGAAACCGGGAACTGAGCTCTGTTATGAAACAAGGATTGCATCAGCCTCCATTCGGTAATTCGTCCAATGACGTATGAACCATGTTATGTTTTATGAGAAGCTTAACCTAGTTTAACGTGTCCGAAGTAGGAAAGATACTATTCCGACAACTGACATAATAAGTAATTTTATAATTATGACAAAAGAATAAACATATTTTATAATTGAAACAAAAGAAAAAATTACAACTGAATTAATAATATAAAGAAAACCAACATCATAAACATTATCATCACTTTATCCTCTCAATTGTTGATATATTTTAATATGTGTAGTGAATGGTAAATCTCAATTTGAACATAAATGTTTGTCACTGTCAAGATAGAAAGATAGGTGGTCCATCATATACATCTACATATAAAAATATAGACAAGGTAAGTGATAACAAACTAAAATATAATATTCTTAAACTTAAAGATGTCTTACTCAATCATGATACGACATGTCCTATACAGGTGGCTAGTCATCATCTAACACTAATAAAAGGAACATTGTTGCCCCAATCTTAAATCGCTATACTAACTAAACATTCCACTGAATATCAATGACCAAAATCATATTTCTTATGAATATTTTACAATTAGAGTGACACTGTTCTCGTAATGTGTAACCCGTTGGAAAACATCATCATCATCACCCTCTCCTATAAACCTTTAGTATAGGGATCAGGGATGTTTGAAGGGTGGGGATTCCCCCGTTCTTGAAGAAAATCCCTACAAGGATAAGGGTGAGGAGAGGGACATCAGGTTCCCCAATGAATGTCATTGTTCTTTGGAGCTTTCTGAGTAATTCTGACCGCAATGGGTGTTGTACTTCCTTTATTTTTAGCATTTGGTGTCAAAGGGAGTCTTTGTGAGTACTTGCACAACAACAAAGAGCAACCCTATTTTAGATCAACTATAAAATGTTTTGAAGGATGATCACGTAAACCAGTTTAAGCATTACAGTATTGGCAGGATTCAACTGCTTACACAATAATTTAATCAATTGGCTTCATCATTGTCAATTAAGATGCTCCTTTAATTGTGGAAAATTTACCTCCAAGGTTATCATCATTATGGTCAGATATATAGTACATTTTCACTTTCATTTTAAGATCAATTTTTAACAACTTGATCAATTCACTTAATTGGAAAAATATTGATCTTGTACTCATATCACAACCCACACGAGTGTCATAATGCACCCCCATATATTGTTGGGTCTAGGACCTACTACCTTGACATGATTGACCTCTTTTATAATTAAATCAAGTGCCTGCTATGATACTTTTTTCTTCAACTTTTTAATCATCTCTTATATAGTTAAGGTAATGCATGCTGACAGTTTAGGATTCCTCCAATGACTTGTATTTTGTAATTTACAACTTGATCAATAAATAGAGTTAGATCTATATTGTACTTCTCAATTGAATTATGTTGAAACCTTTTAACTTCGTGTAGGCACTCTTAACCTTGTCGATCAACACTATAATCATTATAAGATTCAAAACCATAATTAATATATGTATGTTAAAACCACTCTATTTGTCCATGCTATCATCTCCTTATGTTGGCCCAACCACTACTCTTTAAAATAAAATAAAATAACAAAAATCTTTTTACTTCACTTCCATCATAGTCAATGCTTCCACATAAATGGTCATCCCTCCTCTCCTTTGCACTTCCTATTTTAGTGCTCAATCTCAGTTTTTTTCTTCATTTGAATCATGAAGAGCTCTATCAAAAAGTGTCAATCATTTGAAATTTTGTCTCGTACTCTCTCTATCTTGATATCTCTAGCTACCAAAAGGGTGTATTTTGCAAGAGTCTATCAAGGGAATTACTATGTGCACACCCTTTTTATTGTCTACACTCTTTTTTTGAAAATAGTAAAATTGCCCCCGAGCACTTTCTCTCCTCTCCACACCGTTTTCTGACATTCCTTTCTCTCTACTCTAGCAACTAGTATTTTATTCACATTTGACCATCATTGACTTCTCCTACAGTTGGACAAACACATGAGTAGATTTCTTACAAACCTTGTCATAAAAATAGAAATAGAAAAAGAAGAAGAAAGAAGAGAAAAGGAAGAAAGAAAATAAGAGAAAGAGAAATTAAGAAGAAGGAGGGGAGGTTGATTCTTATAGAGATTTTAAGATTTTTTAAGTTTGTATTGAATTTTGATTTTTCTTGCGATATTTTAAATGTTTCACAAAATTGGGTTGGTGACCTCGAGTCGTCAAATTTTCAAATAGAAACACAATACATCCACATCCTTTATTAGGAAGAACCTAGCTGGGCCACATCTCTTTCGAAGGGGAGTTGCTGCTATACTATATCATATATATAATTTATATATTGCTTGACACCCTATATCACTGTTATAATGTATTGCAGAATGACAAAGAACTCGAGTGAAAATAAATATTATGGTAGAATAGATTCTTAAAATATGATGATTGGTGAAATATTTGTTATAGTTCTAGATCTACTATTGGAAAAAGAGATTGGAATTGATTGTGGTATATCAAACAATGTATTTTTTTATTGGTTGGCTGATGAAGTAAATATATATTTGTTGATGATGAGGGTGAAGGATTTAATTATCCACTTGTATTTGTGATAGATGATGTGTTTTCTATTCGTGATATGCTTGTTGAGTATATAAGAAATATTGGAAGAAAGCATAATATTATTATTATTGCTATAAGTTCAAAGCATAAAGTCATAACAAGCAAGGAGTATTAACTATAGGATGAATAAAAAGATTGATGTTGAAAACAATAGGTAGACAAACATTGAGAAAGTAAAGTGCCTTTTTTAAGTGATAGGAGAGATTACAATGGATGACTATTGGTATAGTTAATGGGCTACATAACTACCCTCTAGGTTTGTATCTTGAAAAGTTATGTTTTTGTAGGAAGATTGAGTGAATATGAATATAATATAATAAAGAAACCTAACAAAAGTTCATTACAAACCTAATTATATTTTGATGCAGGTTGATGAGTCAAATATTAATACAGCAAAGCATATTTATAATGCAATGATGAAAATTAGGAAGGAAGATAGGGATTGTCGAATTGTCTTACAATAACTATTATATAATTTATACTCTCACCAAAATGATACATGGTATCATAAGGTATCTTATACAACTATTATCAGTGACATTGTGGTATAACTATTACATGTATTTTCATGAGTATTGAAGTTTAACAACACTTATAAGACAAGCATGTAAGAGATTTATTTTATAGTATTAATGTTGTACCTTATATTAATTAACATTTATATATACTATGTAATTTTCAAGTATAAGTTATATTTTCTGAAGGTTGTTGGATTCATGTTAACTAATAAATTTTTTGTAACCTTCACTTTTATGAATATGAAGAAGAAAATTATGTTTAGGGGTAGAAGTGCATCAAGGAGTTATACACTCCCAACCACTTTACACATGTAATTTACAGTAACTATAATCTAGTGTTGATGAATGTCATTCAATTCATATTTTTAAATGCGGTATACTTCTTGTATAGATGGAACATTGCGAAAAACTTTAAAGGATTTATTATAAAATTGATATGGAATAATGATATGAGTAATGCATTTGGTACGAGCTGCAGGAAGGTCTTGTACTCATCAAATAAGGGCAGTTATAAGGAAGTAGTTTAGGTAACAAAATTAAAGTAAAAAAATTCTTTGGTCTGTTCTTTTACATTAAAGAATAATAGTTGGGCTTGTATAAGGAGATAATCATCTTAGCATGGACAAACAAGGTAATTCATTTTCGTAATCATACAACTAATAGGTATATAAAGTTGTTTGTTAAGGGATATGTATATCACTTATAAATTTTGAATCTTATAATCATGGTTCTATAATGTGGACAACATGGAGAGTGCACATCCAATGTTTAAAGGGTTTCTTGATAGCTTAATTGAGAGATTTGATATAGCTTGAAAATAAGTACATTTGTTATTGAATTGTAGATTGCAAAATTTGAGAAGTTATTTAGGAAATCCCAAACCGTCACTAGACATTACATTGATATGACACAGGACATTGTTTTAAATCTAAAGAGAACAGTGTTATGATACCCACTTGAGTTGATTATAAGAGAGTATAATCATGTCAAAATAATAGGTTGAGACCCAACCATATGTTGGTGTATATTGAAATGTTCACATGAGTTGCCGTGTGCTTATGATATCAACCATTTTTTAAATTTCGTGAACCGATACAATTATGAGAAGATTCATTTTGAAAGAAGTTGGACATGGAGGTGAAAATGCTCTATATTTTTTATTACAACAAAAAGATACAAGAACAATAACTATGATGGAGACAATTATTGAAAAGTTAAGGCAACATCTTAATTAGGATAAATTAGTTCAGATGTTATACGAACAATTTTGTCATGAGCACCATTCTACAGGAATCACTCATTCAATGTCCTAAAATGAGACCATGTAACAAATCCACAAAGAAGGAGTTGTCAACTTGGGGCATGCATACTAAAATGCCTCTTGAGGAGGAAGGCATGGAGATGGCCGAGGGCGTGAAGGCTCTCAAAGAGTGGGTCGTTTCTTATGAGAGAGATGTGATATCTTTCTAATATCAACTTCTTTGGTTCCCATATTTGGTCTCCTCTTGGAAAGAATACTTTGAGATAATTGGACTTTGAATTGTCACAAGAGACAGTGATACCCTGCTTTTCGGCATATTTGTGAATTACTGGGTGAATGTTATTGGAGATGATAATTGTGGGTATCGAGTCATTTGTAAAGTTTTAGGACAACTAAAAGAGTGATGGATTGAAGCTCGTAGAGAGTGGTTGAAAGAAGTGGCATATTGTTGTAACCTATTCTCATGAATTTTCATGGAAGAGGGTAGTATTGAAACTGGTATTTATTGTATTGCATATATAAAGAATGACTCTTGTCCTTCAAATTATTAGATGTTCATGCCAGATACGGGTTTGATTATCACTAATCATTGGAGCGTATCATTGTATTGCTCTCGATGATGGGGCTGATAACATTTTTATGATAATAACAATATCTCTCTATTAGATAGATGTTATTTAAGTATTTATTATATCCAATTTGCGATTACTTAACCTCTCTTCTATTTTTTTTTTGCAGATATACATGTGTGATGGATTTTCAATGTCACCTTTTTTTCCATCTTAGCAACGACACTAACATGAAAGTGGTGAAAATTGGGATTGACGGATCCACACACATATTGACATATACATACAAATACAAGGACAAGGCTATGATATTATATATGACATTGATGATGATTAGATGTTATTTGTATTTTATAAATGTATTTATTTTTTTAAGTTTAGTTGTACTAGTTTATGTAAATTGAGGATAAAGAATGAGGAGCCAAAGTGAAATATTAAAGAACATCACAAAATCCTCCAAATATATTACATATACCCTAGCTCATGCATCCTTAGCACCCCCAACTCATGCATCTTCAACACCATTAGTTGTCGTCTTGTCAAATATCGTCAAGCAATATACTCATTAATAGTATTGTTTATGTCTTTATCAAATCTAGCAACATAGGATTGTGTGACAATTAATATAGCAAATGCTTCGAGTGTTGTAAAGCTGGTGCTAATGTGTTACGTATGATCATAAGACATTGGAAGAATATAGAAATTATAAAAATATTAATATTATCATCTAATGATAAAGAACTATAGATAAATATTAGAAGAATGATATATCTTATTACCTAGTTGGAGGAGAACAAATCAGATGTAACTGATCATAGAGTTTCTTAATAGAAATCGATGCGTTTGAGCAATATATCACTGCATGTATAACTCTTCACACTCATGAGGATATGCTGCTTAGATAGCAAAATGCTGAAGCTAAAAATGGTGTGAGCCATGTGGTATCTCATGACTCATACTATCTCTTATATGCATGGGCCTTTGTCGATTTATTTCCAAGAGATAGTCTTATTAGAGCAATTGAGATGCCGTGATGACAGCCAAACTATGAAATGACTTGATTAGTTATATACAGTTCTACAACATCAAACAATAAATGCATCAGTGGTATCTCGACAACGAATGCATCATTGTTGTTGAAGTAGTTTGCATAACCATATGATTGTCAATCAATCTTCATCACATAAAAGAAAAGACAGAAATGATATATGTATTATATCACAACCTATATTTAATAAAAATAAAATAGATAGTTACAAGTTTGATAACTTACTTCCTCTGTCATCTTCAAATCCAATTGTTTATGCTACTTAGCAAGGTGATTGTTAGGAGAATGCCTATAACAGATTTTCCCATCCACGTGGCTACTCGTGACTGTCCATCAACCTGTTCTGGTTGCATGCTAACACTAAAGATTGGGAAATATTCATAAATTCATGCCCATAAATATAAAATATAATTTAGTTACTCAATTATAAAATAAACTATATGAAAATACTTTAGCAAATATAGAACAAATTCTTACTTGAAGCAAAGTAGTATGCCCACTTAATTTTTGTGGCTCAATCCATGAGGATTTTCCAACTTGTACAAATAAGTCAATATTGTTATCTTGATATAATGTACACCTAAGTTGACACAACAAATATAGTATAACCTTCTTTATGAGTGTGTCTCTTACTCCTAATATGGGTTTAAAATTCTTCAAACTTAATAGCTCTAAACTTAATTTTTAATATTATTTCACTAGTACTCATCTCTAACATATCACTTAAAATATCTTTCTTACTTGAAGCTATTATATATGATGTCAAAGAAGCAAGCTCATTATCCACCAGAAGACCAAGTATTTTATGGACATCATGAAGGGTAATAGTCATCTCATCCCATGCCATGTAGAAGATGTTTGTGTCAAGTTGTCGACACTCAATAAAAATACTTAATAATGCATGATCTATCATCTCATACAATAATTCCTCTTGCCCAACCAACCCACTCCTCTATAATCTCAACAAGGTCTGGACCTCCCATCTCTTGGTTTGACTATTCATGCTATCGTAGCATTATACCATGTATAGATTGTTACCGCTTTTAGAATTGTTTGTACACACTTACACAATCAATTAGAATAATGACTATTATATTTAAATACATAATTCCACTAAAGTTTAAAAATACTTGTTTTTCTCATATTTTATAGGTGATGTGACCTTCAAAACTAGGGAGTAACCCCACAATATCAATGACTCCATCACTATCACTCTCGACACTATCTATCATAATCTTTATGGTGTTTACATATCATAATACTATGAAGGACCAAATTCATCAACGTGTGTACCAATGAAAATCTCTTCATTTTCTATTTGGTATCGTTTGTATGGCCATTCTCTATATGATATCATCTGACATCTTCTAATTGATACAGTGAAGTTATGCCCTTCTACTTGTACCCTATGAGTTATACTTACAGATGAAAAAGTATAACGAGTAAGTCAAATAAGTGTAAATGTAATCTATGTATTATACAATATATATTATGTAAAAGATTACCGGAAAATGCAACACAGCTACATCTCTTTAGTAGGGGACCTGTGGCTAAGTTGTCTCTACTACCAAAAGAGATTTGCAGCCCAGCCGCATTTTCTACCAAAAGATACCAGCTGCACATGTGAATCTCCCTCTTAGAGGAGCATCTATGCCGTGACTCCAACCTAGATCATGATGACATTTAGTCACAGAGATTCCTGCTGAAAAAAATCTCAATACATAGAATAACAACAAAAATTAAACCAAATCAATGACGTACCTATAAAAAATCCCCCAAACCCTCTTCGAATCAAGCTCTTTTTTTCTCTTCTTTTTCTAACTCTTTTTTTCTTTTTCTTCAAGCGAGACCCGAAGTGTTGTTTGACTGTGGGAAAAGGCAACGCATACACTGGAGTCGATCTTCGAACACGGGACAACAACCATATCATGCGCAGAGAGAGTATGTTTAGACGCCCGAGGATATCATGGGCATGTTGAAAAAAGAACAGGGACAATTTGAAAAACACGGTAAAAAATGGTGTGCTGCAGAAATTTGTGTGCAACTAACAAGTCTGGCCTATCAATTCTTTCTATTTTTCTTTTGTAGAATTATTGAAGCATGAATGCTAGAAACTCAAATATTCTTTTATTAGCACACAATATAGCTTTCTTAGTTTATCTTTCATAGCATTTGGTTCCATGATATTGATTATTTGTTACAGCATAATGTTACCGTCGATTCGAAACTAATAAAACCGGAACTGAAATCTGAGAACTGATTATAATTATTAGATTCAAGGTTGACGCTAGAACAGAATCAAACAGGACGACGAACACCCTTAATGGCATCTCACGCTGAACTATTTGGCTTCCAACGTGCACCCACAGGTTTATATTGAGGAAGTGTATTCTCAGAGAAATATCGGTTTTGGTTTTATATATTTATATGTTCCGTAAGGGGATAAGGTTAAGCATACGGTATCACTCAATGAATCTCTCTCTCTCAAGATTGGTTGTAGCAAAGAGCAAAGGAAGAACCTAGAGGATCATTCATAATATATTCTTCGGCAAATTGTCGGGCTACCTTTAAGAACAACTTAAAACAATTTGGAAAATAAGCACATCTTCGGCAAGAGTCTATCAATTTTTATTGTTTATCTTGTTGCACTTTTGAAGGATGAATACTAGAAACTGATTTTTTATTCTTACATGGTATAACTTTCTAAGTTTATCCATCATGACAATTTGGACATGGTGTTGCATCCTATTGAATATTTGTTAATTTAAAATGTATAGACTCGTGTTTTGAAACTGAACCAAACCAGAACTGATGGTTTGAATTGACTTGGTTCGAAGGACTAATGGTTGGTTTGGTTCTCCAGAAATAAAAAGCCTGTTATATTTGTTGGATTCAAGGCTAAAACCTGAATGAAACCAGACCACCAACACTCGTAATGGCATCTCATAGTGAACCGTTTGGATTTCAACAGATTTTCTTTGAGGAAGTGTATTGGCAACAATGGAGCAATTTGGTTTTGGTTTTGCATTGCCTTATATAAGAATTCAGCGAGATAAGCCTTCCATATTTCTTATTTCCGAGCACTCAAAGCGACAAAAGAAGAGAGGAAATAGTGAGACGCTATCACCAGCCAGTTTCGGGGTCTCTCTGCCATCAAGATCGACATGTCTGCACATATTGGTTACGAAATTCGTAGAGCAATTTTTACGCGGGCATATGGAAGCGACGGCAGCAGGAGTGGTTCATATCCAAGAGGAAGCGTTCATCTCGACTTTTATGTTGCCGAATCGATTGGCTCAGCAGCTCTGCCGAATCATCGTGTGCTCAACTTGGGTGTCAACGTATTCGAAAGAAGAATCGACGTCATCTACTTAGTTTCTCGGATGCTTAATGACTTGAACGTGGATTCAGCTCTAAGGGAGCAGGTAATGCACAGCGTTTTCAAAGAAACCCATGACATCGTTCGCACATCCTCCATGTTCATGTTTCAGAGCGTTTCAGTCATCGTGGCAATAGCAACCAGGATTGGCCCACCTCCTTCTAGAAATGAATTTTGCTTACTTCGAGGAAGAAGAGATAGCAAGGCTCATAGAGCAATTCCCTGAACGGGAGGTAAGGCCGGCTCCAGCGTCGACATAGCCGACCAATGATGAAGACTGAGAACACACGGAGATGTCGTCTAATGCGTACCTTCTTCTTTGTTGAAGGTTCCAATGATGGCTTTCCTTCTGTCGCAAGATTCGATGAATCCTCAATTGTCGATGTAACGACCTGCAGAGATGGAGATATAACGGATAATTGAGTGCGGCTGATGGACACGAGGTTATTGCACTCGGGCTTGCACATATGAATACAATATGAGTTTTTTCAGTGTTTTTTGTTTTTCTCAGTATCACTCAATATCTGTATGTGCCTACCTTTATAGGCAGGCGCTCCTCCATTCATTGTGCTTATCCACCTATGGCTTCCCTCGTCTTGAAGCTGTAATAGACGACCGTTACTAGATCTGGGTCTATCCTCAGGTAACGGACTGGATGGCCAGTCCAGCGATTACCTTAGCCGAGAATGGCCACATCTTATAACATCTCCCACTTGGCCATTCGAGCTAAGTGTATCGACATACTGGTTTTCCTCTCACTTTTCTGGGGTTTTCCCTAGTTGTATCGATTCCTGATTACTATTGCAATCAGAACTTGTTGTGTGGTTATTTCCCTACACAACAAATCATCCGTTTATAGTTATTTACCTATACAACAATGTATATCCGTTGTATGGTTATTTGCCTATACAACAATCAAACATATCTCAAACCCATGTTTTTAACATGTTTTGAGAAGAGTTCCTCTATTATGCCTTTTGTTAAGGGGTCTGCCAACATGTCTTCCGTTGACATGTATGAGATGAATATTTTCTTTCTCATAACCATATCACGAATATAGTGGTATTTTACCATTATATGCTTGCTTTTCGAGCAATCTGCTCTACTCTTAATAAGAGTAATTGCTGCATTGTTATCACAATAGATAACCACTGGCTCGTCTGTTATCTCCAACTTCAAATCTCGTATGAAGCGACTTATCCAGACAACACTTGTTGCAGCCATACAGTAAGCAACATACTCAGCTTCCTATGTATACAACGCTACACAACCCTATTTCTTGCATGCCCAAGAAACAACACCACCTTCAAATAAGAATATTTGACCTGAGGTTGATTTGCTGTCATCTTTACTCCCAGCAAAGTCAGCATTTGAGTATCCTATCACTTTCAGTTCATCTGCTTGAAAGCACAGTTTCAAGTCCTTTGTTCCTTTCAGATATCTTAGAATCCTTTTCACAGCTACCCAATGCTGCCAACCTGGGCTACTTTGATATCTACTGATAAGACCAACAACGAAACTGATATCAGGCATTGTACACAACATAGCATACATCAAGCTGCCAACAGCTTGTGCATAAGGAACATTAGGCTTATCGTCTCCTTTATCGGGATAATCAACCTTACTCAATTTTATTCCTTTTGCAATAGGTGTATCTGCAGACTTACATTCACCCATTTTGAACTTCTTGAGGATATAGTCAATATATCTCTCCTGACTCAAGCATAAGAGTCTAGATCCTCTATCTCGAGAGATCTTTATACCCAGGATATAGGATGCTTTCCCCATATCCTTCATTTCGAATTTGGAGTTCAACCATGACTTGGTTTTGACAATCATCTCATTATCGTTTCCAGTCAACAATATGTCATCTACATACAATGATAAGATGACAAAGTGGCTCCCACTGTTTCAGACATCTACACAGTGATCAAGTTTGATAGCCACAAACCCAAGTTCTATAATGATATTTTGAAAAGTCAAATACCATTGGCGAGGTAACTGTTTAAGGCCATATAGGGATTTTTTTGATCTCTATACTTTATCTTCTTGGCCTTCAACCACAAATCCTTCGAGCTGCTGCATGTATATGATTTCTTCTAAATCACCATTTAGAAATGCTGTCTTTACATCTAACTGATGTAAATCAAAATCATAGTATGCAGATATTGCCAGGATTATCTGTATGGATGCAAATTTCGTAACTGGATAATATGTCTCAACATAATCTATCTCCTCTTTTTGCGAAAAACTCTTTGCAATCAACCTCGCTTTAAACTTGTCGATTGTACCATCGACCTTATATTTCTTTTTCAGAACCCATTTACAGCCTATAACTTTCCTTCCTTTTAGTAAATCAGTCAATTCCCAGACTTGGTTTTTCTCAATGGATTCAATTTTCTCATCCATGGCTTTCTCCTAGTCTGTTGCTTCCGATGAGTTCATTGCTTGCTGATAAGTCAGGTTATTAGTCAACTCATCCAAATCTACTGAATTACATACTTCCTGTGCCAGATAAGTGTGATAATCCTTTAAGTAGGATGGAGTGACTCTTGGCCTCTTATTTCCACTTAAGGTATCAGTAGTTTCAGGAAGATCTTCTATGGTTTCAAAAGATGATTGGTCTAAATCTACCAAATCAACAACACATTCCTCATTGTTTTCCAGGATGTCATTCTTAGTATCCTCTAAGAATTCAACATCTCTGTTTTCAATGAGTCCGTGGTCCTTATGATAAAGCCGATATCCTTTTGAACCTTTTGGATATCCAATGAATATACATCTCAAGGACCTGCCGTATAACTTATCTCTAGACTTATAAAGGATCTTGACATGTGCAATTGATCCCCACCTCTTGAGATGACCTAGGTTGGGTTTTCTTCCAAACCACATCTCATATGGTGTAGTGAATACAACTTTACACAGTACTCTGTCGAGTACGTAAACAACTGTACTTACTACTTCTCCCCAAAATACCCTTGGAAGAGAGGCATCAATCAACATAGACCTTGTCATGTTCAGCAAGGTTTTGTTGTATCTTTCAGCTACACCATTTTGCTAAGGTGTCCTAGGCATTGTATTTTATTTAGCAATACCAAAGTCTTTGCAAAATTTCAAAAATTTTGTCGAAATATACTCACCTCTTCTGTCTGATCTCAAGACTTTGATCGAATGTCCTAATTGATTTTCAACTTCTTGCTTATATTCTTTGAAAGATTCAAGTGCCTCTGATTTATGTGCAAATATATATATAGTAATCATCGATAAAGGTTATAAAATAACCCTTTCCTCGATGTGTTTTTACTCTAAAAGGTCCACATAAATTTGTGTGAATAATTTTCAACAGGATTGTTGTTATTGTTGTATCCTTGGGAAAGACTTTTCTTGTCATTTTTTCTTTTATACAAGCTTCACACTTATTGAAAGTCTTTTCCTCAAATCTGGCAATAAGTCAAAGTTGGATAATTTTCTCAACTTTTCCAGACTTATATGCCCTAGGCGTTTGTGCCACATATTCACATCAACAGAAAAGACACTCTCAATATAAATAGAAAATGGATGACTTTCATTATCTGATAACTTGAACAATCCTTTTTTTATATCAAATTCTCCTGAGAACAAGATTCTCCCATATTTGCCCATAGTCACCTTATTAAGTATAAACCTAACTTCAAAACCCTTCTTAACTAAGGTAGGGACTGAGACCAGATTACACCTTATAGATGACACAATTAACACATCAGTCAGTACAATTGGTTTGCCTTATACAAATATTCGGAAGGATTCGGTAGGGACTGAGACCAGTGTACACGTGTGTCAGAGGAATCTAATTGAAGATGGATCTGGGAACAATCTGATTCAGGTGATCAAATATGAATGAAAAAGAAAATGTGAAATACAAATTACGGAGTGTAGCCAATTTGGACTTAATTATTCTATAAAATCTGGATCTGATTAGTATATGGACATCGGGTCCAACTTGGGAAACTGGTTTCTGATATAGGTTTTTGTCTGGGCCCATCATAAACGAGATGACGTTGAAACTAAAGAAAAGAGCAACCATCCATCGCTGAAATGGATGACTGAAATTATGAATCTTACTAAATATATGATATATATATGTGTGTGTGTGCGTGCACGTGAAAGCTTGATCTTGAACACCTCTCAATGGTGTTCACTTGTGCTTCCTTTTCACTTTTGAGATATTTAGTGTCATATGTACTTTATCATATGCTTTATAAAATTTTTAGGTTATACTCTCAGTGGTTTAGCAATAATGGTTTTGGTTTTACATATTTATATGTGAAAACATATTTCACATAAATAATTTTAGCACTAATGTCCTCTTGATGTGGATATGTTCTCAATGGATTGGATAAATATCCAATAGAATCCAATTTCTAGGGTAGCAAAGCAAAATCCTAGCTGAAACAGGATGTGGGTTCCATATAGCTATCAAGGTACTAACATGACCCACAAAATGTAGGCTTTTATTTTCTTGGTACTTTCCTCAACTAATTCATTCCAAGGAGAGTTATGTTTCCATAATGGGATAACTGGCAAAGCATATTGTACCGCAACGAAGTTTCACGCTTCACTACAACACCATAAGAAGTTGCATGAGACCATAACCTAATGTTTCTATATATATATATATATATATATATATATATATATATATATATATATATATATATATTGCATCACCTAGGGATGTTCACGATTCAGTTTTGTTTGGTTCTTGTCTCAACCTTGAACCACATTGTTACTTGCAGTTCCTGATATTTTGAGAACCAAGCCGACCGTGTTATGGTCAAAACCAAACCAGCGATTCTGGTTTGGTTTGGTTTTGAACCACTATGCTACCTATTTAGGGTTTGGTGAAGGACTGAGTATTATGTCATCTTATTATTTGGATCTATGGGTATTATGTCATCTTATTATTTGGATCTATGGTTCAAATTTATATATATATATATATATATATATATATATATATATATATATATATATATATATATATATATATATATATATATATATATATATATATATATATATATGAGGCTATAAAACTCATATATATAAACTTATAAGCTTATCAAGATATATATGTATAAGCATATAAACTCTCTCTCTATATGTATGTATTTATGTAATAGTTCGGGTTTGGTTCTCATGGTTCTATTCCAGTACAGTGACTGTGAACCGAACAACCACTTATTTTTCTTATTAAAGCCGAACCAAACCCAACCATTCAACATCTAGGACTGCACAAAACCAAACGGTTCTATTGGTATGGCTTGGTACTGGTGGTTTCTTGAGCAACCCTAGTATCATTTGATCATTTTCTACTGTCTTTAATGTTTTCTTAAGTGGATAATGTAAATCAATGAAGTGGCTTGTCAAAGTATATTGTAAAATTTTAAGTTGAGGCATAAAGTGAAACACTGAAACAAGGTCTTCTTATTTTACAAGTTATATTTTAAAATTATTTATTTAAATTAAATATAAGCATTTGGCTTTTTAAAATGCAAAGTTTAATAAAAGTTTCATAATACATAAAACTTCGGGCACATACTATTAGAAATATAGGAAATATTTGAGGGTTAAGATGATTGGAGTACATTGAGGTTTCACTTACTTAAAAGATTAAGAAAATGGGCTCTTAAAATCATAAGATTTAAGATTTTACGGTTGAACAAATTGAGTATTACATTAGCACTACAAAAATTTGGGGCTTAAAATTTTACGGGTGCAATGGGGTCGGATTACTGCTACATTTGATCCAATTGTATTTTAAAGTAAAGAAAAAGAACTTTCATATGATATTTATTGATGTAGAAAAAACTTACTATAGCATGTCAAGAGATGTTCCTTGGAGAACCTTGAAAAAGAGAGGTTTTTCATTGACATACATAAATCTTATAAGCGACATGTATGATGGTGCAAAAACTTGTGTGAGGATTCATAAATGAATGACAAACTCTTTTGAAGTTAATATTAGGTTACATTAGGGATCAACTTTAAGTCCATATTTATTTATATTAGTCATTGATGAGTTAACAAAATATATTCAAGGTGAAGTACCTTGGTGTAATTTATTTGAAGATGATATTGTGTTAGTCGATGAGTCTAAGGAAAAAGTTAATAGGAAATTGAAACTATGGAGAAAAACGTTAGAAAGTAAAAGCTTCCGACTTAGTAGAATAAAGATAGAATATATGCAATGTCAGTTTGATCATTTGGGTACTTGAGATGATATAGAAATTAAGATTGACATACAGGGCATCCCTCACAAGAAAAATTTTAAATACCTAGGGTCAATTTTTCACAGTGATGAAAAAATTGATGTAGATGTTACACATAGAATTAATGCCAATTGGTTAAAGTGGAGAGGGGCATCAAGTATTCAGTGTGATAAGAAGATACCATTAAAGTTAAAAGTTAAATATTATAGAGTAGTAATCAGACCTATATTTTATGGTTCTGAGTGTTGGGCAATTAAACATCATGTAAAAAGATGTACGTAGCAGAAATGAAAATATTGAGATGAATGAGTGGTCTGACAAGGAAAAACTGTATACATAATGAGGTTATTAGAAACCAATTAGAAGTAGCACGAATAGAGGATAAAATGAGGAAAAATCGTTTAAGATGGTTTGAACATGTAGAAAGACGACCAAAGAACGCTCCCTAAGAAGATAAAAAAATAGTTTGTGAAAATATTAGAAAAAGAAGAGGACAACCACAAAAGTATTGGAATGAAACCATAAAGAATGATCTAGTTTATATTGAGTTAACTGCTAGCATGACACATGATAGGGTTTTGTGGAAACAAAGAATCCATATAGTCGACCCCATCTAGTATGAGAAAAAGCTTAGTTGTAGTGGTAGTGTAGTAGCATGCACACCGTGAATGTCTCTATCTTTCACTCGATTAAAACCATAAAAGATGAAAATTAATTCTTCTTGGTAAAGCTAAATAATTGTGTGGGAGGGGGGGAGTTATTGGAGTTGGACATGGTTGAAGACTACCATACAGAAGGATTTGAACAACACTCTTTAAAAATAGATATTTCATGTATGTATCTATGTGTGCTTGTATGTGTATACGTGTGTGGAAAATGGATTCTCAACTATAAAATTTTACTTATAAACATAATCACATAGAAGCTACATGGTTATTTATGAGATATTTCATGTATATTTATGTTTTATACGATACTACCATTAGACCACCAGGTCTTTCATGATATTTGTTTTTGTTATGCCGAGGGACTCCGCAAACCCTCACTGGATGCAGTCCTATGTATCAAATTGACAACCTTACAGATAGAAGGTTCATTTATGTAAACCCGAAAGCCAGAAGAGCATAGCAAGAGCTTGTAAGAGAAATGTATATATTGGCTCTCAGATTGAAAAGATCTTTTAGATATAAAAATCATGAAATAACTTTGAGGATAAGATCGAGGGAAGATAATTTTATTAATCAGAATGAGAAAGGATTGATAATTTTCGTTGATTATTACTAAGTGATCGGTCATCTTTGTTGTTCATCGTCTCTTTTATCCAATGTAGTTTTTTCTTTTGGTACAATGAGGAGGTTGAAGTTTGGAGATCGACTCCCAAGCATTGCATTCATAACCTTCACCTTGTTAGTCAACTTCTAGTTAATTAAAAGATAGCATTGTGTTGTTATCCAATGTAAAAAACTGCCAAACTTAGTTTTCGTGCTACCAATAATTGAATGTAGAATATTAATATTATATTTTAATCAAAATTTAGGAACTATATTGGAGTGATTTTGATAAGACAAGTATCATAATATTTTGATCCATACAGGAGCTATAGATAGGTAGATGTGTTCCTTTTTTAGATGCATGCTAGAAATAGTTTCAATTGACTATAAATAGTGCATGTGATCATGAATTGCTTTATAAATAAAAGCTTTGAAATGATTGTATATATATATATATTTGTATATTGGGTGTGGTTGAAAATAATGTTTATTACTTGCATTGATACACCACATGAGTGTGGTTGTATAGAAGTGAAACATATTTGGTATGAATCCACCCGCTTTGTGGCAATATAGGATATTGTTGGATGGTGGATGGTTGTACTCATGGGTCTTTGTGTATAGAGTGATATGAGACATTGGTTACTTCGTCGACCATGCAAGTTCCACCTCTAGTTTGCATTGGGTGGTTCATGTCGTGTTATATGGCATGCTTGGGTTGGGAACACGTGAGTTTGAAGACTTGAATTGATACTGACAGATAAGAATGTATGAATTGTGACCGATAATGACCGATAAGGATGTATGAATTATGACTTTTTCTACTACTAAGGCCAAAATAGCAAGGATCTCTAGCTCATGGCAATTTTTGTTATGTAGTTTGAAGACTACTTGAAGGGCATTTATAATAATTCGGAGTTACATTTATCAAACCATATATTTGTGCAGCGATAAACACCAGGCTGTCAGGTGATCTCTACGAACAGTTGGCATTTCCTGGTGGCATCCACACATGCACATAAAATATTAAAAAAAGTATATAATCCCATGTCCACTTGATGGGCGATATGATGCCGATAGGTTGGATCCATATCCAAACGGATCCAATTGGTTTGGAACGAGAGACTTTCGCAAGACTCACATCAAATACTAACTTGTGTTTCTAGTGAAAAGGAGTTGATACCGAAATATGGAAGTATTTATTATACATGTGTCATTTGGATTCATGTCCTAAGGTAGTAGACAGCAAATCAAGTTACATGTCCAGGTAAGAGAGGTATCAGGTCATGCTGACCCTACACCCCATATTAGAGTGAACTAAGATCCTGTTTTCTTATTTGAATGTATTGAGGGAGTCATACAAGACAAGAATAACAAGAGAAGAAGAAGAAACTCAAATGGACTCGTACGTCAGATGATCGAAACTAATATTTCAGAAACAAAAAGAACTAACCATATTGTCTTTCTTTATAGATATGTGAACAACTTAGTTTAATTGCAATGCAATGAACTGGCAAAATTTTCTTAATAGATGATTCAATTTGGAAGCAAAACCATATGCATCATCGTTTGTGCTAGATGTACTCCTTCAAAAGAAACCGCTCTCATTTTTCCTCTTTGTGCTTCATCAACAGCATAACTTCTGGAATTTCGGAATATATACCCAAGAGTGCTGAGTTTCTTCCCAGAAAATCAATAATAAGTTTGAAACTACTGTTAGTCGCTTCATTTGCAATGATTACAAGCTCCTTCAAGAAAGGGAATGACTTTAAAGGAACATGAGCCTGCAAGCCTTCTGTATCCGTAAAGATTGTGGGGCCATAGTTTGTACAGAATCCTAGTGAGTGTTTCTCGACGTGACAAATCTCGTTTATCCCCTTCCCTTTATTTATCATTGCGGCTGCCTTTTTCAAACTTTGTGTCACACTCTTTAAAGAAAGTTCACCCGCTCCCCAGTGAATTTAAACCTATGCAAGTTTGAAGCATCAATCTGATTGATAATCATCGAATAACTTTGTTGGACAGGCGACAAACATCGACTACTTCAGCTTGTTCACCACAATTCTCTTATTCATCGTATCATTCTGACCATTCTCACTATTAATGAGAACTACCTTGTTGAGGGAGACAGTCTCACATCGGAAAAGAAATGTAATGATCGTATCCATAGACACTTCAACATCATCTAACAACAATTCTTTGATGTCGTGGAGCGCTCGAATCATGCTAAGAGATTGGTCGAGGATGCAGCTTTGTAGTTTTAATATTTCTATTTCAGATGTGCATGAAAATATTAAAGATGACAACTTGTATTAGTAAATTGCATTTTCATCGCATCTTGAAAATCTCAAATCGATGTCAAGCACTCTAGCTTTCTTAGATGTCACCTACTCAAGCCAATGATCCATATTTGAATCGAAAATTTTATTTGTGGTGAATGTCAATTTAAACCTCTTTACTACATCTTCATGAAGTTGCATGTACTTAGTCAGGATACCATCTATCTTCCTCTTTTTCTGTAGGCGTAGTCTATTTTGCCCAGTGACAGCAACCTGTGGTTCTTCATGGAACGGATACAGCTTCTCCTTTTCCCATGAAGAACGAAAGGGTGTCTCATCCAAATCTAAACTCTTTGTGACTGTCCACAAGTGTTTTATGCTTTTTGATAGCAAGTCAGTCCCCGCAATCACCTCTTTGGGGACTGGAGAGAAAATAGAATCCAAGACATCATTAGGGAGATTGCTTAATCCAAGAGCACAGTCTCCTGACATCACTTCGACTAGTTGTGATCCAGTTGGGTTTTTCATGTTTGAGCAGACGTATCGTCTTAGTTTCTTCTGTCTGAAGATAAACCAATATTATTTCAGAATTAAGCTCCAAAACACAACATAAATTTATGAGGTAATATACAAAGAAAAGTCTAACAATTAATCTAGATCTCACAAAGTTGCCATGAAAAAGGAAGATCATCACAAGTAGAGACATAAGTTAAGGGTTAGAACAAAGGGGACTTAGGATGCTTACGTGATGATTCAATCTTTTGATCTTTGGACTTAACACGAAAGCTCAAGCACAACAGTCGATTTCTCACTGGTATGTGGTATCGCCAATGACAACCTCTCAACTGCACGTAGATAAGAGGGAAGGCTCTCAAAGCTATTCATAGTTTTGTTTCCATGATTATCTAGGAATAGGATTAAGATTATAGAGATAAATAGAAAGCCTTCCTATTAATTTATTTTAACCTCCAACTCTTTATGTCACAAATTTAGGAAACTTACACGAGCATGCACAATAAAGGTTTGTAACGAAAATGTAGACGCCACAAGTTAATCTAGAAACAAATGTTAGTCAAACCTAAGAAGACGTATGAGGTTTAAACATGATTCAAACCTAAGAACACGTACACCAACTCAATGTACTTAAGCATATGATTAACCCTGAAAATCGAATAGCAACTGATCTGGTTTGAGTCAAAACCATAGATGTGATCGACAACAAGTTTGATTAAGCCCAAGTCAAACCAACCAAGATCATTTGTTTCATGTCTTACTTTTGAGTTCTATTTTTTGTCTTTTTATAATAAAACCTTTTTCTCCCAACCCTAATTAACCCTGAGATACATAATTAATTAACTACTGAAAGTTAACCTATAGTTTCCTAAATGCTTAAGGACTTAAACCTAAACTGTGTTCAATGCTTGATCTACAACCACGCGTTACATCTGATCAGTAGTTAGCGTTGCAATGACTTATCCTTCAGTAGCTATCACGGTTAAAAACACATGTACATATCTTAAGAAATCCAAATGTGGGCAATGAGTTATCCTTCACTAACAATCCAGATGTGGGCATTCCTTTTAAAAAGTGGAAACTGAGATCATTTGGGTGTTAAATTTTACGTTTTCATAAAGCAGATCGTGCAGCGATAAGCATCAGGCTGTCAGGTGATATCTACAAACAGCGGGCATTTTCAGGTGTATCAGGTGACCTCCACATATCGAGATATGATGCCAATGTGTTGGATCCATATCCAAAAGAAGTCTGATCCAGTAAGCAAAGAGGAATCTTAGCAGAAACTGGATTTGGATCCCATGTAAATGTTGCGCTACCAACTTGATCCAGAAAACAAATTTGTAAACTTCTGACGATCATCAAATTTAGGAAACAAATCCAAACAAAAGTCTTAAACGCCTAGTTTCCTTTTTATGGTTGGAGTCGTATCTTGCCTTATTCCACCATATATAATAATAATTGCATAGGAACAACTCTTTATATTTCCTACTTCTGAGCACTGTAAAACGACATGAGGAAAGGCTGAAATCAAGATGGGGATGCCTGCAAATTATACTGGTTTCAAAATTCTTAAAGCATAATTTACAGAGGCAAGAAGCAGCAACAGTCGTAGTTCATATTCACAAGGAAGAGTTCATCTTGATTTCTATGTAGCCGAGTCGATCGGGCCAATGACTTGGCTGAGCCATCGTGTCCTCAACTTGAGTTTCAATTGACTTGAGAGAAGAGGCGATATCATCTTCTTGGTCTCTAGGATCCTTAATGACATGAACATGGCTTCAATCTACAAGAGCAGATATGTGAGGACATTGTCAAAGAAATCTATGAAGTCGCACAGCCACCGCGTTCATCATTCAATACCGGTCCTCTCTTAGTGAGAAAAACAACCGTGATTGGCCAGGTACACACTACACCTTCTATACAAGATGTAGCTCCTTATGCAAATATAAATCCTATTTTCTTCAAGAAGATACCACAAGATTGATGGAGCAATTCCATGAACATTACCAGTTAAGGCTGGCCCCTACATCACATCAGTTGACCACTTGAGAAAGGTGAACATTGAGCATGAAGGGTGGAGTGAGATGATTGTATATATGCTTGGATGAGTTGAAGCCCGGGGTCGAGGTAACTGAGATGCCTTGTACTCATATATGTTGAACTTAATAAATAAATTAAGCATTGTTTGGCTGAATTAAGGTAACTTAACATTTATTCACTTTAGTTCACGATGCGTACTCCTAAAAGCTTAGTTGATAAACGTTTAATGAAGTTGAAAGTCAAAAGTCTTAAAGTGACGTGTAGGAGGGGTATAGAGTATTCTGTAGTCCCATATTGCTTGAGAGAAAAATCTCACGTCTTTTTATATATGTGGCAGCTCTAAATTGTGTTATAAAGAGTTTGACTATGGCATGGATGATCACACACGTGCATGTATGCGTGCCGAGCTGGACTAACAACCCTCACATGTGTCTTGATAGCAGAGGTAAGTTTATAGGAACGACTTGATCAAACAAGTGGTTTACGTACTCTATGTTGTTTTTTGTTATATTTTAGTGTTTGTCTGTGGCTTATTGTAGATCTATTCTTTTAATTGATATGGACATGTTAATATCCCAATGTCATGTTTGAGAAATAAAATATTGAAGACAAGTCTTGAAAAATATTTTGTTGTCAAGTTTCTCAAATATCATATGGTCAAAAGCGAAAACCTGTGATCGAGCAAGCTCGTGAGTTTCTGTTTCTGTCATGGTCTTCCGAAAGTAGATTTGAAACTTCCTCAAAAGTTTATTGTTATTTATATTATCGAAAAAATTTCTAAGTCTTTGAAGGACTTCGGTCTAGATCTCGAACATAAAAGGGAAATTGAGAAGTTTCCTAAGTTGAACTTAATGATTGAAAATAAATAAACTATTGATCCTAAGAAAAACTAAAAAGCAAAGTTTAAACCAAAAGCCTATATCTAAAAGAAATAAAAAAATCATGCTAGACTTGTAGTCAAATTGGACATTGAGCTAAGGAGTATCTCTCTATAAAGCAAAAAGGTGTGCAACTGTTGAGGAAGCAATGGTCAATATGGTGACAATTGTATATTTATGCACCACATTATTATACTATAGATAATGGGGATAATGTGCATATTTATGCTAATCAATCTCTATTTGAGTCTTATCAGGGACTCAATAGTATGACCATGATATTGAGTGATCATTTGACTACTTAGGTCAAGGGTCATGTGGATTTGAAGTTTCTTTTGAAAAATGTTCTTACTCTTAAGGAAGTTAGACATATTCTTACAATTCATTGAAACATCTTAAGTGATCCTGTTTTAGTTAGGAAAGCTTTAAGATTAGATTACAAATATAATAAAGTCATGATCACATGAGTAAACATTGATTATTTCTATGAAAAGAGTTGTTTGTACAATATTGAGGACCTGTTTAAAATTTATATTGAACATGTTCATGATTCTTCTATGAATTATAATAAAGCTTGTTCTATTGTTTTAAATATTGAATCATCTAACGTTTGGCATGAAAGGTTGTGACCTGTAAGTTTTGATTCCGTAAGAATAATGATAAATGTAAATATGATTCTTAAAACTATCATAAATAAAGAAATACAAATGTGAAATATGTGTGCAAGTGAAACAACCTAAGAAACTTTTCCATAGGATTAATAAAAAATCTTAAATTCTAGATTTAGTGCACACTGTTATTTGTGAATTCAATGATATGACAACTAAAGATAATAAAAGATAATTTATTATGTTCATTGATAATAGTAGTAGATACTGTTATATTTACTTACTTAAAAGTAGAGATGAAGCTTTAGAGAAATTACAATTTATAAGAATGAAGTTGAAATTCAAATGTGTAAGGTACTTAAAAGAATAAGGTCTAATAGAAGAGGAGAATATACCTCAAATATATTTCAAGAATATTGTCAAAATGATGGTAATGAAGTAACCACTCCTTACTCACCACAATCAAATGAGATAACAGAATGAACAAATAGAACCGTATCAGTTATGTTTAATTCTTTGAGATAGAGTTCAACTATTTACATATGAGGGAAGCTTTAAATAAGACTTGTAATATTCTAAATAAAGTACCCCATAAAATTAAGGAAGGTAGTCTTTTTGAACTCTGAAGATGTCGAAAGAGGAGCCTCAAATATCTCAAATTGTATGGTATCTTATGAAATATTTATTTCTGAGTACTAGAGGAAGAAATTGAGATCTAAAATAATATATGACAATATTCTAGGGCTATGTGGAAATAAGTTATGCATATAGTTTCTTGGTCATTAGATCTAATGTATCTGGTACAAATCTCAATACGATAATAGCACTCCATAATGCAACATTCTTTAAGAATGTGATTCTTGTGAAGGCCGTTGTGCCTCAAAATATTTCTTCATGAGATCCTAACCCTACTATTGGTTTCATTTTTGATCAAGTGAAAAGTTACAAATGTGGGGGGTAATACTAAATAAGTTATTTCTATATCAAAGGAATCCAAGGAAAGTATTGAACCAAGGAAGAGTATACAAGATAGGATATCGACAAGCTTTAGAAGTAAATTTATCACTCTTAATGCTGAGGATAGTCTTGTTTCCTTTGAGGAAGCTATGACTTTGCTGGTTGTTAAGTTTTAAAAGGAAGTTGTTACTAATGGAATTTAATCAATTCTCTCAAATGAAACTTAAAATGATTGGTTTGTGTCTTAGTTATTCTACATATGTATGCAAATGGAGTTTTAAGAAGAAACTAAATGTAGATAAAATAATTAATAAGTAGAAGCATAGGTTAATTATCAATGAATACACACAAAAGAAAGGAATAAATTATTTTAATACTTATTCTTCCGTTTTTCACATTACCAAAATTTGAGTCTAATAACATTAACATCCATATATGATATCACCATCCATCAAATAGATGCGAAAATTGTTTTCATGCTTAGTGATCTCCATGAGAACATTTATACGGAATAGCGAAAAGGTTTTGTAGCATGTAAGAATGAACTCAAGGTGTGTAAACTTGTTAAATTCTTATATGGATTAAAACAATATCCAAAATAATGACATAAAAAAATTGATCATGTTATATTATTTTTTGGCTTCGTTGCTAATGAATTTTATAAGTATGTCTTCTATTTGGATCTGATAGAGAGTAATTAATGGGGCTAAAGCATTCTTATGCAGTAAGTTTAAGATAAAAGATATGTGTGTTGTTGATATGATTTTAGGCCTTAAAATCATAAGGTTTATTGATGGTATATTAATCCCTCAATATTATTATGTTCAGAAAATCCTGGAGAGATTTATTATACATAATGTAGACTACTAGTAAACACCTCATATGATCCCTCAAAAGCCTTCTACAAGAATAAGAGTGGAATTCTTGTGTCTCAATTAAGATACTCTCATATTATCAAAAATTTAATGTATCTCACTAAGTGTATATGATTATACAAGTTGAGTAGATACATGAGTTGTTCAAATAGAACTCATTTAGAGGCTTTAAATAGGGTACTTAGGCATTTAAAAGGACTATTTTCCTTGGCCTATATTATAGAAAGTAGCCTTCTATTTTTGAAGGATATAATAATTCTAACAAGATCGCTAAGAACTCTAGGAGCAATGTTGTTTCTCGATACATATTCTTCTTGCGACGTGGCATTCACCTAGAAGTCTAAGAAACAAACTATTCTATCTCAATTTACATATTAGATAGGGTTATATGTTTTGAATGAAACTAAAATTGAAGCCGAATGACTTAAGGGACTTATGTATAGTTTACCTATAGTAAAGAAGCTACTTTCTATAATTTCAATACATTCTAGTAGCATGATTACAATTGCTAAAACAAAGTTCCAAGTACAATATGAAACAAAGGAGACACATTGAAATAAAACTTAAGTCTGTAAGTACACTCATGTCTAATGGAGTCATGACTATAAACAAGGATAACAGAGTCAATCATTTGACTAAGAAACCAACATTAGCCCTAGTTAAGAAATCCAGGTTGGGGATAAAACCCATGAGCTATTCACTCATAGTGGTAACACAACCTATTTTACTAGAGATCTGACGAAGTAGATTGAATGCAGTAATAACAGGTTGTTAGTAAACGTAATTACACTAAACTAAAGATGATACTTTAAGTATATAAGTATTTATCTCCTATACACCTAATAGTGTTATGACTACAAATTAGTAAGTGATTATTCTTTAAATAGGTTCAAGTCTTATGTAGAATGCTAGCAATACATTCTTTGAGATGTACAACTAAGTGATAGATATTGTGAGGCCATAATAAGGGAATTGAGATGTTCCATAAAATTAATCATGATATAGGATATGGATGCATGACATTTAATACATCAATCCTAAATATTGTTGCTACAGTCTTTATTGTATTGTTATCAATAGACATCTTCACACCAAAGGTTTATATTTGAGATCTATGTTCACCTAGTCCCTATAAGGGCAATGTGGGATAACTCAGATAACGGTTCAAATTGAAATGTACTAAAAGTATAATATGATGGTTGTTTTGGTAGAGGACTTCACACTTTGGACTTAATGGGGTTAGATTTAATAAATTAATTAAGTGTTATTTGACTTGATTAAGCCCATGTAACATTTATTCATTTTCGTTCATGGTAAGTACCCCTAAAAACTTTATTGATAAATGTTTAATAAAGTTGAAAGTCTCAAGTTTTAAAGTCGTGTGTAAGAGAATTTTGTGCAAGTGAAAGATATAAGGTATTTCTTAGTTCTACATTACTTGAGGAAAGAATCCGACATATCATTTTATATATGCGGTAGTTCTGAGCATGTATTCGAAAGAGCTTGGATAGGGCATAGAAGACCACACATGCATGCATGTGGGCCAGGCCAGGCTCAGGTCTTGGGTTCTCCCAAGTTGTCTTCATGTTTTTTGCATAAGAAAGTTTTGACTTATTAGTCAAATGACCCTCTCACAAAAGTAATCGGCATTCTACTGAAAGAAATTGCTTTCCCTCTATCTCCCTCTTGCTTTTTTCTGTGACTACACTTTGCTCTCTAATCAGCTAGTAACTAAAGCATGGTCAAAGATGACTTGATTTGAGGTACGTGCACTCTTTCATATGATTATTTTATCTTGAGCGGTAACATGTCACTCATTTCTCTAAGGCAAGTTCTTCATGATGATAGATCAAATAAGTGTTTTACTTACTCTATTTTGTTTTCTATCCTATTCCATTTTTCCTTTATGGCTTTCTTTGGGTTTACCTTTTTGATTGATATGGGCATGTTAATAGACGTTGTATATTACATGTTTATGTATGCAGCCCTTCGGTATCTTCCAACAATATGTACCATACTGATTTGCATATTGCAATGGTTGGAGAAGCGACATTCACGTCCAATGTATGGGGTCCAACTTGCCGGTTGAAGCATGAGATCATCTGATCTCATCAAAGAATTGTAGAGCAATAGTTTCTTTTATGTATGGAGTCAATATTTTTGAAAGCTTACCGTCCGTCCCTCTCTCTCTCTCTCTATATATATATATATATGTGCAGACTTGGTGTTTTCCTGTTCATATTTCTTTGCTGCCGCAAACATGACCCAATTTTTTTAATACTTTGGGTAGGAAAGAACAAGCACTTTAGGGTTGTTTCTACTGTATGTTAGTTCTTGTTGTGTCTAACATTGCTAGTCCTAAATATATGCCTGACCGTTATTGGGAAAACTAAAGCTTACATGTCAAATAGATTCAGCATGTCCAAATGCCTAGGAGTCAACACCAGGATCGTGCTTAATGTTACCCCTCCTTGTTAACGAGTAACAAACCACACTTTGGTGAGGTTTACCTAGCCGGGGGATCGACTCTTAAGTTAGAAGGTCATCAGTTCAGTACGGGGGTGTCCATCTGGCTTCTGTCTCCGGTTGTAATGAAAAAGAAGAAATTATTCGGTTCTGACAAACTTGGAAGTGCACTAAGTGCCTAAGCCAAACTAGTTCATGTATTTAGAGATGTCAATGAGTTTTCAATTACATGTATATATGTGTATATATAGTTTTTTTCATTACATGTATATATGTATGATTTTTTATTACATATATATAGTATATATAGCTCATATGTATATACATGTACTATATGTAGTGTATAGTTTTTCAATTACATATATAACTACATATGTAACTTAATATACGTTGAGCAAACCTCGACAAGTTTAGTGCATCTACACCAAAGCAAGCCCACCATTCATATAAAATAAAATAGAATAATAAGGAACACTTAATGTCAATCAATTCATAATCAAATAAAATAAATAAAAACTTATCAAATGTCAATAAAAACAAATCATACATGACCATATTTGGGAGCGGAGTTGTATTGCAATTGACCTTCCAAAGTTTTCAACACTATGTATATATTTGCTTAACTCTAAATGGATATTGCACTGAACAAATGAATCATGTACAAGATTAATTGTATTTAATCTCTTTTTTAACTTTTTATTTTCTAGAAAGTTAAGAGAAAATATAATAGAGGGGTTAAGAAAATACTAATTTAATTGTATTTTGTCGGTTCCACCATGCATAATACACTTTTAAACCTTCTTGAATAATGATAGTTTGCAGTCAAGGTTTGCTTATATTTCTAATTTGGCCTTATCCATTGTATCATATACAAAAGGCATAACAAATCTATCTATGTTGTCTACCATTCTCATTACCTTAACCAAAGGTATAGTCATCCTTAAAAACTTCCTGCATTTTTCCTCAAAGTTAGCATTAACAACATCTACAATATCAATCCTCTTTCTTTTTCTTGACCAACTAATAGAGCTCCATTTATCAGATGCATACATCTTTTTCAATACATTTTTATATACAATAAGATTTAGAACAATAATAACATTAGTAGCAAATCTTGTCAATGAAGGCTTAATCAACTCCCTTCTACTAGTATCAATTCTCAACAAATGCAATACAAAAGAGTGATTATAAATTTTGTAACATTTTTATATGCATCAATTGTCTTCTTAATTTCATCCATTGCTAAATCTTAAAACATTAAGTCTATGCAATGTACAACACATGGAGTCCACACGAAAGATGAATGGTTTGACTCAAGCATCTTACCAACTATTTTGAAATTTACAGCATTATCAATAATGAATTGCACAATATTTGTCACACCCGCTTCCTCAACAGCTTCTTCAAAAATAGGGAGTAAATTATCTACAATTTTGTCGATATTAGACAAGTCATATGATTTAAAAAAAATGACCCCTTAAGATAGTAGACAAAAAAGTTTACTAATGATCTACGCTTACCGTCTATCCAACCATTAGTCATAATGGAACAACCCATAAACTTTCATTTTTACTTAAATTCAAAACTTCATTTATGCATAATATCAACCCAATTTTGCAATAGTTTACCCCTCAAAGCATGATATATAGGGACTTTATAGCCTAATCACACACTAAAAATATCATTGTCATAGGTTGAAAGGAAAATAAATTTGTAATATTAAAAGGAATATAATTTTCATAAAAAAATCAGCATACTTCATATCTACTTTGTGAATTACCTCATTCGAAGCCATCAGACTGATCTTACACCTGGTTGAGCTTCATTAGTCATATATAAGAAAACATGAATGCCCCTCGAAGTCATCAAATGAGTTGAAACTCTTACAGTGAAACAAGAACCAACTCCACTACTACTACATCTAGAACCTAAACTCTTTCCAGGTGCTTGCCTTCTTCTTACCTCATCAGTCGACTATTCTTCCTCTTCAATTGCACCATGAAATTTTGTACAATACATCTCTCTAAAATCTTCAAATTATTAAGTGTTATGATATATCCCAACCACCTATTTTTGCCTTTTCTTGCAACCGTATTTTTTTTCTCTTCTTTCTAACCTTCAATACTTGGTCAATTTTATTACGATTTCGAGCACCCGAAGACAAACACTAGCATCTTTCTTAGCTCTTATAAGATAGTGCTTCATATAAGAAATACCTTCATGTTTAACTTTATTGCAAAAAATATACTTATTCACTAGCTTATTACCTTTGTACATTGGAGTGCAATTCTTCCATGCTACATTGACTTGATCGAAAGACATTAAGTTGAGAGGAAATAAACAGTAGGCTAGAATCATGAAATCTATGAAAACCTCAAATTTTTCAAGTTAAAAATCGGGTGGAATGAAAAGAAATGGATTATGTCACAAATTTGACAGAAACCTAGAAATAAGAAAAGGGATTGAGTGAAAAAACTCGATAACCTTCAGATTTCTCCACAAAATCAACAAAAGCAATAATGGAAAAAGGGTTTGAGAACAAAAGATTGGACTGAAATAAGGTTTGGGATGAAAAAAATCAATTTTGGAAACTCAGATCGTAGGTTTTTATATCCAAAAAAATTAGCATCGATTTGTATGATACAAGTCGTATAATATGCTATAGATTGTATTGTATGATACAACATAATAAATTGCATAATAAAATATGCGTGCTTCTATCTTGTCATATTATCATATGATATATGATAAAATTGTATTTTATCATACGATATAATACAATTTTAATAACATTGATAAGAATGAAAAAAAAAAATAATAATTTATAAAAAACCAAATCATATCTAGCCACATTTGATAGTGGAGTTGTATTGCAATTAGCCTTCCAAAATCTCCAACACTATCTATATACATAGATAGCTCTAAATAGATGTTGCACCAAATAATTGAATCTTGTACAAGATCAATTGCATTCAATATCACCTTTTTAACTTTTTCATCCTCTATAAAGTTAAGGGATTAAGAAAATATGCAGCAACATTCAAATCATGATACATTTGTCAGTTTCAACGTACATTAATTATCTTTCACACCTTTAGAAGTGACCGCTTGCGGTCAAGGTTTGTTTATGTTTCCAATTTGGCCTTATCTATAGCATCATATATATACATATATATACATATATACATATATATATATACATATATACATATACATATATATATATATACATATACATATATATATACATATACATATACATATATATATATATATATACATATACATATATATATATATATACATATATATATATATATATATATATAGTCTATCTTCATTATCTATCATTCTCATTACATTCACTAAAAGCACAATCATTCTCAAAATTATGTTGCACTTTTCACAAAAGCTAGTATTAAAAATAACGTCCATTAGAGTAATCTCCTCTCTCTTTCTCGACCAACTTATAAAACTCTATTCATCATATGCAAATATCTTTTTTTAATATCTTTTATTATGACAGGACTTTGAAAAGTAATAACATTTGTAGCAAATCTTGTCAATAAAGACCTAATCAACTCCTTTCTATCAGTATGGATCTCATCAAATGCAATATAGATGAGTGATTATAAATAAACTTGGTGACATTTCTGCATGTATCAATATTCTCCTTAATTTCATCCATTTCACTGAAATCTTCAAGCAATAATTAATATAAACACATGAGGTCCACACTAAGGATGGATGGTTAGCCTCAAGCATTTTACTAGTTACGGTAAAATTTGTAGCATTATTAGTGATGAATTGAACAATATTTTGAACACCAACATCCTTAACATCTTCAAAAATAAGTTAAAAATTATCTTTAGTTTTATCAATATGCGATAGGTCATAGGATTTCAAAAATAGTGTCCCCTTTCGACAGTACACCAAGAAGTTTACTAATGATCTACAATGATCGTTTGTCCAACCATGAGCCATAATAGAACAACAACTAACCTTTTACAACTCCCAAAATTTAAAACTCTATTAATAAACAATATCAACCCATTTTTCTACTAATTTACCCCTCAAAGAATGATAAGTAGGGATCGTATAACCTCATTTTATAATAGCAGTAGCATATGTCATGCCTTAACAACAACAAACAACTAACTAAGCCTTTTCCCATACTAGACGGGGTCGGTTACATGGATTCTTTGTTTCCATAGATCCCTCTCATGTGTCATGTTAGCAATTAACTCACAATAAGCAAGATCATTCTTTATTGTTTCTATCCAACACTTTTGTGGTCATCCTCTACCTCTTTTAATACTTTCCAAATTTAGTTTTTCTAACCTTCTTACAGGTTCTTCTTTTGATCTTCTTTCTATATGTCCAAACCATCTTAAACGATGTTCTCTCATTTTATCCTCTATTAGTGCCACTCCTAATTTGTTTCTAATAACCTCATTATGTATACGGTCTTTTCTTGTATGACCATTCATCCATCTCAACATCTTTATTTCTGTCACAGACATCTTTTGTACATGTTGATTAACTGCCCAACACTCAGAACCATAAAACATGACAGGCCTAATTGCTGCTCTCTAATATTTACCTTTTAACTTTAATGGTATCTTCTTATCACAAAGAAAATCTCATGCTCCTCTCCATTTTAATCAACAAGCATTAATTCTATACGTAACATCTCCATTAATTCTTTCATCTCTCTGAAAAATTAACCCTAGGTATTTAAAACTTTCCTTTTGGGGGATGCAATGTGTGCCAATTTTAATTTCTATGTCCTCTAAAGTAACCAAATGATCAAACTTACATTCCATATATTTTGTCTTTGTTCTAATAAGTCGGATGCCTTTGCTTTCTAATGTTTCTCTCCATAGTTCCAATTTTCTATTAACTTTTTCCTTAGACTCCTCCTCTAATACAATGTCATCTGCAAATAACATACACCAAGGTACTTCATCTTGAATATGTTTTGTTAACTCATCAATCACCATCATAAATAAGTATGGACTTAAAGTTGATCCTTGATGTAACCCAATATTAACTTCAAAGAAGTCTGTCATTCCTCCATGAGTCCTCACACATGTTTTTGCACCATCATACATGTCTCTTATAAGGTTAATGTATGCCAATGGGATACCTCTTTCCTACAAAGTTCTCCAAATAACCTTCCTCGGTACCCTATCATAAGCTTTTTCTAGATCAATAAATATCATGTGAAGGTCTTTCTTTTTTGCTCTAAAACATTCTATAAGACGTCTCAAAAAGTAAATCACTTCAATAGTAGATCAACCTGGCATGAATCCAAATTGGTTCTCTATTTTACTCGATACTTGTGTTAACCTATGTTCGATAATTCTTTCCCACAATTTCATAGTATGGCTCCTTAACTTGATTCCTCGATAATTCATACAATTCTGAATGTTTTCCTTGTTGTTATATATGGGTATAAGTGTACTCGCTCTCCATTCCTTGGGCATCTTTTGATTTCTCCATATTTTATTAAATAGTCTTGTGAGCAAAGTGATTCTTATTTCTCCTAGTATTTTCCAAACTGGTATAGGAATATTGTTTGGTCATACCGATTTACCATACTTCATATATTTAAGAGCCTCTTTGACTTTATTCTTTTGAATACGTCTGTAGAAATTATGGTTTATATAGTTTTATGATTTGGTTAACTCTCCTAAGCTAATACTAACATCTTTATTTTCATTAAAAATCTTATAAAAATAGTTTTTCCATCTATTTCTTATATCATTATTTGCCACTAGAATTTTTTCATCCTTGTCCTTGATGCACCTAACATAATTAAGATCTTTAGTTTTCTTATCTCTAGCCCTAGATATCCTAAAAATATCTCTTTCACCCTCTTTTGAGTTGAGTTTTTTATATAAATCCTCCCAAATTTTAGCTTTTGCTTCACTGACGGCCTTTTTCACTTCCTTCTTTGCTTTCTTATATGTTTCTAAAGTTTCACTAGTTTTTTTAGCATAATGTAATTTATAACATGCCCTTTTTGCCTTGATTTTATTTTGCACTACTTCACTCCACCATCAAGCTTCTTTTTGTGGCGGTACACCTCCTTTTGATACACCTAACACATCTTTTGCCACTTTCCTAATATGTATAGTCATATTATTTCATATATCACATGGTGTACTAACATAATTCTAAACATCACCTTGAAGGGCTTTCTGTTTAAATATATCTTCTTTCTCACTTTTGAGGTTCTACCATTTAGTCCAAATAGCTCGATGAACTCTTTTCTTCTTTGTCTATTTTTTTATTTGTAAATCCATAACTAAAAGTCGATGTTGCGTGGTTAAGCTTTCTCCTGAAATTACCTTACAAACTTTATAACACGCTCTATCTTTTTTTCTATAAATAAAGTAATCAATTTTTGTTTATGATAAGCCACTCTTATAAGTAATTAAATGTTCATCTCGTTTTTTGAAGATTGTATTGACTATAAAGAGATCAAATGCCATACCAAAATTTAAAATCTTCCTACCTTAAAGAAAAATAAATTTGTAATATTAAAAGAAAGACAACTTTTATAAAAAATTTTTGCACACTTCAAGCACCTCCTCTACCACTGCCTCTAGCACTCCTTGTAGCCATCTATCGACCATGAACTCTTGCAGTGGAACAAGAACCAACCCAGTTGTTACTGCCACCAGAACCTACACTCTTTCCTTTATCTCATCTTCTGCTCTCCTCAGCTGTCTCTTCTTCCTCCTCTTGAGCTATACCATGATTTTTTTCACCGTATATCACTCAAAAAACATCTTGAGACGTATCCCAACTGCTTATTTCTCCTCTCTTTATCGTAATCTCTATATTTCTTTTATGATCTCTAAAACATATTTAATTTCATACTTTATACTTTCAGGCACCCGATGACAAGCACTTATATATTTTTTGGTCCCTACAATATAGTGTTTCATGTAGAAAATACGTTCATACTTCACCTCATTACAAAACCTACACTTATTCACAAGCCTATTGCCTTCATACACTAGGATATAGTACTTTCACACTAGATTGCCTTTTTCTGACACCATTAAGTCAGGCAAAGATAAATCACAAGTAAAAAGCTTTACAAAGGTGGGGAATCTCAAAATTTATGAAAACCCTAAATTTTTTAAGTGAAAAATTGGGTTAGAAAGGAGGGAGTATGCTATGGATTTGACAAAAACCCTAAGGAGTTTCACGGATTCAAGGACAAAAATGTGTGATTTTTCCACAAAATCAAGTAAATAAAATATTGGAAAACCATTTGAAAGAAAAGATAGGGATTAGGGAAGGGTTTGGGAGCAAGCAAAATAGTAAAAAAAACTCGAGTTTCACGGATTTTATATCGAATGAACCAATGTTGACTTTACAATACAGGTTGTATGTTATACAGCCTGTTTCATACCATATTGAGCGATACAACACGATACGGTATGATAAATCATAGAGTATGTACGATAAGTTGTATTGTATCAATACTAGTCTATGATACACAATAAACGCGTACGATGTAGTACGATGTGGTAAGAATTTGACAACATTGCTGGGTGGTGCTTCGTTTTTATCTTTATACATCTTAAGAGCATTTTCTTATTAGAAGCTTTTGGAGTCAGACTATTTCTATACTCACTTTTTCCTATGGTGTATAAAGTGAGTTTTTGGGCATGTTTTAGATACATTACTTCTTATTGATATTTTGTTGTTTATTGCTGCTTTTGTTTGTATCTAGTTTCTAGTGTATCATGCTTGGATGTGGCAATCTCCATACTCTAATGTGAATGACAGTTGATTCTGAAATAATGGATCGTATGAATTATGTTGTGAAGAATGAAATGCAGGCTTCTTCTAACATTTACGCTAGTATTACACCGTCACCAGGATCGCATGTAGTAGTGAATAAGAGTAACGCTTTACTAAATAAAAGTCACAAGATGATATTATTACAATATGCAAAATCCAGCACTACAAGAAATGAAATTAGTAAAAAATAGATATTTATATTGCGCATCCATGTGTTAGTGATGCTAAACTGACTTGAGACTTTTTAGCTTCATGTAGATGTACGATTGAAAACACTAAATCTGTTTTCCTCATAATTTTGAAGATGACTAGGACCAAGTGCTCTTCCAACTGCATTTCTATCCTTTAAATACTTCATGACAGAAAAACACTCTTCTTCCTTCAGCAGAAGATATGTTCTTTTGCACGGGTTAGCCAAAAAGTGAGGTTCTCATTTGTGATGATTGAGAAATAAGTCACTGGTGTACATGGAAAAACTTTTGCAATGGAGTACAAGTTCGATGTTGAAATCCGATATTGAGATTTTAACTACAAAAGAAGTCTTAATGATCTTGATTCCTTGTTGCTGCTTATCGTTAAACTTCTAAAGACGCTCTTTTTCCCATCACCACAATTTACTCCTGCAATAAATGTTCCTTTTTCACAACGTTGTCAAACCTTACTAAGTAAGCCTTTTGTTTTTACCTTGTTAGGCACATACAAAGTAACAATGACATTTTCTATTTGCATCTTGAATGCTTTTGCTTTCTTATTGTTAAATAAGAGTAATAATACATCAAACAAAATCTGCTAATACTGTAGTGAACAAGTAACTAAGTACAACCACAACAACAACTAAGCCTGTTCCCATACTAGACGGGGTCGGCTACATGAATTCTTTGTTTCCACATAGCCCTATCATGTGCCATGTTAGCAGTTAACTCACAATAAGCTAGATCATTATTTATTGTTTCTTTCCAACACTTTTGTGGTCGTCCTCTACCTCTTTTAATACTTTTTCAAATTTAGTTTTTCATACCTTCTTATATGTTCTTCTTTTGATCTTCTTTCTATATGTCTGTACTATCTTAAACGATATTCTCTCATTTTATCCTTTATTGGTGTCACTCCTAATTTGTTTCTAATAACCTCATTATATATACAATCTTTTCTTATATGACCACTCATCCATCTCAACATCTTCATTTCTGTCACAAACATCTTTTGTACGTGTTGATGATTAACTAGCTAACACTTAAAATCATAAAACATGGTAGGTCTAATTGTTGTTCAATAATATTTACCATTTAACTTTAATGGTATCTTTTTATCACAAAGAATACCTGATGCTCCTCTCCATTTTAACCAACCATCATTAATTCTATGCAAAATATCTCGATCAATTCTTCCATCACTCTGAAAAATTGACCCTAAGTATTTAAAACTTTTCCTTTGGAGGATGCAATGTGTGCCAATTTTAATTTTTATGTCCTCTAAAGTAACAAAATGATCAAACTTTTATTCCATATATTATGTCTTTGTTCTACTAAGTCGGATGCCTTTGCTTTCTAATGTTTCTCTCCATAGTTCTAATTTTCTATTAACTTTTTCCTTAGACTCCTCCACTAACAAAATGCCATCTGCAAATAACATACACCAAGGTACTTCATCTTGAATATGTTTTGTTAACTCATCAATCACCATCATAAATAAGTATTGACTTAAAGTTGATCCTTTATGTAACCCAATATTAACTTCAAAGAAGTCTATCATTCCGCCATGAGTCCTCACACATGTTTTTGCACCATCGTACATATCTCTTATAAGGTTGATGTATGTCAATGGGATACCTATTTTCTCTAAAGTTCTCCAAATAACCTCCCTCAGTACCATATCATAAGCTTTTTCTAGATAAATAAATATCATGTGAAGGTATTTTTTTTTGCTCTAAAACATTTCATAAGACGTTTCAAAAGGTGAACATGAATCCAAATTGGTTCTCCGTTGTACTTGATACTTGTCTTAACCTATGTTTGATAATTCTTTTCCATAATTTCATAGTATGGCTCATTAACTTGATATCTTGATAATTCGCACAATTCTGAATGTCTACCTTGTTCTTATATATGGGTATAAGTGTACTCGCTCTCCATTCCTTGGGCATCTTTTGGTTTCTCCATATTTTATTAAATAGACTTCTCAACCAAGTGATTCCTATTTGTCCTAGTATTTTCTAAACTTTAATAAGAATATTGTCTGGTCATATCGATTTACTACCCTTCATATGTTTAAGAGCCTTTTTAACTTCATTCTTTTGAATACGTCTGTAGAAATTGTGTTTTATATACCTTTCTGATTTGGCTAACTGTCCTAAGCTAATACTAACATCTTTATTTTCATTAAAAAGCTTATAAAAATAGTTTTTCGATCTATTTCTTATATCATCATTTGCCACTAAATTTTTTTCATCTTTGTCTTGGATGCATATAACAGAATTAAGATCTTTAATTTTCTTATCTCTACCTCTAGCTATCCTAAAAATATCACTTTCGTCCTCTTTTGAGTAGAGTTTTTTTATATAAATTCTCTCCAAATTTTAGTTTTTCCTTCACTGACGACTTTTTTCGCTTCCTTCTTTTCTTTCTTATAAGTCTCTAAAGTTTCACTAGTTTTCTTAGCATAATGTAATTTGTAACCCTCTTTGCCTTGATTTTATTTTATACTACTTTACTCCACCACCAAGTTTCTTTTTGTGCCAGTACACCTCCCTTAGATTCAACACATCTTTCGCCACTTTCCTAATATGTATAGTCATATTGTTTCACATATCATAAGGTGTACCAACATAATTCGAAGCATCTTCTTGAAAGACTTTCTGTTTAAATATATCTTCTTTCTCACTTTTAAGGTTCCACCATTTAGTCCGAATAACTCGATGCATTCTTTTCTTCTTTGTTCATTTTTTATTTGTAAATCCATAACTAAAAGTTTCCTGGAATTACCTTGCAATCTTTATAACACGCTCTATCTTTTTATATACAAATCAAGTAATCAATTTGTGTTTGTGATAAGCCACTCTTATAAGTAATTAAATGTTCATCTTGTTTTTTAAAGATTGTATTGACTATAAAGAGAACAAATGTTATAGCAAAATTTAAAATCTCTCTACCTTCCTCATTTATATCTCCCAAACCAAAGTTTCTATGAATACCTTGATATCCTAGTGCTTCTTTACTTACATGTCCATTTAAGTCTCCTCCTAAACAAATCATCTCCTTTTGTAGAATCCTTTGAATCATCTTATCTAACTCTTCCCAAAAAACTGTCTTTATACTATCTTCTAGTCCTACTTGGGGTGCGTAAACACAAACGTCATGATTCGGTCACCATATCGTTGTATGTCTACTACACTATCCTTTAAATCTTTATTTATGATAATACCAACTTCGTTTCGAGTCTTTTCTTTACTTGAGTACCATAATTTGAAACCTGTATCCTTTATCTTCTTTGCTTTTTCTCCAACCCACTTTGTCTCTTGTAAACATAGAATATGAATCTTTCTTTGAATCATAGTATCTACCACCTCCATTAGCTTACCGGATAATGTTTCGATATTTCAAAAACCAATATGAATCTTATTATCTAGGACTAGCTAGGCAACAACTCTAGTCACCAATGGTATAGAATGACCAGTTAGGCAACAACTCTTTTGATGGACTATGGCTAGTTGAAACTGTAAAGAAAACTCAGCATCCGACTCAGATTAAACGAGATACATGGTAACTCAAGCTTTACATTAATCACAAATAGGAATACATGGAAAAAGAACTAGTCAACGACGGGGAGAAGCTAGATGTAAATAGTATAAAGTTCAGATATACCTAATGAAACAGTAGAAAGCAGATAAGCCCGGAAGCTAGATGCAGAACCCAAAAAGTGCATGGTTGACCGCATTCGACACTTTATACTAGAATTGTGTAGAACATACAAACAATAGTCATATAAAAATCATTTCCTCTCAGAAGAAACGGTTCATGTATTACTATTTGAACATAGCATGCTAACAAGTGCTCTATTACATTTAGAACATATGAAATCAGAAAATCGAAAATTTTATTTGTGATGAATGTCAATTTAAACCTCTTCACTGCATCTTGATGAAGTTGCATGTATTTGGTAAGGATACCATCTATCTTCTTCTTTCTCTGTGGGCGAAGTTTGTTTTGCACAGTGACAACAGCCAGTGGGTCTTTATGGAACGGATACGGTTTCTCAATTGACCATGAAGAACAAAAAGAGTCTCATCCAAATCTAAACTTGTGATTGTCCACAAGTTTTCCAACTTTTTGATAGCGAGTAAGTTCCCACCACCTCTGTGGGGACTGAAGAGAAAATAGAATCCAAGACATCATTAAGGAGATCGCTCAATCTAAAAGCACACAGTCTCCTTCTAGCATCGTTTCGACAAGTTGTGATCCAATTGGGTTCTTCATGTTTGAGCAGACGTATCATCTTAGTTTCTTCTGCCTGAAGATAAACCAGTATTATTTCAGAATTAAACTCAAGCTCAACATAAATTTATGAGGTAATAAGCAAAGAAAAGTCTAACAATTAATCTAGATCTCATAAAGTTGCAGTGAAAAAGAAAGATCATCATAAGTAGAGACATGATAAGCTAAGGGGTAGAACCATTAAACCCGGTAGTGGAGTACGAAAAAAAACTGCCACCATCACAGTAACTCATAAGTAAAACGTACCTATTTATGTAAACCGTATGGGATGATGTTATGCCATAAGATGCCACCATGCTGTAAATGTAAGACAGTTCTTAAGGGTGGCCCCATGACTATGCCGACCATGCTAAGAATCAAGATGTCACCATGGAGCATTTCTTCAACCCAACAATGACCAAGTCGGTTATAAATAACACTTGGATTAAGCATTTGAATTTGTACAGGTTATATGTTAGTTTGGTTCGGTTGGGGTTTAGTGAGGCATGTTTCGAGTCAGCTCCATAATTTTGGATTCCCAGGCAGATTTGTTCGATTCATTTCTTTAGGTCTGAATGGTAACATGCTGAATGTCGTCAGTTCGGTGACATGGTAAATGCATTGTCCGTGATATCTACCATCATATATCATGAAGATATGTAGACACGTGTATGCAAGAATATACGCAAGCATACGCATTGAAACTCATGTACTTGGCAGCTAAAAATTTACTCGATTCAGAAATTATTCAGGTTAACATGTTCATATTGATAAATTTGCCTCTGATGACGTTTTTCCCTTTAACTATTACCAAACAAAGAGAACAATGGTTGCTCATGACATTCTTGCAAGAAGCATTGGATTCTTATCATAAGGTGAAACCTTTCAAACACCTACTGAACTCCATGAAATTTTACTAGACAGTCATTAGCCTCCCACGAAGTTCTCGTCAAACCCTGTAGACAACCCTATGCTACTGCTTGATTAGGGTTGATTACTAGATATTCATGTCCATGGTCGATGCCAACAATAAGATAAGTTATTTGGATAAACTTTTTTATCCTAAATACTCCTAATTATCCTGGCATGCATCAAATTTAATGAAAAATCGATAGTACGATACCACTTAATGTCCCTGTTTATAAAGTTGCGACTATTTAAAGAAACAACCCAAAGAAAGAAGACATGGAGAAGAATAGACAAACATCCATCCTCATAGAATGCTATAAAAAGAAAACCACTAGACAAAAAAACCTGATTCAATGCGCAGAGCCGTTAAAAGAAGAAAAGAGACCAAGTCAATCGATGAAGCAATCTCATTAACCTAATGTATGCGTGCATGCGAGCGTAATGAAAAAAAATATATATCACTATACACAAACTCATCTTTTAGTTAAGAAAAAACAGATGACGAAATTATGCCTTTTAGGATACAGTCGAGCTTGGCTTCTTAATTTACAAGACGATGGAATAAGTTTATGCAGAAAGTGATGATCCCCTTAAAATCGAATAAGTACGTATCACGGAAAATGGAAGAATACAGCTAGGAAACAATAATCCTAAAACAAAAGGGACTTAGGATGCTTACGTGATGACTCGATCTTTTGATCTTTTTTGGATTCAACACGAAAGATCACGCACAGCAGTCAATTTCTTACAGGAACGCCAATGACACAATCTTTCAACCGCACGTACATAAGAGAGTGAAGCCTGTCAACCCTATTTGTAGTTTTGTTTCCATGATTATGAAGGATTAGGATTGGTTAACTTTTACATTTTCACATGCCATTTTAATTTGACTAATGACCTCAATGTTCTATTTTGAAAGGCATATGTCAAATTCTAAATGTACGTTCTCATAAACAAATTCCTATGGGTTGGAAATTTGAAGACTTCAAGGTTATTTTCATTTAGTTTTCTCATACGTCTTACACGTTGAAGGGAGAAGTTTATGAAGAATACTTTCATTTAATTTTCTGTGGTTTAAAGACTTGAAAGGCATTTATAATAATTCTGAGTTACATTTATCAAATTATATTTGTGCAGCAATAAACACCAGGCTGTCAGGTGATCTCTACAACCAGTTGGCATTTCTGGGTGGCACTAGGTGACCACATGCAGTTTTTGGAGATATGATGCCAATGGGTTGGATCCATATCCCAACGGATCCAATTGGTCGGATCCAGCAAGGAAAGAAGAATCCTAGCAGAAACTGGATGTAGACTCCGTATAAATGTCGCATACCAACTTGATTCATAGAACAAATTTATAAACTTCCGACAATCATCAAAATCAGGAAACAAGTCCAAACAAGTCCTAGACATCTAGTTTCCTTTTTATGACAACTCATATCTTACCCTATTGCATCAATATTCCACCATATAGACATGGCCGGTTTGGATCCAGCCCGGTTGTTCGACCCAAAACCAAACCGCCCACAAACTAGATAAAACCGGACATGACGGTAATCAGACTCGGATATGTCCTGGTTTGGTCCCGGTTTGTCTATTTGAAAAACCAGCCCAGAACCGGAACCACTATTTGAGTTCCGGTTCGAGCCTCCAAGGCAGTTCTCGATCTGGTTTCGAATCAAACCTACAGTTTCAGTTCCACATCTGGTTCCAGTTTCGGTTTCATGACGGTTGGAATTTGGTTTCAGAGTGGTTCCGGTCCTGGCTCTGGGTTTTTATAGTTTTGAATTTGGTTTCGGTATTGTTGTGGGTGGATCCGAATTTGATTTTTTATGGTTTTGAATCCTGTTCTGGAGAAGTTCTGGATCCATTTTTAATGGTTTCGAATTTTGGTTTCATTCTAGATCCGAATCTGGTTTAGTTATATATGACTCTATAAGTTTATAACTGTAAGTATTAGTATATAATGTATTATATAATACATGCACGATATATATATTATATTAAAAAGGGTATAGTTACATTATATAAGTTCTTCTACATAACTATAAGTATTATTACATTCATTAATTTATTTTTGTATACATAATTTATTACTTTACAAATTGTATGTACACTATGTAGTAGACTATTAAAAATGTAACTATATAAGTATATATTAATATATATACATAATGTAATAATATAATTATGTAAGCATATGACATATTACATATATATGATATATGTAATGTATTATATGGTAAAACTATATAAGTTTCATTATATATAAAATAGTCTGATGTTAATCTAAAGTTATAATATTATAAAATATAATACAATATATATTTACAAATTCATATAAGATAAAATTGGATAAGTACATTGTTGAGGTTGGAACAACAAAAACATCCTTTATTGTTTAATTTACTTATCCAATTTTATCTTTAATTGCTAAAGATGTTTTTACTATTCCAGCCTCAACTATTGATATAGAGTAAGTATTTAGTACAAGTGGTAATATATTAGATGATCATTGCTCTAACTTACAATCTGATAGTTATCTTATTATATATATTGTATCTTATATGAATTTGTATATATATCTATATATATATATATTGTATTGTACTTATAATATTATAACTTCAGTTTAACATCATACTATTATATATATAATGAAATACTTACATAGTTATACTATATTATACATTATATATATCATATATATGTAATATACTATATACTTACATAATTATATTATTATATTACATATATAATAATATATATTGCTTTGGTTACATTACTACTAATATACTACATAGTGTACATACAATTTGTAATGTAATATATTATGTATATATAAATTAATTAATGTATGTAATACGTATAAGTTATAAGTTATGTATAAGAACTTATATAATGTAACTATACCATTTTTAATGTAATATATGTATCATGTATGTATAATATAATACATTATACACTAATACTTATATTAATATATATAGTCTTATATAACTTATAGTCTTAGATTCTTATATATAGTTTAAATTATTTAATAGTTATATAACTAAACCAGATCTAGAATTGCCACAAAACCGAATTTGAAATCATTAAAAAACTGAATCCAAAACTGCTCCGGAATTGGATTCAAAACCATAAAAACTGGATCTAGATCCACCCAGAATCGATAGATAGATAAATCACTTGGATACCTACTTTTACACTTTAGGACTTCATAAAGTGTTTCATTGACATGTCGCTTAAGATACCTACTTTCTACAGGTGGAAGGTTGTAATCTCTTCTGTAAATCCTTTTTTTATACCAGGTTAGGGTCTGCCTAACCCCATCTTGCATATATAAAAGAAAGTTGTGGTCAAAAGAAAAAAAAGTAAGGTATACTTTTGCTTTTGAATTCAATCATTTCTTTTATAAAATAATGAATGATTTGAAGGATGGAAGAAAATAAAAATGTCAAGAATGTTGCACTCGTCATATATATATATATAGATAAATAGATAGATAGATAGATATCAGCCTTGCGTTTTCCTGTTCATATTTCTGTGGTGCCGCGAGCACGACCCAAATTTTTTTATTAGTTTTGGTAGGAAAGAACAAGCCCTTTAGGGTCTTGTTGTGTCCTATACTGGTAGCCCTAAATATATGCCTTATTGGAAAAACTAAAGCTGATATTCAACATACACAAATGCCTGGGAGTCAACACTATGATCGTTTTTAATGTTAACGAGTAACAAGCTTATAAGGGACCACACTTTGGTGAGGGATTAACTCTTAAACAGCATTTTCTCAGCAAGATAGGGGAAAAGGGTTGTGTCCATCAGCCAATGTACGCTGTTTCCGTTCTTTTATCAGAGCAAAATGAACAATGCTTCGGAAATGAGAGAAACCAAAATTTGCCAGTTTGGATGATAATTAGCATAATTAGGGCAATTAATTTCCTAGAAATTGCTTCTATTGAACCATTTGCCTATCCCCCCTGCACTGCTTTGTTAAGGAAGCAAAAAGAGCAATAGGTCACCTAACTGGGGAATCGACCCACAAGTTGAAGGTCATGAGTTCAATACGCGGGGTGTCCATCTGGTTTCTGCCTCCCATTGTAACGAAAAGAAAAAAAAATATTCGGCTATGACAAACTTTGAAGTACTAAGTCCCTCAGCTAATCTAGTCTGTGTATTACTATAACATAAAATTTGTCCTGCTTAAGAATGTGGATCTTCATTTCCAATGTCCAACATTTTGATATAGAATATCGGATCCGTAGTAGACAAGCCAATCTTCATCTAAGGCACATCAATTTAGCAAAACGCTATAAACTGAGTAGATAGTTAACTATGAACACGTATGTCTTGAAGGTACAAGTGAACACTTGATCTTTAGTGAAGCAACAAAAAACACAGAGCCGAAGGTAAAAAATTAGCTTCACCGGTGAGCATGATCGTCCGGCCTCTAAGCCTCCAGCGACACGATTCTGCATTAAAATACTCTCACACACATGTATCTGTAGATTTGACCTGCTTGCCACAAGTAGGTCATGTTGCACAAGCTCTGGGATTGAGCTGAGATGCTCACACTCAGCATTGCAGCCACCATGATCATAACGACCCAAGCCATTGTCTTGAGCTTCATCTCCATTTCTCTCCTCTCGTCTGATTGCAACAATCAACTCTCCGGTGTGTATCCTGTGCACTCCGCTCATGCCTCTAAATAGAGAAAGCATTCGTGTGACCCGTGATACGAATTTGGACTCATTTGTGTCATGTTCACGGGGTTAAACGCTAATCCATGTGGGTTAAAAATAATTGGTTATATTAATTAGATTATATATGTGTGGTCGTGGTTTATTTGAGAATAGAATAAGAGCTAGGATATGCTAAAATATGCGGCTCTTACCTTGAGAATGCAGCCACAATGCATGATCATCTTAATTATGATTAACCAGGAATATTTTCTTTTGTCCATCATTGGGAGCAGCAGAATGCTTGGCTACTCTCCCTCTCTCTCTCATTGAGAATAATTGGTTTCTTTTGTCCATCATTGAGAACATAGTCCGTGCTCCATTGAGCACGGTGCACTAACCTCTGGTTTGTCGTGTTTTTTCCCTTCAACCACCAACCGCCGCCACTCTTCACCATTTTCTCACCTGTCAAGATCACTGTTTACCAGTCGAAACCCCAATTGTCATCATCAAAACCATCTAAAAAACTAGAAAACTATCTATCTATGTAAATATTTAGCTTTTAATTAGGTGGTTTGGATGATGACAGCTGAGGTTTTGAACATGGACAGGTGGTTTTAACTCGTGGGATAATAGTGAAAAGGGGGTGGAGAAGTGCGTGAGTGGTTGAAGCGACGGAGGTGATGAACCAAGCATTTGTAGACCGTGCTCGATTAAGCACGAACAGTGTTCTAAGTTTATGGCCACCTTAGTCATCTTACTATGTCTTTTGCAGAGTTATATTCACGGCGTTGCTGGCAAGAGTGCTGAGGGCACGGCGACCACTTACTCGATCGCCGTTTTGCTGACCCACGATCAGGAGTTGCTCATAGCATCTCACGCTGAAATATTTAGGGTTTCACCGTGGACCCACAGAGAAAGTGAAACTCCCCCTACTCGCTTCTAACACCCAATCCTAAACTATTTTCTAGCCTGAGATGAATCCATATGCATAACCGTGTAGGGTTGATTTGCAATCTTGTTTAAGTGCTTCATTTACGCTTATCTATCTTTTCTCGCTTTTCTTGTTCGATTAAAATATAATAAAATAAAATGTCTAAATACTTAAGCCAAATATCAGTAGAAGTCTTTATAAGCCATCCGATCTGCACTTTTTAGGTTGTGCCTGTGCTGGGTGTTAAATTTTAGTACAAGTCTTTGGGTTATACATGACGAGTCACGTTGCATTCGTGCAAAAAAACAGGTCAACTTTTAACACGAGCTTATTTTTCTCGCGTTACTTTAAATGGACATGAAACACAGACTATGGTCATGTTCAGGTTGGGTTTTCATGTCCTGTGTTATATTGTCATTTGCCAGACTTAGTCAAAAGACCTAGCAGCATAACAACACGCACATCTCAATTTCAAAGTTACATATCTAAGCACCATAATTAAACCAGACACGTCTGACCATACAATATTAGTGATACGTAAACAACAAAAACCCCATGGGAAAAGTACAGAGTGAGCAGAAGAGATGAATTTCATTCTCATGTTCTTCTTACTCCTTTGTTCTTAAGATACAACTAAAACTGATCTTCCACCCCTGGTGACGGCACCCTGAAACAAAAAGAACCCTATAAAGTTAGTCGGAAAACATTATATATATATATATATATATATATATATATATATATATATATATATATATATATATATATATATGTGTGTGTGTGTGTGTGTGTGTGTGTGTGTGTGTGTTTTTTTATGTATATATTTAGAGAGAGAGAGAGAGAGAGAGAGAGAGAGAGAGAGAGAGAGAGAGAGAGAGAGAGAGAGAGAGAGAGAGAGAGAGAGAGAGAGAGAGAGAGAGAGAGAGTGGTTTAGATAACAAGACAAGGATGGAGGAAAAACCAAGTATAGCACGTTACATAGATTTTGAGCTGCCATTGTGCACGAAACTGGTGTATACCACATCGGCTTTTAACTCCAGAAAGGTAAAGTCACCCTCTTATGTTTTCCAACACTTCTTGATCTCTTTATCAATTCTAAAGTTCCATGGCAGTTTAAAAAATAGGGAAAATGATCGATATATATATATATATATATATATATGAAAATGCTTTGATAGTGATATTCATTATTCTATCGAGTCTTCTGACTGCGTATCGGTGTTCTTGTTTGAAAATATAAAAAGCAACACACAATATTTTTCTTTCAAATAACAAGCTGCTGTTTAGGGGTGTGTTTGTGTGTCAGTAGTCAAAACCAGTCAATGCAAATTTGGTGGTGCAACCTTAGCACTGGGGAGGTGGCACGAGGTTGCACTTCTTAGGGAGCTGCATGGCCAGATTGGGGTCGATCCCAAGAGCAGGCAGCACCATGGAGTTGCGGTAGGAGCAGAGGCAGGTCAAGTCTGCAGCCGACAATGCGGTGCAGCAAGCAGCAGATGGATTCACGGGAGGAGCCGAGCCTGTGACCCACGGCTTGCATGCCATGAACCCATCTTGGCTCATGTTGCAGAGGGTGCTGGGTTCAGTTCCTACCGAACCCAGACGGAACCCTTCTGCTGCACCCAAGCTCAGAACAACTAGCACTACCATGATAGCCAACTTGATCATCTTGGACTCCATTGCTCGAGCTTGTTGCTATGAGTTGATGTCTAATGGTTGAACTCGACGTGGCCTTAAATAAGAAGGGACTGGTTGAATCACAGGCCCGTGACTGTGGGCCGGACCGAGTTTTTGGTGGTTAGTGGCGGAGAAGGGAATGGGAAGAGTCACGGGTGTGCATATGCATGTAACAGTACCGTTTGTGGGCCGGGTTTGGTGTGTTGACAGCCACTAATTTGATTCCAGAGTTATTTGTGGATGTGGTTGCTTAGAACTGCTGTTCTGAACATGTCTTGAATAGCCCATCTCTCTCTCTCTCTCTCTCTCTTCTCTCTCTTCTCTTTCTATAATATATATAGATATGAGAGAGAGACAGAGGAAAGTACATTACACTGACATCTTTCTCTCTCTCTCTCTCTATATATATATATGGGGGGAGGAGGCGTGTATGTCTTAGCCAATACCAAACTTTGCAAACTTTTTGTTTCCTGTCTCATGTCTTGTGACTGGGGCATGGGTACATATTTTGTTTCGATTAGTATTAATTATTTATTAGTCCAATTGCAAACATAATTAAGTAATCAGTTTTTGAAATTAATACTAGAGCAAGAACACATCAAGTTTAAGTTAATTTTAGATATTCTACAACAGGTTGGATTACTCACACGACCATTAGGAGTGACCCCATCTTGCAGCCCATTTTGTGGTTAGTTGGTTTCCTATCACGTTACTGACCAAAGGAAGAGAATACGGGTGCAGTTAAATAGTTACTATATGAGTTAATTAGTGATTAGGTTTTCCTTAATCAAGGTAAATATACAGATGTTATATTGAAATAATCTATATATAATCCTTTTTTTCTCTCCGTTTAGTGGTAACCCTAATCTTGGGATCACCCTCCCTGCTCTCTCCTTGTGTCTTCTGGGTGTCGCAAGGTGAAGCTCAAATCTTCATTGATCTTCTCGCTATGGCTCTGTTAGCCTCATCCGGTGGTTAAATATAATTTGCATTTATAAAATCTCCCAATCTTTGTGCATTACTTTTATATCACATGTCATGACGAGAACAAGATGAAAGCCACTTTCAGCGATACTTCCATATGAATAAAAAGGTTTCGGCCCTACAAGGCTCGCTAAGGTGGGTTAGGGTCACGTAGAACTCGCGCCATGCCGAACTCGAACCTGTTCCAGAATGGTGAAATGTACAATCCTGTCAGGCATCGAGCGCGACCATTTGGTCAAGAAGTCCATGATTTCAGTTTGAAAACTAAATTCCATGTTGGTTGTTACACATATGCTCCATGTCGTGTTCGTGTCCACCCCAAGTAAAACAAAAAGAGTCATGTTTATGACACAAAACACAAGTAAGACCACATGAACATGACGTGCAACACGAAATTGCCATTGGGCTGGCAAATAAAAAACACATGAAAACGACCCTGACACGAACATAACCCGGAAAGTTTGTGTTTTCTGGCAGGTAGGCATGTTTTAGCGTGGTGCTTGTGTCCATCCAAAGTAAGATGAAAAATCGAGCTGAACTTCGTTCAGTTAAATGTAGCCTTTGTTATGGGCTCTTTCTAGTGTCCACACCAAGTCAGACAAATGCGTTAGGATCCAAAGGACATTCAAGCACACCCTCGTATGCAAATCTTCTTTTGCTATACAAAGATGATCATGCAAACGAGCGATAGATCACCTGACACTAAGTTGAAGGTCATCAGTTCGATAGCCGGGTGTGCATTTGTCATCGTCACTCCATCAAAGCAACAGTTTCTGCCCTTAGAAGCACCCGATAATGACAGCAGTCGCTCCCGACTGCTTAGCCCATTCACGTGAAACCCAGCCTCAGGTATACCGGAGTCTCCTTCAGCCCTCTTCTCCCTCGTGCACAATGGCATCCGGCCTACCACGTTGCTAATAGCGCCTTCGCAGCCCTCCTCCTCTCACATGCACACGCAGGCACAGACGCGTGTTGAGAGTAAGAAGACGATGATAAATTTTATTCCAAATGGCTGAACTCGATTACAATGGAAAAAGGGGTTCATATACCCGGACTCTAATACAACCTAATGGATTCAGATCGTAGGGATCTGACCCGTAAAAGGATTCAAACTCAATTACATAAGGAACCAGGTCTTCTTGACCCGTTATTACAAGGATCCGGACTCAATTGAACACATTCTAATGCGGCTTATGAATCCGCTTATTACAATGACTCAAAGCTGAGAAAACAAGAGACCGTAAAACAAAATCCTTACCATGGAAGGAAAACTTCCTTTCAGCAAGACTTGAGCCGGGCTACCTGAACCTAGCCCAGGTGCACCCTACAGCTGCACCACGAGGGTTGTGACATTGTCTGGTTTCGGCCTCCCTGTCGTACCTGAAAGAAATGGATCATATCCACAATTATCTGATCAGGTCGCTCTCTTGAATAGCAGTCATCACACCAATGACACAAGATCCTGATTGTCCGCACTCAGAAACAACCATTTTTTGTTTCTGCTATGAAACTTACAAAATGAAACGGGTTTCTATGCTTTAGAATCTGTTTCAGAGGACCAATTAATTAAAGTTACTTCTACTAAATTGTTCACAACAAACACGGTGGTGGTACTTGAAGAATTCTGTATCGTAAAGGATAGGGATTATGGGTTCCTCCTCACGTGGAGGAGGTGAGCCTACCTCATTAATAAGGCGAGGGAGAGAGAAAAAGGTAGAGAGAGAGGGTTGGAGTGGCATGACTTATAATTTAGTCATGTTTCATCTCTTGTTCTACATTATATATATGAAGTCACTGCTTGTAATTTCTTCAATGTGTGTGGCCTTGAATAGGGTTTTGTTTTGGGACAATAGTACAACACATGAAAATATGGTTTTTCTTTCTTCTTCTTGGAGAAATAAAATTGAAGCTATTTGTTTAGTTCTTTTGGCCATTTGGTATTTTTTAGCAAAGAAACAATCATTTTGCAACATCATTAAAGGAGGTTTGAGTTTTTTCTTTCTTGAGTCTGTTTTATTGTTTTATTGTGGGTTGATTGTTTCTTACTTCTAAGTATATTTTCATTATGTTGGTCCCTTCTCTCAGTAGGATCCTTCCGGAGTCGTGAGTCATGCAACAAAATACTTAGAAGGGTGAAGTGGTTTTCATGGTTTCCCTCTGGCAGATTACTAGGGAAGATCGACTTATCCTTTCTTCTTTTGTTCTCTATGTTTTTTCTCTATACTCTACTATATTTATATTAGAGGATTATCGGCTTCATCTTTCGTATCTTTCCTATCCTAGGCTTTCCGTTACAAACCGTTTCTTTGTATTGTATACATTTGTTTATAACGTATATGTGCAATGTATCTTAAAGTATACGTTTATCTATACTTTAAGGGTACTGCTGAGAATGGCCAAATCCAGCACTACATCTACCACTTGGCCATTCGAGTTAAGTATTCTGCCATACGAGTTTTACCTCCCACTTTTGTGGGTTTTTTCAAGTCATGTAATGTATGGTTGTTGTTGCAATCATTACCAGTTGTGTGGTTTCTTACCTACACAACAATCAAATATATATCAAAACTATGTTTTCAACATGCTTTGAGAAAAGATCCTCTCTTATGCTTTTAGTCAAGGGGTCTTCCAATATCATTAGTTGACATATATGAGATGGATATTTTCTTTCTCATAACTATATCATGAACATAGTGGTATTTAGTCATTATGTGCTTGCTTTTTTGAATTATCCTTATGGATGCAAATTTCGCAATAGGAAAATATGTCTCAACATAATCTATCAACTCATTTTGTGAAAAACTCTTCGCAACCAACCTCGCTTTAAACTTTTCAATTGATCCATTGGCTTTATATTTTTTTTTTCAGAACCCATTTATAACTTACGACTTTTCTTCCTTTTACTAAATCAGTCAACTCGTAGACTTGGTTTTTCTCAATGGATTCAATTTCTTTATCCATGATTTTTTCTTAGTCTATCAATTCAAATGAGTCAATAGTCGATCGATATATCAAGTTATCAGTCAGCTCATCTAAATTCATAGAATTACACACTTTCTCAACCTAGTAAGTATGATAATCCTTTAAGTATGACAGTATGATCTTAGGTCTTTTATGTTCATCTAAAGTTTCAGTTTGTTTAAGAAGATTATATATGAGTTTAAATGATGATGGATTTAGATATACTAGATTATCAATATACTCATTATTATTTTCAAGAATGTCATTTTTGGTATCTTCTAAGAATTCAATATCTCTGCTCTCTATTAGTCCATGGTCCATATGATAAAACTGATATTCTTTAGATATTTTAGGATATCCAATAAATATACATCTCAAGGACCTACTGTTTAGTTTGTCTCTAGACTGGCAAAGGATCTCCACATGAGCGATAGATCCCCACCCCCTGAGATGACCTAGGTTTGGTTTTCTTCTAAACCACATCTCATATGGTGTAGAGAATACAATTTTACAAAGTACTTTGTTGAGTATATATACAATTGTATTTATGGCTTCTTCTCAAAATACCCTTGGTAGAGAAACATCTATTAACATAAATATTCAGTAAGGTCCTGTTATATGTCTTTGTTACACCATTCTGTTGAGGTGTCCTAGGCATTATATTTTACTTTGCAATACAAAGTTTTAGATAATTCTAAAAATTCAGTAGAGGTATACTCTTCACCTTTAACCGATCTCATGACTTTGATTGTATGCTCCAATTAGTTCTCAACTTCCTGCTTATATTCTTTGAATACTTCAAGTGTCTAAGATTTATGTGCTAAGAGATATATGTATGTATATCTCAAGTAATTATTGATAAAGGTTATAAAATAAATCCTTCCTCGATGTGATCTTACTCTAAAAGGTTTACATAAATGAGTATAAATAATTTCAACAGAATTGTTGCTCTTTTTATTTCTTCGAGAAATGTTTTTCTTATCATTTTCTCTTTTATACAAGTTTCACACTTACTAAAAGTGTCTTCCTGAAATCTTGGCAATAAGTCAAAGTTGGATAACTTCCTCAACTTTTCAAACTTATATACCCTAGGCATTTATGCTACATATTCACATCAACATTAAAGGCACAATCAATATAAGTAGAAGAACTTTCACTTTCATTTATATTTAATTTGAACAAACCATGATCAACATCAAATTATTTAGAGAATAATACTTTCTCGTGCTTTTCCACTATCACTTTGCCAAGAACAAACCTTATTTCAAAGCCCTTCTTAACCAAGGCAGGAGCCAAAACTAGATTTCACATTATAGTTGGCACAATCAATACATCAGTCAAAACAACCGGTGTACCTTGTATATGAATCATAAAAGACCCTATTCAAAGGACATCAGAAAAGGTTTCCCATATATAGTGTATGTTTCCTTGGTTTATATTCCTTTAGGTTTATAGCCCTTTACTTGATCTTCGAGATATGTCTCGTCGCTCTAAAGTCAATCCACCAGCCAGTCACTGGGCGGTTCATATACAAACATTCAAATACCATGCAGATTATATCTTGCTTCTCTGATTGTTCACATTATTAGGTGTTTTTACCGTTCTTGTTGCGATAATCCATCTTATAGTACCCATTTTTTCGCAAATAAAATACTTGACCCGAAAAGCAGTTTCTTGTATTTTCTTGAAAGATTGATCACTCTTTTTGTTATTCTTGCCAAACTTCTTGTTTGGGTTGTTTTTCTTATGGTTTGTTTTGAGAAAGAGACCCTATCTCGTCTTGAGATACTAGCAATTTTCTCTTTTTATTTTTGTTCGATTGCTAGTTTAAGGGGCAATTTAAAAAAGCTTGTCTCAACCCCTAGTCTAAGGGCGGTAGCGACCATGTTTTATGATGGGAAAGATTGTTTAGTATTTTAGATATGTGCATTGGTTCTAGAATAACTGATCACTAAGTCTCTTGCTATTATCACCATATGGTTAACATGTTATACTACATTATCTCCTTTCATTTTGTAGGAGTATATTTTGTAATAATAATTGAACATAAAGCTTAGTTGTAGTGTCATACTTAACTATTATTGAGTCAAACTACTCTTTTGCAGTCTTATACTCTTCAAAAACCCTAATTAGATCATCCTCCATATATGTTAACATATAATAGCTCTTACTATTGTGTCATCTTTTAGAAATATTTTATATATTTCTTTTTGTTACAAAGTTGCCTCAGGAGGTGGTGGTTATCTAGTTTTTCTTAGCACATAGTCTACACCTTCTAGTATAAGAGCCAACAACATTCTCCTTTTCTACATTTGAAAATTAAGACAGTTTAATTTTTTCATTTTGCCAATTCGGATAAATATATTTTAGAGTTCATTTTTATTTGTTTGAGGAAAACAACAATCATATTGTCTAAAAGGAAAACATACAACAAACAACATATAATAGATAGTCAATCATTAAAATGTAAAATACAGAATATCCATCTACTGAACTAAAAATAACTAAAGATACTTAAAACCTATTTCAAACATATTTTAAGTATCATCTTTGAGTTTTTCATAACTTAATTATGTTATTTTCAAAACCAAGTTGAGGACAAATATGTAATTTTGTCCTATTTTCCTGCAACTATAATTTCCCAAAATTATAGGGGTAAACTAGTAATTTTATCTATCTATGTTGTTTGGTAATTATTCAAAAGAATAAGGACAAAACAATAAATTTCTCCTGGTTCTCAAAGATTTTCAAAACTGATCAGGGGTACGACAATAATTTTGCCCCTTAGTCCGAATATGTATTTTTCTTAAAGATAGTGATAGTATTATCTTTTTACATATTAAAAAAATTATGAAATTAGGCTTGTTCAGGGGCAATAATGTAATTTCATAAGCTGGTATTTTGTAATTTTCACAAACTGCTAGAGGGAAAAAATGTTCTTTCGCTTGTTTGGGGTAAAACTATCTTTTAACATAAAAGTATCTACACCTTTTGATAATTTGATCTCCTAATAGACTGTAATTATCAAATGAGCCAGGGGCATAATGAACTTTTGAGTTCGCTACCCGAGGTGGTTTTTTGGCAACGGTTTTCCGCCCATGATTTTAATGAAAACTGTGTGTGTGTGTGTGTGTGAGAGAGAGAGAGAGAGAGAGAGAGAGAGAGAGAGAGAGAGAGAGAGAGAGAGAAGGAGAAGCATAGAGGGTGAGGTCTCAGTTTTCTACGAGTGTTTGGCCTTTTTCTGGCAATTGGCCTTCTTGCCTTCTACGGGCCTTTGGCCTCTAGCCTTTTCGGTTTTCTATCGGGCTTTGGCCTTCTATTTTCTGCCTGCCTTTTTGGCCTTTTAGTTTTTCGTCGGCTTTTGGCGTTCTGGCCTTTTGTCAGTGTTTTGTTCTTCTACCAGCTTTGGCCTTGTAGTCTTTCAGTCAGTCTTTGCTCATTAGGTATTTTCTCGATTGTCTCAGGCTACTTTTGGTGGTTTTTGACAGACAATTTTGACTATGACAATTTACTGGCAAACTATGATTGCCTAAGGAGTGGGTCCAACTATCTCTTCTGGTTTTTTCGACAATCACATGGAGTACTCTTACTTCTTTTTCTCTCTTTTATTTTCAATCTTTAACAACATACATGTTTCTTTAAAATTTTCTTCAACCTCACTTTGATAACAAATGTTGGTAACTTCTTTCAACAGGATCCTCCTGGAGCCGTGAGTCACACAGAGGAATACTTGGAAGGGTGATGTTTTTTCGTGGTTTCCCTTAGGCGAATTATCAAGAAAGATTGACTTATCCTTTGTTGTTTTGTTCTTTATGTTATTTCTTTGTACTCTATTGTATTTATAGTAGAGGATTACAAATTTCATCTTCTCTGTTTTTCTTGTCCTAAGCTTTTCGTTATAAGCTGTTTTTCTATATTTTATTGTATTTATAGTAGAGTTTTGAATGATACAAATTACCACAAGTGAAGAGAAAAAATGAAATATCTAGTTTTTATGAAGAAATTATATTTACCAAAAGTGTTTGTTAGTAAAAAGCCTAAGGCTAAATCGATGAAGAATGATCTTTTGAACATGAGATGGTTTGTGGCTTTATTCGGCAATGGGTAGATGATAATGTTTTGAATCATATTGTTAATGACTCACATGCTTAGGCACTTTGTGGAGAAGCTTGAGACCTTGTATGCCTCAAGTCTAGAAATAATAAATTATTTTTGTTGAAGCAGTGGTATGAACTTGAGTTACAAGAGATGGTAGTTCTATTTCTCGATCACTTGAGTGATTTTTAGGGATGCTTTGACCAGTTGTCCGACATGGGTGTGAAATTTGAAGATGAAATTTTGGGACTTTGGTTACTTAATACTCTACCTGATTCTTGGGAAAATCTCAGAAGTCACTTTGACTAGTTCTGCTCCCGGGAGGTGTTGTGACCATGAATTATGTAAAGACTATTGCTTTTGTTTCGAATGAAGAAGTCAGACGACGAACTCACAGAGCGTCCTCTTCACGCGTCAAGGTTTTAGTTCTTGAAAATAGCAGGAGAGAAGCATTGAAGGGATCGAGGACTGACAAGGCAATAGAGGCAAGAGCAAAGTAAGTAGAAAAATGTCTAAATTAAGGTTTAAATACAAAAATCTTAGGTGTCACTATTGTGGTAAAAAGGGGGCATATCCAAAGGTTTTGCTACCGATGGAAAAAGGAGAACAAGGGTAACAAAGGGCAAACAACAAAGAAGGATAATGATAATGATGATCATGTTGCCACCACTACTGGAAGAGAAATCTTGTGATTATCTGTAATGAGAATTTGATTAATGTTGCTTGTGATGAGACCCGAATTTGGGTTGTTGATAGTGGTGCCTATTTTCATGTGACATTTAGGAAGGATTTCTTCACATCTTATACTCTTACGTGATTATGGGGTTTTGAAGATGGGTAATGATGGTATGTCAAAAGGTGAATTGACATTGACAATGTTTGATTTAGTAACCCGATTTGGGACAAGTTGACTTTGGAGTCTGAATGTTGTTTGGTTACCGAAGACGACACGTTTGCATCCGATTACACTAGTGTTCTTGATGATGATGGCTATTTTAGTACCTTTGGTGGTGGGCAAGGTGAAACTCTCTATAAGGGTTCTTTGGTTGTGGGCACATGAAAGAAGTGTTCGGTTTGTACTAGACCAAGGCCTTCGAACACTTCTATTGATCTTGTTAATATAGGCGAATGTGATAACCTCGGTCAGAGTTATGGCACAAGAGACTTAACCACATTAGTGAGAAGGGACTTGATACTTTGGCCAAAAAGGAATCTACTTTCAGGTTTGAAGGGTACAAGTTTGGAAAAGTGTGCTCATTGTTTGACCTTTGGGAAGCGAATAGGAGTCTCTTTCAAGAGTCATCCTCCTTCTAGAAAATCGAAGGTGCTTGAGTTGGTACATTTAGATCTTTGTGGTCCAATGAGGACTAAAACATTTGGTGGTGCACTTTACTTTGTGACTTTTATTGATGATCATTCAAAGGAAACTTTGGGTTTATGCCTTGAAGACTAAGGACCAGGTGCTTGGTGTCTTTAAGCGTTTTAGAACTATGGTGAGAGAAACAAACATGGAAGAAAGCTGAAATGTGTTTACATACTTCATGATAATGGTGGTGAATATTGTGGATCATTTGATGAGTACTGCACGGCGGCGGGTATTAGACACTAGAAGACGCCTCCTAAGACTCCTCGGTTTAATGGCTGAGAGAAAGGATGAATAAGACATTGATGAGAAAGTTAGATGTTTGCTTTCAGAAGCAAAGTTACTGATCTTTTTGGGGTGAGGCTTTGTATCTTTTGCTGCACATGTTATTAATTTATCTCCTCTTGTTGCTTTGGTGATGTTCTGACGAGTGTGTGTATAAAATGATGTTTCCTATGACCACTTACGTGTCTTTTGGGTGTAGAGTATTTGTACATGTACCCAAATGATGAGGTCCAAGTTGGATGTCAAGAACTAGGCAATGTGCATCTTCATTGGTTATGGTCATGATGAATTTTGCCTATAGGTTGTTATGATCTAGTCGTGAAGAACATCGATAGAAGCCATGATGCATTATTGTCATGGAAGAACACATTGAGGCTCTGGCAAGATACTCATGAAATTAGAGAACCAAAATGTTACTCGCGATTTTAAATCGATGATTTAATGAACCTAGGTAAAATAATGGATTTGAAAATGATTTAAGTTAATTGTGGCCAATATGCCATTTAGTGTATAATCAAATACCATTTTATCTTTGATTTGTACCAACATGCCATTTTATTAGGTCTAAGCACACTTGAGGTGAGGTATCATTGGATTTCATGTTTCTTCTCACGTACCTCTACTTGCAAAGGGAGAGTTTGTTGGGTTTCTTCTCACGAGGAGGTAGACCCACCTCATTAATGAGGTGAGAGAGAGAAAAGGGTGGAGAGAGAGAGTTGCAATGGCATGGCTTATAATTTTGCAATATTTTATGGCTATTGCTATTCATTATAGGTGATGACCGCTTGTAATTTCTTCAATGTAGGTGTCCTCTTTCTTTTATAATGAATAAGGTTTATTTTATTCATGAATATTGTTTTGGGGCAATCGTACAACACACAAAAATCTAGTTTTTCTTTCTCTTCTTGGGACAACCGAATTAAAGTTATTTCTTGAGTTCTTTTGGCTATTTAGTATTTTTCAGAAAGGAGACAACCATTTTGGAGCATCATTAAGAGAAGTTTGAGATTTATTTTGGAGTTGTTCATTGTCTCTTTCTCCAACTTATTTGGCTACTTAATTGTATGTTGGTTATTTCTTACTTCTCAGCATATTTCTATTGTTCACAGTGAGTAAATCCATTGATATTATTGTAATTAAAGATATCTTGTTGTACTCATCTATTTT